>CAJGYO010000018.1:30188881-30555238 GCA_904845875.1 Miscanthus lutarioriparius
TCGAACATGTCCTCAGCGGACGGCGAGTGGGACCTCGATGTTGTAGGAGACCCGCTCCCACCGTGGGGCACCGGGAGTGGATCCGGCGACAGTGAGCTTGACCACGACGGGGCCACCAATGATGGTGAGGTGGACCGCACCGGGAGCAGAAGTGGCGAGCGAACCACCGGTGCCGGTGGTGTCAATGTCATCGTCATGGGCGATGGGGAGACCAATGCCAACCAAGGGGATGGCGTGCAGGACCATGAAGGTGCCTCCAATGACGGCGAGGTGGACCGCACTGGGAGCAGCGGTGGCGAGCAAACCACCGGTGCTAATGGCGTCAACATCGTCGTAGTGGGTGACGGGGAGACCAATGCCAGCCTAGGAGATGGCGTGCGGGAGCACAACGGGCCTACGACAACGATGAGGTGGACCACACTGGAAGCAGCGGTGGCAAGGGAACCAATGGTCCTAGAGGCATCAACGGTGTTGTCGTGGGCGACAGGGAGACAAATGGCAGCCTAGGAGACGGCATACGAGAGCGTGATGGGTACCAGCAGTTAAGAAGGGTACGAGCAGGCATCGAAGCGGGGTGCGCCAATGCATTGCAGGAAGCGTGGACTAGAGCCCAACCATGGTTCCTCGAGGAGGACCTGGAGTGCTTCATGGGGACGGCCTTCATGGGAACCGATGAAGAGGCGAAGGTGGGGACTTTGCGAGGCAGTGTGAGGTGAAGGCTTTCGCGCAATGCAAGGGGGGAGTGAAACAATGGGAGTGAGGTTACCATAAAAACAATGGGAGTGAGGCTAGGCTTTGTACACATAGGGATGCCAGGGCTAGAATAGGCTTCTGATGCGAGCGCACCACGTTCAGCATTACTAGTATACGAGTAGTGAATATTTTAGACGATCGGACGTTCTATCATCCGATGAATTACGGTGCCGTCCAATCCAAGAAGTCACATGCTCACAGCAGCCAAGGGGCAGCAACTAGCAAGAGATGGCTACATGGTTTCATAGGTTCTGATCGTCTCCACTCTCTCAGCTGTGTTTGAAGCTATCACTTCAGGAATCCAACTACTCCTACCTTACTACTTCATGCATGCAGCCACAGACAGTGAAGCTCCTATTTGTAGCACAGCCGATCAGGCAAAAGTTTTACTCATAGCTGAGTACAAGAGTTATATGTCTGGCCCATTCAAATTTACGTTGCTTGGACTATCAGGCGAACATACGGTTTATAAGAAATAAGTAAACGTTAGGAGCTCTAAAGAGAGACGGCAGCAGGTATAACCTTCCCTCTCGCCTCTTGTCTCTACTGCTATAGTTTGGGGGCCATCAACCACCCCATGACCAAGATGTTTGCGTCGGTGGATGGCGGGGCTTCACCTTGTCACGTCAATGTGACGGGCCTAGAGGTGATGTCCCTTGCTATAACAGGCTGCTAACGCCACCCACGCGCATGCGCCTATGCGAGAATGCAGGAGCACGTCGTTCATCAATTACACCATCCGGGTAGTTAAGATTTCAGATGGCCGGACCTTGTGTGATCCTGTGAAGTATAGATAGTGCAGTCTAATCCAAGTAGTCACGACAGTCGAGGGGTAGACTGAGGACTTGCTTCAATTTCTCTTGGTTTGCAGAGGCACGCATCAAATTATAAAAACTGAATTCTAAATAAAATTATCTTTGATGCATGGTTCTTGCAAGTTCAACAAATCTTATCAAATACATGAAAATGAGACGAGTTGGGTTCAACACAGATCAAAGCCACTCATGACTACTACTACTACTGATACAAATGTTGTGACCGAGTGCACTCCGTTGTCAAAGTTTTACTCACAGCTCTGTACTGTATAGTGTCTGACGAGATCAAATGTGCCACATCCGGACTTTCTTGCGAGTACAGTAAAATATGAACAGCTATCTGATTGCTTTGTTTCGGTGGCTCTTTTCTCGACACGAATTTCTCGGAAGGCACGCTCCTCAGAGATTGTGGAGATGTGGCCTCGCCTTACCTCCTGCTATCTCCCGGCATCTGCTGGAATTCCGACCCATCGGCCATAAGCGTCCCCTGCTATAAAAATAGAGGAAAAACATGAGAGTCAATACAGTTGCCTTGTAACCTTGCAAACTCACCTTTCCTGCTCGTTGCCTCCTCCCTAGGACCTTATTCTTCAAGCTTGAACCATGTCGGTAGAGAAGCATCCAAGGGAGGAGATGGTGGTGAGGAACCTAGATGTGACCAGACAGGCTCTCCGTGTGGAGAACTGGGAGGCAGAGCGACTGTGGTCGTGCCTCTCCGCTATGGAGACGGCACTCACCACAGCCGATAGGGAGACGGCTGTGGCTGAAGCCACAGCGGGTTAAGCGCAGGCATAGCTCACTGGTAAGGCATGGTCATTACCGTATCTTCTTATTTTGTGTGGCACCACACCTTATTAATTGGTATGGTTTTCTCGTTCTTGCTCTTTCAGCCATCATGGAGCAGCTGAACGTCGCGTCCGTGCTGCCGGCGGGGCCAAACTTCCTTGAGCGCGTCCGTGCTCTGCCGGCGTGGATCTAGGTAGTAGTGACACATGGCCTTCGCCACGGGGCTACATCAGCCCTGGCAGCCACCCACCTTCGTTCAGACGCGGACTTGCGTGCGGTGGAGCCGGGGTACCCGTCGGAGCTACCGGTCCAAAGTGCTTCATAGGATTTGGATCCTTCGAAATTCTTGTTTCTCCTCCATTCCAAAGGAGCCATAAGTTTTTGAGTTTCTTTTGTCCATTTCTCAGGATTCCATTTTGCAGTGTTGGTGGGCCCCTAACAGACGGGGAGATCTGCCGTGCGAAAATTTGATTTTCGGCAAAAATTTCACACCGCGCCGAGCAGTGCCACTAACACGCACCAAAAATTAGATGTATCTCTTTTGCCCTCCGTGTAGAAATTAGGTTTACCATGCCATCAATTTTAGACAAGGGTATTTGTGGTACTATGATAGCCACATAAAAGCGCAAGGAGTCACCGTCTTCGCCTCTGCCTCCGCCTCCATCTCCATCCTCTTGCCGCCACCGTCTCTCCTCCTCCTCCAAATCCTAGCCCCATGACCTCCCTCTCCACTCTCCAGATGCCCCCTCTGCCACCCCTCTCTGGACCCTAGGTGCCATCGGCACAGCAGCTCGACTCATCAATCTCCACTCTCTAGCCGTACCCTCTCTCATAGCTTTTCGAACCCTAGCCAGAGCCAGATCCCCTTTGATTCGTCGACAGCAGGTCAACTGACAATGGTAGGACTGCCTCGACGATGGTATAGGCTGGATCTAGATCCCCTACTTTGGCACCTATCACGACCAGCCGGATTCGAACCCTAGCCGGAGCTGGATCTGGTACCCCTTCGTCAACACCAGCCGCACTAGTTCCACAACCACAATGACAAGATGGATGTGCCAACGATGAAGCATAGCCAGGGTACGTGGAGGAAGAGGTACCCAAATTCCTTTTATGATGTGTGCTATACTATAGTGGTTCAACCTGAGTGTAGCTGACATGTGCTTTATTGGATTAATGACTTCCGTATAAGCTCTAGTTACTAGTTAGGCGCTTATTTGCATACTCTTGCCCTCTGTTATGTTGACATTTGCTAGAAGCTTTAGTTAATAAATACCTTTGTAATCTAGATGAATAACCACTAAATGCTTTTGAACGAGAGTGGGAGGCACAAGTCACAAAGAATCATAGAAAGATGTTAGAATCAAGGGTGGTTGTTGAGGGATTTGGTGATACAGATGAAACATATTCAGATTTACAAGATGAGCCAGTGGCCTTTGCAGTTGAGGTGCTTGTTCTACCTTGTATTATGTTCAGGCGGGAGGAGCCAGGGTGTGGGGGTGTAGATAGCAATGCAACGCTTTGCTGTTTAGATAGCAATGCAATTTGTACATGCTTCCTGCTTAAATTTGTTTATCCAATTTTAGCGTCCGGTTCGAAGAAGCCACAGAGGAGGCTCCGCCAGCAGGACGAAAGGCAACACTGATATCAGTCCTAGAGGAAGGTAGTCCAAGAGAGTGAAGTCAACACGACCTAGAGAGTTGACTCATGGATCTGAGAAGAACAAGCAAAACCGTGCAAAAGTGAAGTACCACCAGGCTATAGGATCTCGCTCCTATGCTGTACAGCTGCAATCATTTGTAAGCGATGGTTGTATTTTATTGTTACTCTAGCCTTTGTATAAACAGAAACTCGTGCACTGTTTATAGAAGCAATAGTGGCAGGAGCCTAAGGCACGCTTTGGAATGCAGGATCGGAAAAACATAGGAATAGGAAAAATACAAGAATATGATTGGAATGCATGTGAAAAACAGAGGAATGAAAAATAGAGGAATTTTGTTAGAAGGGGTGTTTGGTTTTGTACAGGAAAAACATAGTAAAACAATACAATGAGATTTCACTGGATGTTTTTTTCCTTTGTTTTTCCTATGAAAGTTGAAGGATATGAAACTTTCCTATGGTTTTCCTTCCCCTATTTCTTTCTGTGAACCCAAGGCCTCTACGGTGCTGATTCCATAGGATTACTGATTCCTACATTTTTTCTTTCGAAATCATATGAACCAAAGGGCCCTAAATTTGGCATCATCATTTAATTTTGAAGTTGCAATACATGTGCATTGTGCTTATGTAATCCATATCTGTAACATATTGTTTACTGCTTGAATTTTGCAGTATATAATCCATATCAGTATCTGTGCGTTGTGCTTATGTAGAGGGTGTTTGGTTCAGGGCCACCGGCCACCATGCCACAAACTGTGGTTCGCCATAGGAACCAGAGTAGCTGTTTGGTTGCTGAGTTAAATGAGGCTGCCATGGCTTTACTCAGTAAAGAATGAGCCACAAGAGTGTGGCGGATGAAAACCCCACCACCGCCACATCTCGCCACAGCGTGGCTATGTGTGGCCAAGATCCAAATAGCCCCGTAATCCATATCAATATGAAACCTATGTTACTTGTTATGAAGTAATCCCTTGGATTTTCAATTAAAGTTCTCTTCCACTATCTGTAACCTAATGTTTACTGCTTGAATTTCACAGAAAACTATGGAAACTATACGAGCAGAACCTGTTGCTGATGGGCACAAACCAATGACAAGTGCTGATGTTGTTTCCACTCTAGGTCAGCGGCAACACCCTTTTTTTGAAGAATGCTGGTATCCCAATAAGCTCTACTAGAACAGAGACATATGCGGAGAGAATGCTTCGGGAACAGCTTGTTGCTAAACAGGAAAGTTTCGCTAACCTCTTCGAACAAGTGGATGAACTAAAGAGGAAGACTGAAAAGACTGAAAGAGAGTTTGAGGAGTTCAAGATACAGCAACAGGAGGAGTACAATAAGCTACGTGAGGATATCATGTGCTTCAGCTCTTCTTCTAGTAACTCTCAGTCGTCAACTCTATTGGCTTGATGTAGTGAACATTTGTGGTTTGATGTGTGTACTTGTGTGCTGGTTTGATGTGGTGAAAGTGAAACTGTCAGAGGGTTGCTGCTGATGTGTAAACAGTAATTTGTTGTATTTGATTGTCATGCTGAATAATTATGTAGACATCATCGAATAATTATGTAGTCAATCTGTGCAGCAGTGACGATCTTGAATTACTTTTATGATGAACTGATTGTTGGGCACATGGTAGAACCTGGGTAGGCCACGTGATCAAATAAAAATGCGACACGTGGACAAACCAGTGCATGTCACGGGAAATAGCCATGGCACGACATGTGGGCTAATAAAAATCCATTACATGGAAGGAAGTCGTCAAGCCACGTGGCCGAATAAAAAACGAAACGTGGATGGACAGCACCATGACACGTGGTCGAATACAAAATGGCCATGTGGACCAATAAAAATACGACACATGGTCCAATGAAGAAATGACACATGACCCAACCGTAACACGACACGTGTGCCAATAGAAAATAGACATGTGGAACAATAGGGGGCCGACACATGGTCCATTAAGAACCTAAAACGTGCAAGAACCAAAGATGGCCACGTTGTCCAATAACAAGGTGACACGTACCCAAACCATCACCAATGCAACCGGCTATAGCAGGTACACATGGAAAGCATCTCCAACGGAAGCAATCGCCAGCATGGCTGCCCCTGCCACGCATGCCAAAGCAGTTCTATGATGATTAGTTTTTGTCATAGATCTATCCAATTCTATGACGATTTTCTAGAATCGTCATAGAATTGCAAGAATGAAGCGACTTCTATAATGAACCATTTTTTGTCATAAATTCATCATAAAACTAAAATTATAATGAATTTGGCTCCTTTAGTGATGAAAACTGATCGTCATAGAAGTGGATATTCCTAGTAGTGAAGGCTAAGGCCCATTAGGCCCAGACGAGGCCTGATAACCGTTTCAACTATAAATACAAACACTTAGGGTTTCTCATTTTCACTTCTCTTTCTCCACTCAGACCGAGCAGACCGAGCGATGCCCTCCTCTGACCGAGCGGCGCCACTCCTCGCATGCGACCTCTATCTCCCTCTCCGGGAATGAGCCACCTCCCTCTCCCTCTCCACTCTGGCCTCCGTCTCCCTCTCCACTCCGGCCTCCCTCTCCCTCTCAATGGCACGTAGGACGGCAGCGCTGTTGACGGTAGCCAACAACCATTATAAACCGTCAATATAATGCATGAATATGATCACCAACATAGGTTTAGAGGTTTAAACTAACAAATTCCATAAGTTTTGGTAATCTATGTTTTCAGCAGGGTTTATTCAGAAATTCATCAAGGTGGACCCAAACGTCAGAATTAATCGTGCTTATCCATGATGAAAATAACTCCAGAAGGTTCCAGAGGACTCCAGGAGGCAAACCACCGAAGCAGAGGGCGAGAGGCAGCCCAGCCCCACCTGCAGGCTGACCGACCCCTAGGCCCACCTGTCAGCCCCCTCCTTCAAATATCGGTTTTCCACCGCCTTAGGGTTTGCATCTACGCCGTTCTTTCAAGTTGATTTGATCCGAGGGCTCAGGATTGACGCTCTTCCCTATATATACCAGCCCCTGCCACCCCTAGGGCATCAAGAACCCTAATCATTCAAGAGATCAAGAAACCCTGATCATCCTCAAAGCTCCACCATATTCTAGGGCATAGCTAGTTAGGCTAGATCTAGAGGGAGGCAAGCTTCGCTTGGATTCCTGATCTTATCAAGAGCGTGGCTTGGTATAGCCCCTTGTATCCTCTTTTGTATCTTTCATTATTCATATGTTTGCTATAATTGATTTGATATTATTCTTAATATTATTCATGTTCCTAGTTATCATGTTCATCGTTTACTTTGATTATATGCTTAGTATAGCTAGATTATCATTATATTCAAGCATAAGTTCGTATAGCGCTCGCTCTAATGTACAGGGGTGAGTGGTCGATATTGTGTAAGCGTGGTGCTTATACGTTGTTTACTTGCGGATGCACCCTATATTCTGAGCCATGTGATAAATTGCGGATGTGACACTCCCGTTGAGTCCTTTGTAGTCCACTCCCCGAATATAGGACAAGTAGGATCTAGTTACGAAGGAAGACATGCTCTGTTCTTGATCTTTCTTAGTAATATCTCTTATGTGTGGATATGAAGTTAATCTTACCCATGACTACTAAGTGTAATTGCACTAATCAACGTATGCTTTGACTTGTAATTAAGAATGACTTAGGAATTATTCCTCTAATTTAGCAGGGCTAATGTCATAGAAAGGAGTACTCTGAGTGATCATTTATCATTACTTGTCATATTTATCTATTGACTTACCCCTGTTATGAGTAGAAGTTTGGTTATGGTTTACTTCTCCATCATACGTATAAGTTATCAATATATTCCAACTGCCTGTCCTTTCCTGTAGAAAAAATATAAATAACGATATCTAGAATACTCTTTGGTGAAGTGCTACAATGGTATATTATCTGTGCGCTTGCAGATCTCTTTATATACATATTTGCATTCTTTCTAGTCACAATAAAATACTTAAGTATTTCTTAGTGTTATTCTAGAAGTGACGCTAAGGAATGTCAATAAGCATTTATAGCATCATAGTTATGGATGACAACTTAGCAAAAGTGATGCTAAGAAATATCAACAACATTAGGTGTCTATTTAAACAAGTGACAAGTTAATAAATACCAATAGGCGCGTGGGGCGTAGGGCGGTGGTGGGGCAGCCCAACCTGCTGTGCGCGCCTCTCCTCCCTCCCTCCTTCGTCGCACAACCAGCGGAGGCCCTGGCGCGGCGGAGGGCTCTGGCGGCGGAGGGACCTCCGTGGTGGGCATGGATGACGACGGGGAGGTCACGACCTCGGCGGTGGATCTGAAGCGGCCGCTCGTGAGGCCCCTCCCGGCGGCGGATCTGAAGCTGGAGCACGGCGTGGAGCTCGCGCCGGCAATGGAGGCGGTGGATCTGCGACGAGCTGGCGGATCCAGTGCGAGGCCTCCCCGTCTCCACTAGATCCGGCTGCATGGGCTCCACCGATGGCGCCTCCAGGTGCGGATCCGGCGGCGGCGATGCGTCGAGGTACAGATCCGGTGGTGGCGGATCCAAGGCGGCGGCGGCGTGGTTGGGCTCGACGTCAGGCCCGTATGGGCTGGTGTTGGGCTCGGCTTTTTTTATTATTTTAATTCAATTTACGGAGGCGGGATTAACCATGACCTTTGATTGGAGGCGGTTGCTTTGTCCGCCTCCGTAAATCGTTTTTGACCACCTTCAAAAAGATTTATGTAGTAGTGTAAGCAAGTCCGAGAAAAAAAGGGCTAAGAAACTGAGCGGCACTTTTTTTAGGGGCCAATGAAATAATTTCCTCCCAAATATAAGAGTAAGACATAGCATGCAATAATTGTTGATGGTGGAGTATCTATTTTGTTTAAAAGAACAGATGAATTCATATATGGATTCATAATGAGACATGGGTGGTGTTTAGTTCCCAAAATTTTACAAAATTTTTCAAGATTTCCCGTCACATCGAATCTTTGGATGCATGCATGAAACATTAAATATAAATAAAAAATAAAACTAATTACACAGTTTAGACGAAATTTACGAGACGAATCTTTTAAGCCTAATTAGACTATGATTGGACACTAATGATCAAATAACAATGAAAGTGCTACAGTATCATTTTCTAAAAAAATTCGCCAACTAAAGAAGACCATGGAGTGAAACATGAGAGCTAGAAGAGTACAGGTTTAGCTGTACTATGATTGCATCTCCAACTGTCCGTACAATACACACGAGCCACCTGTTGGTTTCTATATATACTGCTAGTCAAAGTGTTGTATGGGTAACGTGTTAATAATGGTTAATGGACATTGCAACCGAAGGAAGCACCTTATGTGTATCATTGTTGGAGTAGTTCGGCCCTGGAGGCCGTGGTGCCACCGCCACTACACGCGTTCAAGACCTTGGCTGCACTCACTAGGAGGAGTAACATGGCGTAAAGTTTTAAGACGTCACATCGAGTGTTACATGAAGGTATTGTATAAAGTGTTTGGATACTAATAAAAACTAAATTACAGAATCCGTTAGTAAACCACAAGACGGATTTATTAAGCCTAATTAGTCTGTCATTAGCACATGTGTTATTGTAGCACTTTATTGTCAAAGCATGGACTAATTATGTGTTACTGTAGCACTTTATTGTCAAATCATGGACTATAAAAGATTCGTCTCACAAAGTAGTTGCAATCTGTGTAATTAGTTATTTTTTAGTCTATATTTAATATTCTATGTATGTGTTTAAATATTTAATGAGATAAGATGTAAACTTTTGGGAAGAAATTAAACAAACAAAACGACGGAGCTGCTGCTGGGCTGCAGGCCTGCTGCAGATAATGTTCCGGTATGTACGTATCCGGCCCAATCTTAGCCGCCGCAGCCGAAGCACTCCTATATAGGGCCTCGCCCGTCTGCCGTCTGGACCGTGTCGACCGTCGCTGCAGCACCCAAACATACGTGTCCCGCACGTTCTGAATCTGCTCGGCCTTTTAATTGCTCGTAGTCGCTGAACTCAAGGCGGGCTGGGGGCAGCATCCCGATGCATGCATGCGGTCGGCGATGCCACCAGAGTACACCAGAGTACCAGACAGCCGGCCAGCAGCACCGGCAACAACGCCAAGAGATACTCCTACGATCCTATCTAAGGAGTAATCTGTGGTGCAGTGCAGTGCAGTGCAGGAAAGGATAAGGGTTGCAAGCCATTTCCGTTACGGATGGATATCGATCGAGTGGCAACTGTGGCACCAGGTCAGCATGCGCTGCCATTGATTAGTTACACACACTACACTGGCCTGCATGAGCTAGCTAGCTAGCTCTAGCTCTAGCTCTAGCTCTAGCTGTCTCCGGAAAACGGAGCAGGATTTGCAGGACAAGAGAGCTGGTCGACGACATGCGGCGGGCAGGATCGGAGCAGCCATGCAGCAATGTCCCTGTTCGGCTTACCTTTTTTTTTTTTAAGGAGTGATAGTGTTTTTCTCTCACAACATTTTTAAAAAACAGTATTTTTCAGTTAATTTCAGCCAAGATTCAGGACTTGGACAGATATATGAACCAGAACGAAATACCGCGGCAACAATGGTCAATGGCTGCCTGCATGTATGACGTACGCAGGCGTGCCAAATTAAAATAAGCTCCGCCAGCATATTCGACATATACTTGATCATGCATGCTGCGTTTCTCGGTTCTACTACGAGCTAGCAGCCCGTCACTACAGCTACCTTCATATAATTGTGAGGTCACTGGCTCAGAAATCTCAAAGGATAATTGTAATGTTAGTACTTTTCAGTGAACGAACATTATTTTTTTCTCATAATAAATCAGCATAAGCATCAGTATAAACCAAATTTTAGCGAAACCTCGTTTGTTGCACCGATGGACTGATGGGTCTGGGGCTAGAGTGAAGTCGTCGGCAATTCAGAAAGCCACCACACGCGTTTCTTCACTTGAAGTGTCTGACTTGAAAACACGCATTGCTTACTTCTACAGGGAAAATCTGGTAACGGAATACTAGTAGATCGACAGTAGTTACACCAAACATTATGGGCACCACCAAGAAGCTATAAGCTAACCAAGACCTACATACACTCTTCAGGATCTTATTCCTGTCCTTGAAAAAGATTCAAGAGGGCAGCAGGCTGCGTCGCAGGTCCAAATTAAAAGACGGATAACATGGGGTTGGATGCCACCATCTGGAGGAATCAGAATCAGCCAGGAAGAGAATGCACATTTCTTAGTACTAATTGTCCAACAGTCCAAGCTAAGGGAGGTTTTCAGTGTGCTCTGTACTGTCAGCATCAATCTTGTGATAATCCAACAGCAGCTACGCTAAGCAACAGCATAAACCTGTTGATTAGTCCAAAGTCAACCGCTTGGCGCCTTGGCCCGTCGTCCAAAGATGCTCTAACCTCTGTTTCTCCCCCATATAATTTGCTTAATGATGCTGCTTGCGAACGTTAGTTTCAAGTCGACCTGAATTGTTGCAGTTGCAGCCGACCTGAACATGGCCTAGCGTTAAACAAGGTTTCAGGTAGTACTGTATATAATTAGTCTGTACGTTGCCATTGGATCCATCCATATATGTGTTGAGTAGGACCAGATGAGTTGTCGCTCTCGACCCCTCAGCTGACCATATAGCATCTGAAGACGAAACCATAGCTGGAGGAATTAGAATGAGCCAGCAAGTGAAGAAAGTTTTTTTTTTCTCGTTATCCTAGGAGTTTTTAAGTACTGATAGCATCGATCTTGTAAACTAACTTCACTAAGAGACAATGTAAGATTGTTCATTAATCCTAAGTAATCACAACACAACCACTACCTGAGATGTACTCCATTGGTGCCCTAACCGCGGTATTTTAATTTCTATGCAATTTCCTTCATGATGAAACAACCGTTATTTCGACCACTCACCAATCAGCCAGTTAATTCAGGACACGTTAATTTCTATGCTTAGTTATGTGTGTCTAGAAAAGGAAAAACCACTCATAATTTAGAACGAATAGAGTATTTAAAATGCATGTTACTAAGCATGACCAAATGAGTTGTCGCTCTCTCAACTCTTTGGTTGACTTAAGCTGTTTTACAGGTAATATAAGCTTTCTCTGTTAGATAATCAACTGATTCCTTGTGTGAACATACAGCAAGGGAAGACGGCGCCGAAAAGGTCCCCTGCTGTGGTACTGTAGCCGCTGCAGAGGCAGGCGTCGAACGGCTCACTTGCCGCACTGTAGCCACATGCAGGGACAGGCGTAGAAGTCAGTCCTGCTGTGTTATCTAGTCACTGTTGCAGCAGGACAGCTGTACTATGACTAGATGGATAGAGTTGTATAAATAGACTGCCACGGCAACTCAGTAAAGAGAGTTCAGATTTGCCATCTCCCATACAGGACTTCGGCCAACGCTGGTGTCTTGTACTGTGTGTGTATGCTCTGTTCTTCCTCTTCTTCAACCTCTAGCCATAGTGTGTGGGGACGGACAACGCTTGTTTGTGGTCGGCTTAGCTAGTGGATGCTCGGCAACACTAGCGGGTGCTTGGCAAGATTGGTGAGTGGTCGACTCACCCGAGCCGGTGATCCTATAGGCTAACAAGTGGTATCGGAGCCGTACAAACGCCGTCGCCAGACTAACCGCTGGCGATGACGGACGGTTTGGAAATGAGCGACAGCAGTGGCACTGCTGTGGCTGCCCAGCCACGACCGGAGGTCGTTGTTCGCATGGTGCGGGAGGTCAGCGGCACCAGTTGGCCGACGCTGACTCGCACCAACTATGGAGAGTGGTCGGTGACCATAAAGGTTAAGCTCAGAGCCCGACGGCTCTGGAATGCTGTTGACAAGGACACCGACAATGAGGAAGATGACATGTCAGCGTTGGAGGCTATCCTCGCTGCTGTACCGGCAGAGTACAATGAGCCGTTGGGGGCGAAGAGCTCTGGTAAGGAGGCGTGGGAGGCTATTGCGGCGATGCGCGTTGGTTTCGACCGCACAAAGAATACGACGGCCTAGCTTCTGAAGCAGGAGTACGCCAACCTCAAGTTCAAGGATGGTGAAACGGTGGAGGACTTCTCCCTCCGCCTGTAGATGCTCATCAGCAAGCTGAAGAGCCATGTCGTCACCATCGACAAAGAGGAGGCGGTCTACAAGTACCTCCACTCCGTGCCGACAAAGTACATCCAGATTGCTCTCTTTATAGAGATGATGCTGGACTTGTCCACCCTCACCATTGAGGATGTGATAGGCCGTCTGTGGGCGGTGGACGAGCGCCTGGAGCAGGCGACAGTAACGAAGGACAGCGGCAAACTGCTACTGATAGAGGAGGAGTGGGATGCTCGGAGGAACTCTGGGAAGGCATCCTCCTTCAGGCGCGGTGGCGATGGCAAGCGCCGCGGCAAGGCTTCTTCAGAGAATAAGAAGCAGGTCGAGCCCAACGCCTGCCGGCGCTGTGGGAAGATGGGCCATTGGGCACGGGAGTGCCCAAATCGCAAGCAGGAAAAGAAGGCTGAGGCTCATCTGACGCAAGCTGATGATGAAGATGAGGCCACTATCCTGATGGCGACATTCTGTGCACTGTATGACATCGAGGCCGAGGAGAGGGAAGAGGCGACGACAGTGGAAGGACCTAGGAAGGCCCTGAAGACTGTCAACCTCGATGAACCACGTGCCCAAGTCCACCTCGGATGTGTGGGCGCCGACCAGGAGCAGCGGTGGTATCTGGACTCTGGTGCCAGCAACCACATGACGGGCTCTAAGGCATCCTTCTCTAAGCTCGACGACGATGTTATCGGTACGGTGAAGTTTGGTGATGGCTCAAGGGTGGCTATCTAAGGACGCGACACCATCATCTTCAGGTGCCAGAACAGGGAGCACCACGCGCTAACGGATGTATATTACATCTCGCAGTTGCGTTCTAGCATCATCAGCATTGGTCAGCTGGATGAGCGTGGTAGCAAGGTACTGATCAAGGATGGAGTCCTTAGGATCAGGAACCGGGAGCAACGACTTCTTGCCAAGGTGAAGAGGTCTCTGAACCGGTTGTACCTACTCGACCTGAAGGTAGAGCAGCCGATGTGCCTGACGGCAAGGCACACCAAGGAACCGTGGATGTGGCATGGCCGGTTCGGACATCTCAGCTTCGACGCGCTTGGTCAGCTAGAGAAGATGGTCCGAGGGCTACCCCACATCAAGCACGGAGGCGATCTGTGTGACAGCTGTCTGGCCAGGAAGCAGAGGAAGCTACCATTCCCAAAGGCGGCCAAGTATCACGCGAAGGACGCTCTCGAGCTCGTCCACGGCGACCTCTGTGGGCCTATCACGCCAGCTACAAATGGTGGTCGGCGGTACTTCCTCCTGCTCGTGGATGATTGCAGTCGCTACATGTGGCTGCAACTCCTGACGAGCAAGGACAAAGCGGCGGCGGCTATCAAGAAGTTCAAGATGCGTGTGGAGGCCGAGAATGGCCAGAAGCTCCGTGTGTTGAGGACTGATCGCGGCGACGAATTTACTTCGGTGGAGTTTGCTGCGTACTATGCGGATCAGGGTGTGGTGCGACACCACACCGCACCGTACTCGCCACAACAGAATGGCATGGTGGAGCGATGGAACCAAACGGTGGTTGGCATGGCCCGATCCATGATGAAGGCCAAAGGTTTGCCGGCAAGGTTCTGGGGGGGTGGTGACCACGGCGGTGTTCATCCTCAACCGCACTCCGACCAAGGCCCTGATGGGCAAGACACCATTTGAAGCCTGGTATGGGCGCAAGCCGAGCGTGTCCTTCCTCCGAACATTCGGCTGCATCGGCCACGTCAGGAAGACAAAGCCGATCCTCACCAAGCTGGAGGATTGGAGCACACTGATGGTGTTCCTAGGCTACGCGGAGGGTACCAAGGCGTACTGGCTCTACGACCCACGTGAAGACAAGGTGCTTGTCTCGTGCGACGTCGTGTTTGACGAGAAGGCGGCTTAGGACTGGAACAGTCCGAGCACGGGGGAAGCTGGCAGCTTCACCAGCACCTTCGTCGTCGAGCACCTGGTCATCCATGGTGGTGGAGATGCTGGGGAAGAGGTGCCGAGCACTCTAGCGGCAGAGCCGAGCACTCCTGGGGCACTGCCGAGCACTTTGGGAGGAATGCCGAGCACTTCGGGAGGAGCGCCGAGCACTCCTGGAGGGATGCCGAGCACGCCAGGAGTGGCGCCAGGAGGTTCTGTAGTTGTGGCGACCACTCCAGGACGGGTGCTGAGCACTCCCGTGGTGGAACCAAGAGGTCTTGCAATGGTGCCGACCACTCCAAGACTGAGGCTGAGCACTCCTACAATGGTGCCGAGCACTGTAGGAGTAGTGACGAGCTATCTAGAAGTAGTGCCAAGCACTGCAACCAGGGTGCCGAGCACTCCAAGTGCTGTGCCAAGCACTCAGGTGGAACAGGGAACTCCATCAACACTGATCGAGTTCGCCTCACCTCCAAGCGGCATCACTGAGTTCATGGATGCCTTCCACGAAGGTGAAGAGGTGCGGTTCCGCAGGCTGGACGACATCGTCGGTGACACAGGGCCCTCAGGCCTGGCTGGTCAGCTGCTCAATGATCAAGAGCTACTGCTCATCAGCGCAGAGGAACCACCCACGTTCGCGCTGGCCGAGCGCGACGGAAACTGATGCGGAGTGATGCTGGAGGAGATGAAGGCAATCGAGGAAAACAAGACATGGCAGCTCGTCAATCCACCTCCAGGATGCCGTCCGATTAGCCTGAAGTGGGTGTACAAGGTCAAGCGGGACAAGCTCGGTGCCATTGTCAAGCACAAGGCACGCCTCGTTGCTCGAGGCTTTATTCAGCGCGAGGGCATAGACTTCGAGGAGGTCTTTGCGCCAGTAGCGCGCATGGAGTCTGTCCGTTTGCTACCAGCCTTGGTAGCGGTAAAGGACTGGCGCGTCCATCACTTGGACGTTAAATCGGCTTTCTTCAACGGTGAGCTGGCGGAGACGGTCTTCGTCAGGCAACCTCTAGGTTTCGCCATCAAGGGAGAGAAGCACAGGGTGCTCCGACTGCGCAAGGCGCTCTACGGGCTGCAGCAGGCCCCACGAGCATGGAATGCCAAGCTTAACGCCACGCTGAGCGAGCTTGGGTTTCAGCGGTGTGCAACCGAGCACACGCTCTACACGCGGCGACGGGGGAAGGAGGAGCTCGTCGTCGGCGTGTATGTGGATGACTTGATCGTCACCGGCGCGCGCACGGAGGACATCAACAGCTTCAAACGCGAGATGGTGGCTCATTTTTGAATGAGCGATCTCGGCGCACTCTCCTACTACCTCGGCATCGAGGTGAGACAGGGGAAGGAGGAACTCACGCTCGGTCAGAGCGCGTATGCCTCGAAGTTGTTGGAGCAGAGCGGCATGACTGAGTGCAAGCCATGTGTGACTCCGATGGAGGAGCGGCTGAAGCTAACGAAGGCCAGCACCATGGCGAAGGTGGATGCAACACTCTACCGGAGCATCGTCGGTGGTCTGTGCTACCTAGTCCACACGAGGCCGGACATTGCGTTCGCCATGGGTTACGTCAGTCGCTTCATGGAGGATCCTAGAGAGGATCACTGGGCTGCGGTGAAGCGGCTACTGCGCTACATCAAAGGGACGGTGGATCAGGGGATCATCTTCCCCAAGACCGGTGGGAGTAGGCTGCAGCTCACTGTGTTCAGCGATGCAGACATGGCGGGGGACATCGACGGACGGTGGAGCACCTCTGGAGTGCTCGTCTTCCTCAGGTCGGCTCCAATTTCATGGCTATCACTGAAATAGAAGGTGGTGGCGTTGTCTACGTGCGAGGCAGAGTACGTAGCGGCGGCCACAGCGGCGTGCCTTTTTGTGTGGCTACGTCGGCTGCTGGGCGAGCTGATCGGCGTGGAAGCTCACCCACCAGCACTGATGGTGGACAACCAGCCCACCATCGCCCTCGCGAAGAATCTGATTTTGCACGACCGAAGCAAACACATTGACGTGAAGTTCCACTTCCTCAGGGACTATGTCGATGGAGGGCAGATCGTCATCGAGTTCGTCGAAACTAGTCGGCAACTCGCGGACGTACTCACCAAGCCGCTCGGACGTCTTCGACTCACAGAGTTAAAGGAGATGATCGACATGGAGGGGGTACAAGGGATAACAGTAGGATTAGGGGAAGAATTGTTAGATAATCTACTGCTTCCATGTGTGAACACACAACAAGGGAAGGCGGTGCCAAAAAGGCTCCCTGCTGTGGTACTGTAGCCGCTGCAGAGGCAGGCGCCGAACGACTCACCTGCAGCATTGTAGCCACATGCAGGGACAGGCGCAGAAATTAGTCCTGCTGTGTTATCTAGTCACTGTTGCAACAGGGCAGCTGTACTAGCACTAGATGGATAGAGTTGTATAAATAGACTGCCACGGCAACTCTGTAACGAGAGTTCAGATTTACCATCTTTCATACAGGGCTTCGGCCAACGCTGGTGTCTTGTACTGTGTGAGTATGCTCTGTTCTTCTACTTCTTCAACCTCTAGCCATAGTGTGTGGGGATGGACAACGCTTGTTCGTGGTCGGCTTAGCTAGTGGGTGCTCGACAACAATAGCGGGTGCTCGGCAAGACTGGTGAGTGGTCGACTCACCTGAGCCGGTGATCCTGTGGGCTAACACTCTCTCTTTGGCTGACTTAAGACTGAACATGAGCAAACATTATAAATAGCTATCATTGGATTGGATCAATACGACAAAGTGGGCCTGGCCACTCAGAAACTGAAGTGAACGGGCTTAGTTTTTTTGCAAACAAAAGTTTTCTTCACATGATCCAAGGCGTATTCTGCAGTATTGTTACCATTGATCTTGTAAACCAACTTCACGAAGCAAAGATGCAAACTCATTACATAATCCTAAGTCAACCACTTGAGGTGTCCATAGATGCCTTAGCAGTCACTGCATTTTAAATTCCATTTCATACAATTTCCCTTGATGATGCAACCATCAGTTCAGACTTCAGACAACCTGAGTTATCTGCTGCCGACTTGAACATGGGCTATCACTATTCACTACAAAGTTCAGTACAAGTAGTGATTTCAATGTTATGATCGAATCAACACATATAATTTGGACCGCACCAAGTTAGTCCTGTCTCCCACAACTTGTATATTTTGCATATATAGTGCAAACTTTTTATTGTGAATTGGGAGAGTCTGCAAGGAGAATTTTGAAACTGTACAGATAACCATATATATGCCAACTGGTCTCTGTTCAGCTGCTTGCTTCTTACTAATTAGATCATCTTATCAGTGTTACATAGCTTTCACAAGAAAAAGAAAGAAAGAAAGCGCACCTATCAAAACTTCTGAAACTTAAGGCTTAAGCACTTGTAGTCCATACAACAAAAAAACTACCTAGACTCCTTCTCCACTCTTCTAATGCTCATGAAAGCTATTCCGGAAGATCATCTTGTTGTGTGTGCATTGGATGCCACTAACAATCATAGCTTGGTTAGCTGCCTCTCCGAAGAACAGCCTTTATGTTTGTTTATTACAAAGGGAATGAACTTGCCGTTTATAATGTTTTTCGTTGTAGCATTATGATGCCTACTTGGAATTAAGTTATATTAAGAATGACCATCCAGTGAAGCAAATGATCAACTAATCTGCACGATTTGGACTAGTGATCCAAATGACTTGCTGCAATAACGCAATACCTACCGATGGTACTTGTCAGACGTACTCTGATCTAATGCAAACGAAGTTAGTATTAACCAGGGCATGTTCGGTTACCTCGGAATGGACACCCGGAACAATTCTCAGCCGAAACGATTGTCTAATTTGTATACGATTCATCAGCGGTAATAATTCCTGGCCATATCTTATCCTACTATTACTAATTGGAGGCCCAAACAGAGGCTCCACGTTAATTCTCTCCAAATGCACTAGAAAAAAGATAAATGCTAGAAATTCTCACGTTAATCAGAAACATCTAGCCATCAAACCGATGGATTGATCCATCTTGTGCTAGGCCTGGGGCTAGAGTGAAGTCGTCAGCAATTCAGAAAGCCACCACACGCGTTTCTTCACTTGAAGTGTCTGACTTGAGAACACGCATTGCTTACTTCTACAGGGAAAATCTGGTAACGGAATACTAGTAGATCGACAGTAGTTACACCAAACATTATGGGCACCACCAAGAAGCTATAAGCTAACCAAGACCTACATACACTCTTCAGGATCTTATTCCTGTCCTTGAAAAAGATTCAAGAGGGCAGCAGGCTGCGTCGCAGGTCCAAATTAAAAGACGGATAACATGGGGTTGGATGCCACCATCTGGAGGAATCAGAATCAGCCAGGAAGAGAATGCACATTTCTTAGTACTAATTGTCCAACAGTCCAAGCTAAGGGAGGTTTTCAGTGTGCTCTGTACTGTCAGCATCAATCTTGTGATAATCCAACAGCAGCTACGCTAAGCAACAGCATAAACCTGTTGATTAGTCCAAAGTCAACCGCTTGGCGCCTTGGCCCGTCGTCCAAAGATGCTCTAACCTCTGTTTCTCCCCCATATAATTTGCTTAATGATGCTGCTTGCGAACGTTAGTTTCAAGTCGACCTGAATTGTTGCAGTTGCAGCCGACCTGAACATGGCCTAGCGTTAAACAAGGTTTCAAGTAGTACTGTATATAATTAGTCTGTACGTTGCCATTGGATCCATCCATATATGTGTTGAGTAGGACCAGATGAGTTGTCGCTCTCGACCCCTCAGCTGACCATATAGCATCTGAAGACGAAACCATAGCTGGAGGAATCAGAATGAGCCAGCAAGTGAAGAAAGTTTTTTTTCTGTCGTTATCCTAGGAGTTTTTAAGTACTGTTAGCATCGATCTTGTAAACTAACTTCACTAAGAGACAATGTAACAATGTAAGATTGTTCATTAATCTAAGTCATCACAACACAACCCTCTCGTTATCCTAGGAGTTTTTAAGTACTGTTAGCATCGATCTTGTAAACTAACTTCACTAAGAGACAATGTAAGATTGTTCATTAATCCTAAGTCATCACAA
This sequence comes from Miscanthus lutarioriparius, assembly GCA_904845875.1. Classification (NCBI taxonomy): domain Eukaryota; kingdom Viridiplantae; phylum Streptophyta; class Magnoliopsida; order Poales; family Poaceae; genus Miscanthus; species Miscanthus lutarioriparius. The sequence goes on from CAJGYO010000018.1 coordinate 30,208,921, forward strand.
CACAACCACTACCTGAGATGTACTCCATGTTGGCCCACGGGATCATCATCTGACGATAGTGAACTAGTCTCAAGACCACTAGTCTCCGACCACTAGTCTCCCAGACCACTAGTCTCCAGACCAGACCACTAGTCTCCCAGACCACTAGTCTCACAGACCAGACCACTAGTCTCCAGACCACTAGTCTCCCAGACCACCGTACCGGCTGTGTCCGTACCCACACACTATGGATCGAGCTAGAAGAAGGGAAAACAGAGCAAGCACGCACAATACAAGACAACAACGTTGGCCGAGGCCCTGTCTGTATGATGGCAAATCTGAGCTCTCTTTACTGAGTTGCCTTGGTGCCTTATTTATACAACTCTACCTATCTAACTAAAGTACAGCGCACATGCTGTAACAGTAACTAGATAAGCATATAGGGCTGACTGCTGCCGCCCCTTTGCATGTGCCTCAAAGTCTGCTGCAGGTGAGCCATGCGACGCTTTGCACCTACAGCTGCCATCTTGATCACGGAGGGGGCAAAGTCGGCGCCGCTTTCCTTCTCTGTGTTTTTTTCACACAAGGTGGCGATGAGATTAGCTAACAATCTTCCCCTAATACTATCGCTAACCCTTGCACCTCTCCATGCCGATCATCTCCTTCACTTCATGAGTCAAGTCGTCCGAAGCGGCTTGGTGAGGACGTCCGCGAAGTTGCCGACCAGTTTCGACAAACTCGATGACGATCTGCCTCCATCAACACAGTCCCTGAGGAAGTGGAACTTCACGTCAATGTGTTTACTCCGGCCGTGCGAACCGGATTCTTCGCGAGGGCGATGGCGGGCTGGTTGTCCACCATCGGTCTTTGGTGGGTGAGCTTCCACGCCGGTTAGCTCGCCCAAAGAGCCGACGTAGCCACACAACTTGGCACGCCGCTGTGGCCGCCGCTACGTACTCTGCCTCGCACGTAGATAGCGCCACCACCTTCTGTTTCAGCGACAACCATGAAATTGGGGCCGACCCGAGGAAGACGAGTACGCCAGAGGTGCTCCGTCGTCCGTCGATGTCCCCCGCCATGTCTGCATCGCTGAATACCGTGAGCTGCAGCCTACTTCCCCTGGTCTTTGGGAAGATGATTCCATGATTCACCGTCCCCTTGACATAGCGTAGAAGCCGCTTCACCGCAGCCCAGTGATCCTCTCTGGGATACTCCATGAAGCGACTGACGTAGCCCACGGCGAACGCAATGTTCGGCCTTGTGTGGACTAGGTAGCGCAGACCGCCTACGATGCTCCGGTAGAGTGTTGCATCTACTTTCGCCGCGGTGCTGTCCTTCATTAGTTTCAGCCGCTCCTCCATCGGAGTCAAGCATGGCTTGCACTCCAACATGCCGCTCCTCTCCAACAGCTTGGAGGCATACGCGCTTTGCTCGAGTGTGAGTTCCTCCTTCCCCTGTCTCACCTCGATGCCGAGGTAGTAGGAGAGAGCGCCGAGATCGCTCATTCGGAAACGAGCTGCTATCTCTCGCTTGAAGCTGTTGATATCCTCCATGCGCGCGCCGGTGACGATTAAGTCATCCACATACACGCCGACCATGAGTTCTTCCTTCCCTCATCGTCGCGTGTAGAGCACGTGCTCGGTTGCGCACCTCTGAAACCCACGCTCGCCCAGCGTGGTGTCAAGCTTGGCATTCCATGCTCGAGGGGCTTGCCGCAGCCCGTAGAGCGCTTTGCGCAGTCGGAGCATCCTGTGCTCCTCTCCCTTGACAGCGAACCCTAGAGGTTGCCTGACGAAGACCGTTTCTGCTAGCTCGCCATTGAGGAAGGCCGATTTAACGTCCAAGTGATGGACGCGCCAGTCCTTTGCTGCCGCCAAAGCAAGTAGCAAACGGACCGACTCCATGCGCGCTACTGGTGCAAAAACCTCCTCGAAGTCGATGCCCTCGCGCTGGACAAAGCCTCGGGCAACGAGGCGTGCCTTGTACTTGACAATGGCGCCGAGCTCATCCCTTTTGACTTTGTACACCCACTTCAGGCTGATCGGACGGCATCCTGGGGGTGGATCGACGAGCTGCCAAGTCTCGTTTTCCTCGATCGCCTTCATCTCCTCCAGCATTGCCCGTTGCCAGTTTCCATCGCGCTCGGCTAGCGCGAACGTGGGTGGTTCCTCTGCACTGACGAGTAGCAGCTCTGCGTCGTTGAGCAGCCTACCCACTAGACCTGAGGGGCCTGTGCCGCCGATGATGTCGTCCACCCTACGGAACCTCAACTCCTCACCTTCGTGGTAGGCGTCCACGAACTCAGTGATGTCACTTGGAGGTGAGGCGAACTCGATCGGGGGTGATGAAGTTCCTTCTTCCGCCGGAGTGCCCTGCATAGCACCCGAAGTGCTCGGCACTGCTTCTGGACTGCTCGTCATAACTCCTGCAGTGTTCTGCCACACTATAGGAGTGCCCAGCCTCAGTCTTGGAGTGGTCGGAACCACAGTAAGACGTCTTGGCTCCGCCACGGGAGTGCTCGGCACCCGTCCTGAAGTGGTCGCCACCACTGCAGAACCTCCTGGCTCCACTCCTGGAGTGCTCAGCATCCCTCCAGAAGTGCTCGACACTCCTCCCGGAGTGCTCGGCATCCCTCCTGAAGTGCTCGGCACTGCCCTAGAAGTGCTCGACTCTACCGCCAGAGTGCTTGGCGCTCCTCCCGGAGTGCGTGGCACCTATTCCATAGTGTCTCCACCGCCGTGGATGACCCCCCCGTGCTTGGACTGTGCCAGTCCCAAGCTGCCTCCTCGTTGAACACAACGTTGCGCGAGACAGTCACCTTATCTCCACGTGGGTCATAGAGCCGATACGCCTTGGTACCCTCCGCATAGCCCAGGAACACCATGGGTGTGCTCCTGTCCTCTAGCTTGGTGAGGTTTGGCTTTATCTTTCTGACGTGGCCGATGCAACCGAATGTCCGGAGGAATGACACGTTCGGCTTGCTCCAGTACCAAGCCTCGAACGGTGTCTTGCCCGTTAGGGCTTTGGTTGGAGCGCGGTTGAGGATGAACACCGCCGTGGTCACCACCTCTCCCCAGAACTTTGCCGGCATCCCTTTGGCCTTCATCATGGATCGGGCCATGCCGACCACTGTCTGGTTCCGTTGCTCCACCATGCCATTCTGTTGTGGCGAGTACGGCGCGGCGTGATGTTGCCCCACACCTTGATCCGCGCATTACGTAGCAAACTCCACCGAAGTGAATTCGCCACCTCGATCAGTCCTCAGTACACGGAGCTTCTTGCCGCTCTCAGCCTCCGCGCGTGTCTTGAACTTCTTGATCGCCACCGCCGCTTCGTCCTTGCTCGTCAGGAGTTGCAGCCACATGTAGCGACTTCAATCATCCATGAGTAGGAGGAAGTACCGCCGACCACCGCATGTAGCAGGCATGATCGGCCCGCAGAGGTCGCCGTGAACTAGCTCGAGAGCTTCCTTCGCGCGATACTTGGCTGCCTTTGGGAAAGGTAGCCTCCTCTGCCTCCCGGCCAGGCAGCTGTCACATAGCTCGCCTCTGTGTTTGATGTGGGGTAGCCCTCGGACCATCTTCCCCAGCCGACCAAGTGCGTCGAAGCTGAGATGTCCGAACCGGGCATGCCACATCCACGGTTCCTCGGAGTGCCTTGCCGCCAGGCAAACCGGCTGCTCTACCTTCAGGTCGAGCAGGTACAACCGGTTTAGGGACCTCTTCACCTTGGCGAGAAGTCGCTGCTCCCAGTCTCTGATCCTCAGAACGCTGTCCTTGATCAAAACCTCGCTACCGCGCTCATCCAGCTGACCAATACTGATGATGCTGTAACACAGCTGCGGGATGTAGTATACATCCATTAGCGCGTGGTGCTCCCCGTTCTGGCATCTGAAGATGATGGTGCCGCGCCCTTGGATAGCCACCCTTGAGCCGTCACCAAACTTCACCGTACCGGTAACATCACCGTCGAGCTCAGAAAAGGAGTCCTTGGAGCCCGTTATGTGGTTACTAGCACCAGAGTCCAGATACCACCGCTGCTCCTGGTCGACGCCCACATGCCCAAGATGGACTTGGGCACGTGGTTCATCGAGGTTGACGGTCTTCAGGGCCTTGCTAGATCCTTCCACCGTCGTCGCCTCTTCCCTCTCCATGGCCTCGATGTCGTGCAGTGCACAGAACGTCGCCATAAGGATAGTGGCCTCATCCTCATCATCGGCTTTCGCCAGGTGAGCCTGAGCCTTCTTTTACTTCTTGCAATTTGGGCACTCCCGTGCCCAATGGCCCATCTTCCCGCAACACCGACAGGCGTTGGAGTCGATTTGCTTCTTCTCTGAAGAAGCCCTGCCGCGATGTTTGCCATTGCCACCGTGACTAGAGGAGGCTGCCTTCCCGGAGTTTCGCCGAGCAGCCCACTCCTCTTCCGTCAGCAGGAGTTTCCCGCTGTCCTTCGTTGCTGTCACCTGCTCCAGGCGCTCGTCCACCGCCCGTAGATGGCCTACCACATCCTCGATGGTGAGGGTGGACAAGTCCAGCATCATCTCTATGGAGAGAGCGATCTGGATGTACTTTGCCGGCACGGAGTGGAGGAATTGGGAGACCGCCTCCTCTTCGTCGATGGTGATGCCGTGGCTCTTTAGCTTGCTGATGAGCGTCTGCAGGCGGAGGGAAAAGTCCACTGTTTCACCATCCTTGAACTTGAGGTTTGCATACTCCTGCTTTAGAAGCTGGGCCGTTGCCTTCTTTGCGCGGTCGGAACCGACGCGCATCGCCGCAATGGCCTCCCACGCCTCCTTAGCTGAGCTCTTCGTCCCCAATGGTTCCCTGTACTCCACCGGTACAGCAGCAAGGATAGCCTCCAATGCTGACATGTCGTCTTCTTCCACGTCGGTGCCCTTGTCAACAGCATTCCAGAGCCGTCGGGCTCTGAGCTTGACCTTCATGGTCACCGACCACTCTCCATAGTTAGTGCGAGTCAGCGTCGGCCAAGTGGTGCCGCTGACCTCCCGCACCGTGTGGACAACTACCTCCAGTAGTGGCTGGGCAGCTATGACAGTGCCACTGCCATCACCCAACTCCAAACCGCCTGTCCTCGCCATCGGTTAGAATGACGACGGCGCTTGTACGACTCTGATACCACTTGTTGGCCCACGGGATCACCGTCTGACGATACTGAACTAGTCTCCAGACCACTAGTCTCTAGACCAGACCACTAGTCTCCCAGACCAGACCACTAGTGTCCAGACCAAACCACTAGTCTCTAGACCACTACTCTCCTAGACCACCGTACCGGCTGTGTCCGTACCCACACACTATGGATCGAGCTAGAAGAAGAAGGGAGAACAGAGCAAGCACGCACAATACAAGACAACAACGTTGGCCGAGGCCCTGTCTGTGTGATGGCAAATCTGAGCTCTCTTTACTGAGTTGCCTTGGTGCCCTATTTATACAACTCTACCTATCTAACTAAAGTACAGTGCACATGTTCAGAATAAAGAAACTAGATAAGCATCTGTGGGCTGACTCTGCTGCCAGCACTTTGCATGTGCCCACTGAAGGTCGCAGTGAGCCATGTGGCGCTGCACTGCAGCTGACTCATTGTATCACAAATAGGGGGCAAAGTCGGTGCCGCCTTCCTCTGCTGTGTTTTCACACAAGGTGGCAGTAGATTAGCTAACACTCCATTGGTGCCCTAACCGCGGTATTTTAATTTCTATGCAGTTTCCTTCATGATGAAACAACCGTTAATTCAGGACACGTCCTATCGCATAACAAAAGTTATGTGTGTCTAGAAAAGGCAAAACGACTCATAATTTGGAACGAATGGAGTATTTAAAATGCATGTTACTAAGCATGACCAAATGAGTTGTCGCTCTCTCAACTCTTTGGTTGACTTAAGCTGTTTTACAGGTAATATAAGCTCTCTCAACTCTTTGGCTGACTTAAGACTGAACATGAGCAAACATTATAAATAGCTATCATTGGATTGGATCAATACGACAAAGTGGGCCTGGCCACTCAGAAACTGAAGTGAACGGGCTTAGTTTTTTTGCAAACAAAAGTTTTCTTCACATGATCCATGGAGTATTCTGCAGTATTGTTACCATTGATCTTGTAAACCAACTTCACGAAGCAAAGATGCAAACTCATTACATAATCCTAAGTCAACCACTTGAGGTGTCCATAGATGCCTTAGCAGTCACTGCATTTTAAATTCCATTTCATACAATTTCCCTTGATGATGCAACCATCAGTTCGGACTTGAGACAACCTTTGAGTTATCTGCTGCCGACTTGAACATGGGCTATCACTATTCACTACAAAGTTCAGTACAAGTAGTGATTTCAATGTTATGATCGAATCAACACATATAATTTGGACTGCACCAAGTTAGTCCTGTCTCCCACAACTTGTATATTTTGCATATATAGTGCAAACTTTTTATTGTGAATTGGGAGAGTCTCGCAAGGAGAATTTTGAAACTGTCATGAGATAACCATATATATGCCAAGCTGGTCTCTGTTCAATTTGCTTGCTTCTTACCAATTAGATCATCTTATCAGTGTTACATAGCTTTCACAAGAAAAAGAAAGAAAGAAAGCGCACCTATCAAAACTTCTGAAACTTAAGGCTTAAGCACTTGTAGTCCATACAACAAAAAAGCTACCTAGACTCCTTCTCCACTCTTCTAATGCTCATGAAAGCTATTCCGGAAGATCATCTTGTTGTGTGTGCATTGGATTCCACTAACAATCATAGCTTGGTTAGCTGCCTCTCCCAAGAATAGCCTTTATGTTTGTTTATTACAAAGGGAATGAACTTGCCGTTTATAATGTTTTTCGTTGTAGCATTATGATGCCTACTTGGAATTAAGTTATATTAAGAATGACCATCCGTGAAGCAAATGATCAACTAATCTGCACGATTTGGACTAGTGATCCAAATGACTTGCTGCAATAACGCAATACCTACCGATGGTACTTGTCAGACGTACTCTGATCTAATGCAAACGAAGTTAGTATTAACCAGAGCATGTTCGGTTACCTCGGAATAGACACCCAGAACAATTCTCAGCCGAAACGATTGTCTAATTTGTATACGATTGATCAGCGGTAATAATTCCTGGCCTCATCTTATCGTACTATTACTAATTGGAGGCCCCAACGGAGGCTCCACGTTAATTCTCTCCAAATGCACTAGAAAAAAAGATAAATGATAGAAATTCTCACGTTAATCAGAAACATCTAGCCATCAAATCGAAAGTATATAGTCATCTATGACCACTTGATCTATAAGGAAAATGGACCCTAGGCCCATTTATTTTGAATTTTGGTGTTTGATGATCAACACAACCAAATTGGACTAATGTGTTTGCTAGTGTTTATTTTATAGTTCAATAGGATGCAACGTGGACTTGGATCAACTTTGGAACAAGAAATTGATCAACACTCAAAAGAAGACATTGGAGTAGGTGTTGACAGCCTAGAAGTGAAGCAAGGAGTCCGTGACAAAAAGATGTCGAAGCCCGAGCAAAGCCACGTGAAGAAATGGAAGCAAACGGTGGCTGAGTGGGCACCGCACTTGGGGTGGCGGTGCCACCAGAGAAGGGCTGCTGTAGCTAGAAAAGAGGCAAGCACCGGACATGACTGTGTGCACCACCCTGCTCACCGCCCCTGGGGTGGCAGTGCACCAGACAGGGGGTGGTGGTGCCACTGCCCTAAAATTCCAGAGAGCTACGAAGGGGGACTCGGGCACCGCCCTTAGGGTGGCGGTGCACCACCCCAATGTACAGTGCCCCAACAGTCGGTTGTCAGTGACCAACAGCTAGCTGACGTGGCTGGCACCGCCCTGTCTGGTGCCTGGCACCGCCATGTCCGGTGCCCATGCAGAAACGTGGAGCTCGGCCCCAACAGCTATATCTCCATTTGTGGCCTATATATATGACTCCAACTGGCCATTTGCAGTGTGTGGGAGCTAAGGGAAGATAGGAGTGTGTTGCTACACTTCATTTGTGCTCTCCACATGCATAGAGCTTAAAGATCACTTGGTGATTAGCGTAGGTGCTTTGTGAAGTGATTAGGTTAGTTAGACCATGCTCATATACGCTTGCTCTAGGCTTAGGTCTAGTTGCTAGTGAGGTTTGCATACCTTTCATCCAAAGGTGCTTGTGTCGATGTTTCGAGTTACCACCGACAAATAAATTTCTAATATTGCGCGTCTAGCTCGGATGGTGTGCTTAGAGGACACGAGGTTTATACTAGTTCGGGCAGAATGTCCCTACGTCCAGTTCGTTGTTGTTGCTCGTGTTACTAGCACTGAAAGTTTATAGTAGGGGTTACAAACGGGTGAGAGAGGGATAGATCCCAAGTCTGTGGTGAAAGGAGTGAACGGGTGCTGAGAGAGCTTGGTTGCTACTCAGCCGTGTGTTTAGAGTTCGATGGGTTCATGATGATTCGATTGGGTCGGGCTTGGATCGATCTGATGTGTTGCGATGCCCCTTATGGGATGCCCTGCTTTCCCTTTTATAGGCCAAGGGAAAGCATGGGTTACAGCGGAGGAAAAAGAAGAACGAGACAGAGAGAGTCGAAGGCCTTCAGGATCGTCGGGTCCTTCTCCTTTATGCGGGTCCCACCGACCCTATAGATGTTAATAGGGATGGATTCGTGTCGCGGTCCTGTCCGTCACTAGCGCCATGCGCAGGCGTCATATGCCGGTCATGGCGCTCCACTCTGTCCTGGCGAACGTCGTGGTGAACTGATGCGCTTGTCAGTGTTCGTACGAGGGTTAGGCAGAACAGCACTGGTACGCCCGACGCTGTTCTTGCTGTGAATCCTCCGGTATGGCCCGTCAAGGCCACATGTTACATCAAGGCGTGCCAGTCTCTTCCCTGGTGTCAGAGCTTTGACTTAGGCCCATACGCTTGGACCTAGAGTTGTTGGCGGCGGTATGGATCTCTGTCGGGCGCAGCAGAGCCCGTGGCCTCGAGGTCGGGCAAGGCAGAGTCCTTGCCCAGAGGCAGGGCAGTCAGAGCCCAAACCAAAGGGTCGGGCGAGGTGGAGCATAGACCCAAGGGTTGAGCGAGGTGGAGTCCTCCCCCAGAGGCTAGGTGAGGCAGCGCGTAGACCCGAGGGTCAGGCAAGACGGAGCTCACAGCCTCAGGGTCAGGCGAGGCAGAGCCCAAGCCCAAGGGTCGGGCCAGGCGGAGCTTGCAAGCCCAAGGGTCGGGCGAGGAGGAGCCCACGAGCCCAAGGGTCGGGTGAGGCGGAGCCTGTGGCCTTGGGGTTGGGCGAGGCAGAGTCCTCCCCCAGAGGCTGAGTGAGGCAAAGCGCAGACCCAAGGGTCAGGCGAGGTGGAGCATAGGCCCAAGGGTTGGGCGAGGCAGAATGCAAACCCAAAAGTCGGGCGATGCGGTGCCCTCTCCCAGTGGTCGGAAGAAGCGGAGCTTGCGCACCGGGGGGCGGTTGGAGCTGTAGTCAGGCTCTTGACTGCTCGGATGAGTTAATGTTGATGGTCATTAGCTCTTCCTCTTCGGGTACCCTAGTATTGGTCCCCGATAGTACCCCCAAGCTTGCGGAGGAGTAGAAAACTCCTTCGGAGGTTTTTCCGAGCGGGAGGACTATGATGGCCTTGGCCTTCTTTTGTCGCCCACGGCATGACCTGGGGATGGTGATTCCCTTTCATCAAGATCGGACCCCTTGGGGGTATAGCCATGAGGTTTGGTGGATCAGAAAAGGTCCTTCCCTAATTTCGACCCCTTCGGGGGTCAGTCGTTCTGCGACCGTCCGTTCGGTCTCCTTGCGAGCCAAACTTTCCTCGAGCCCCCACACATAGCGGGGGTCCGATCGAGGGTCGACTCGTCTTTTGTGATCGTTACCCCATCCATGGTTTCTGCAACCAGAGGGGTTGAGCTAGCGTCACTTGCCTTGATGGCTCGAGTGATGCGCTCGGCGAGATCGCTAACCGGCATGTTCGAGTGGAATCTGGGTCCGTCTTTGATGATGAGGTCGGCATAGCCCTCATGTGGCATTCCACTACTCCTTAACCCGCCTCCCGACAGATGCCTGGGTCATTTCGGAGAGTGACTTAGGTGGCCCGCTGGCCTCTCCTCGATGGAGATTCTATGGGCTTGGCTTGAGCTCAGGATCGAACGAGAAGGTTGAGATGACCCTGTCCGCTTCTAAGCGGTTCGGGCGAAGGCCGCTGGGCCTCATCTGCATTTTCTCCCCTGGCTCTAGTCGACGGGAGGCAGCCTCGAACCCTTCGTGGGTTGGCCTTAGAACCCTGGTCAGTTGGATTCCTGAGTTAGGGTCAGGCGATTGAGCCTCTGAGCCTCGTTGGGCTCGATGGGGGTCGGCCAAGTTTCATGCATCACCCCGTCCATGGTTTCTACAACCAGAGGGGTTGAGCTAATGACACTTGCCTCGATGTCTCAAGTGTCGCGCTCGGTGAGCTCGCTAACGGGCATATCCGGGTGGAATCTAGGTCCATCGTTCGGTGATGGGGTCGGCATAGCCCTCATGTGGCATTCCACTGCTCCTTAACCCACCTCCCAGTAGATGCCCGTGTCACTCCAGAGAGTGACTCAGGTGGCCTACTGGCCTCTCCTCGATGAAGATTCTGTGAGCTTGGCTCGAGGTTAGGATCGAACGAGAAATGTCTAGATGTCCCTGTCCACTTCTGAGCGGGGTCGGGCAAGGCCACTGGTGCTCATCTATGGTTTTCTCCCCTGGCTCTGTTTGACGTGAGGCAACCTCGAGCCCTTCGCAGGTCGGCCTTCGAACCTCGGTTGGTCGCCGCTCATATCGAATGAGACGACTACCATTTCGTGACATGACGCGAAGTGTTGTGATGCAGCAATTGCATATGCAATGCTTGGATGTATGGGATGAATGTATGGATGAATAGATGAATGAATGAATGAATGTTTGAATGCATGCATGACAATGGATGAATGAATGATCATGCAATGGAAAAGAAAAGTGGGGGTCAGTAAAGTTACCTTAATGGCTCGAGTGATGGGTTCGGGGAGCTCTTACAGGATATGTCCATGTGGGGTCCGGATTCATTCGTGATGGAGCTGGCGTAACCTGCATGGGGCATCCCACTGCTCCCTATCCATCTCTCGGCAGTGGCCCAAGCTATTCGATTGACTTGGGCGAATTTCCGGCCTCTCCTCGATGGAGATTCCATAGGTGGTCCATGTAAATCCTTCCCGAGAAGGTGGAGGCTAAAGCTCGGGGTGCGGGGATAAAAACTCTGATCACCCTGGTGAGCAAAAATGTCGTAGCCACTGGGGCATAGGTTTCTTGCGGTCCGACCAGTTTTACTCAGAGTTTGTTTCCACACACCTTGCTTCTAGTTTTTTTAACGTGAGAAGGGGACGGGCATAAAGAATGTCTAGCAAATAGATACTCTTGCCAGCCCCCGAGTGAGGCCCGACCCCTTGCCGTTGCTAGGGTCGGGGGCTCGATAGCGAAATTGATAAGAGAAAACATGCGTAAATTAAGGGTGACCTACTGGCGTAGGACCTACCTTGATGGCACGAGTGACGGGTTTGGGGAGCCCTTACCGGACATGTTCGAGTGGAATCCGTGTCTGTCGTTCGTAATGGGGTCGGCGTAACCCGTGTGGGGCATCCTGCTGCTCCCTACCTGTCTCTCAGCAGTAGCCAAGCCGTTCGATCAACTTGTGTTATCCGTTGGGATAGGACTTACCTGCAGAGATATGGGGTGAGAACATCCCGCCTAAAAACTTAGTTATGCAGATAAGCCAGGCGACAAACTTGTAATAAATGGACAAGCTCTTAGATTTCATTATAACCAAACAGTTTTTAGCCCTTCTCCCCCTTTCGTATAAAAAGGTTGGTGCGTTCTGACCCTTTCCGTCATTAAGGCCGTAAAGCTCGGGGTGCGGGTGAATAAATTCTAATCACACTGGTGAGCAAAGACGCCATAGCCGTCGGGGCATAGGTTTCTCACAGTCCGACCAGTTTTACTTAGAGTTTGTTTCCATATCCCTAGCTTCTAGGTCTCAACGTGAGAGGAGGTCAGGCATGGAGAATGTTTGCCAGGTGGATATACTCTTAGACACGCACCGACTTTTTCGGTAGCTAAGGCAAAAAAAGCATGGGGTATGGAAAAACTCTGATCACGCTAGTGAGCAAAGATGCCATAGCCATCGGGGCGTAAGTTTCTCGTAGTCCGACTAGTTTTACTCAGCGTTTGTTTCCGCAAACCTCGCTTTTGGGTCTTAACGTGGGAGAAGGTCGGACGTAGAGAAATGTCTACCGAATAGGTACACTCTTATTAGCCCACGAGTGAAGCCTAACCCCTTACCGTTGCTGGGGTCAGGTGTCACTAAAGATCAGGGAGGCGATAGAGAAACTGATAAGAGAAAGAGTGCGTTTATTAAGGGTAAAAGCGATGTAGCTGCTCGATGTTCCAGGCATTGATGAAGACCTCGCCGTCGATGGTCTTAAGCTTGTAGGAGCCTGGCCGGAGCACCTCCACGATGATGTACGGTCCCTCCCATGGTGGAGAGAGCTTATAGTGGTCCTTGTTGCTCTGGACGAGGCGAAGCACCAGGTCTCCGACATTGAAGGCCCAACCCCACACTCGACGGCTATGGTACCGGCGCAACGCTTGCTGGTACTTGGCCAAATGGAGGAGGGCAACATCACGCACTTCATCTAGCTAGTCCATGGCATCCTCGAGGGGCGCCTCGGCTCCCTGTTTGTCGCACGCCCTGACCCTTGGCGCTCGATAATCGAGGTCGGTCAGGAGGATAGCCTTGGAACCGTAGACAATGAAAAATGGTGTATAGCCAGTGGCATGGCTAGGGGTCATCCTTAGGCTCCAGAGCACTGTGGGAAGCTCCGTGACCCATCGTCAGCCAAACTTGTTCAATCAGTTGAAGATCCTAGGCTTGAGGCCTTGCAGGACCATTCCGTTTGCGCGCTCGACCTGCCCGTTTGTGCAGGGGTGTGCCATGGTGGCCCAATCGACGTGGATGTGGTATTCATCACAGAACCATAGGAACTTCTTTCCGGTGAACTACGTGCCATTGTCCATGATGATGGAGTTTGGGACTCCAAAGCGATGGACGATGTCAAGGAAGAACATCACGGCTTGCCCGGACTTGATCGCAAAGATCGGTCGAGCCTCTACCCACTTTGTAAACTTGTCTATGGTGACAAGCAAGTGCATATAGCCCCCAGGTGCCCTCTTAAGAGGTCTGACCAGATCAAGCCCCTAGACCATGGACGGCCATGTGATGGGGATCGTTTGGAGCGCTTGGTCCGGTAGGTGGGTCTATCGAGCATAGTGTTGGCACCCTTCGCAGGTGTGCACAATCTGTTCAGCGTTGGCTACTGTGGTTGGCCAGTAGAAGCCTTGTTGGAATGCATTTCTGACCAGGGTTCTAGGTTCGGCATGGTGACCACAAACCCCACCATAGATATCGCTCAGCAACTGCTTCCCCTATTCGATGGGGATGCAACGTTGTAGGATCCCGGTGTGGCTTCGCTTGTAGAGTTCACCCTCAATAAGGACAAAGGACTTGGCGTGACGCATGAGCCGCCAAGCCTCCATTTTGTCCATCGACAACACCTCACGGAGGAGGTAGTCAAGGTAAGGCGTCCTCCAGTTGGCCAGAGGGTCAGGCTCTGTCACTGGATTCTCGTCCAGCTCCATGACCTCAGGGTCGGATGGAGCCAACGGCTGATTAGCCCCCCGAGCCCAGGTAGCATCTTGCCACCGGCTTATTCTAGAACCTCATAGCGGATTGAGGGTTTGTGCCGGTCGTTGGCGAAGATGCCCGTTGACACCGGCTCTCGGCCGGACGCCGCTTTCACCAGTCCGTCGGCCGCCTCATTGAGATGCCTCGGGATATGATTGAGCTCAAGACCTTTGAACTTGTCCTCTAGCTAGCGGGCTTCTTGACAATATGCTGCCATCTTGGCATTGTGGCAGCTCAATTCCTTCATGACTTGGTCGATGACCAGCTGGGAGTTGCCCCGGACGTCAAGCCGTTAGATACCCAACTTGATGGCAATGCTCAGGCCATTGATGAGCGCCTCATATTCGGCCACATTGTTGGAGGAGGGGAAATGGATGCGAACCATGTACCTCATGCGTACCCCGAGGGGCTAAATGAAGACCAGCCCCGCATCGGCACCTTTCTTCATCAAGATCCATCGAAGTACATCGACCAATACTCCTGGTCGATGACTGCTGGCGGTATTTGGACCTTGGTCCATTTTGTAATGAAATCAGTCGGCAGATGGGACTTGATGGCCATCTGGGAGGCATACGAAATGCCTTGACCCATCAACTCGAGTGCCCACTTCACGATTCTCCCCGTGGCATCCTAGTTTTGGTTGACCTCATCGACGGGTAAGGATGTCACGACCATCACCGGATGTGACTTAATGTAGTGATGCAGCTTCCTCTTGGTGATGAGGATGGCATACAGAAGCTTCTGGATTTGGGGGTAGTGGATCTTGGAATCATACAAGACCTCGCTAATGAAGTACACGGGATGCTGCACTTTGAGGGTGTGTCCCTCTTCTTGCTCTACCACCAGGGCGGCGCTAACCACTTGCGTGGTGGCCACGATGTAGAGTAGAAGCTGTTCCCCATCGGTCGGAGGGACCAGGATCAGGGCCTTCGTCAGAAGCCACTTAACCGTGTCAAACGCCTCCTAGGCCTCGAGCGTCCATTCGAAACGGTCGACCTTCTTCAAGAGCCGATAGAGGGGGAGACCCCATTCGCCGAGGTGTGAGATGAAGCTGCTGAGCATGGTGAGGCACCCTGTAACTCACTGTACCCCCTTTATGTTTTAAATCGGGCCCATCCTTGTGATGGCCGAGATCTTCTCCGGGTTGGCTTTGATGCCACACTCGGAGATGATGAAGCCTAGCAGCATACCCCTCGGGTCCCTAAAAACACATTTCTCGGGGTTGAGCTTAATACCATTTGCTTAGAGTTTTGCAAAGCTCCTTGGAGGCGATGATTGCCGCGGCGTGATCGCAGTACTCGACCTCGCATTCATAGGCGCGATGGAAGGAGGTGCCGATGGTGATGACCCCGCACGGTCTCGGCATCTTCATATTTAGATAGGTGTAGTCAGGGACTGTGGCAGAACCGTTCGAAATAACACACTTACGGTGGCGCTTGTCTTCCACTAGACACTAAGCACCCTGAAGGTTAGCTACATTAGGCAGTTCCGTCGAGCACACCACATGGGAGAAACCAAAAATCCACACTTTCCCATCAGGATGTCAAATGAGAGAATAAAGCTTACAACATTTTAGCTATTTCTTACATCACTTTTCATGCAACATCAGAGTATAATATTCATTATTTATAATAGCGGAAAATAACCATGTTATTAGAGTTACAGCGGAAATAAATATATATTCATGACATGATGAAGCATTGATAAATAAGCTATGACCACAGATTATAGAACTTCTATTTATAAAGACATTTAGTGAGAGTTATAGATAACAGCTATGATCGCAGCGTAAAGGAATCCTCTCTAAGCCCACCAGGAGGAATCCACACACAAGAGTGAGCTCTAGCATCTGCCTATCACCTGCAATAGGGGAAAAATAAAACCCTGAGTACTCAATTGTACTCAGCAAGACTTACCTGTCAGGAGGAAAGAAAAGGCTCTAAGGGTATGCAAGGCTATCTAGCTTGTGGGTTATTGCATCTATGGAAGCATTACTAATCGTGTGTCCTTATATTCAATTTCATTAGCAGTCACCATTAGTTCATTCACTAACCATTCTATGTAAGCACCTGTGCTACTTTCAAGCAGGTGGTAAGCAATCAGAACCATTTTACCATCTTTCATCTTCAAGTTCTTACTATGGTGCCAGATTGTAGACAAGTCGTATGGGCTTACCCGGTGATTCGTGAATCAATGTGCCTAGCTGGGTACCCCGAAACACATGCCCCGCTTGTACCCCAGGCACAAGCAAGACCAACCCATCACTCTCTTGTCAAGGGGTCCAGGTCCCCATCCAAACTTGGACTCCAAGCCCCCACACCTAAGTCCCAGACTCAGTGTGCTACTTAGACCTCCACCATCCCCACCTCCAATCAGTCGGTCCAAAAAGAGCCGGAATCCACGACAAGAGAGCAACGAGCCTTCCCTGCTCCCATAAACAAGTATGTGCTCAAGATAATAAGTCTGTGACCTGACTAGAATCCAATGCAACAGCCGATCCTTAACTAAAACAGTCAGAACGAGTGCAATCCGAGCCTCTCTCGAATGCCAAACCAAGTCCAGATTCAAAGTACCATTCCGCCCGGTCTTCAATTATCATTCATATATATTTTTCAGGTGATAATATCTTTCCTACCTCTCACGAGTGACAGGCAATCACTCGACTTCTACCGGAGTCCTGTAGCTTAGCAATCTATATGATCATGTCATACTAGTAAGACTCATAGGATAAGGATATATATATGCAAGTGGGTTTTATTCAACTCCTTAACACTTAATGCACAAACATAATATAAAGTGCAAAGCAGTAGGGGTTATGCACCGGGGCTTGCCTAGGAAAAATATAACCAAGTTAGCTTTCCATCATGGCGACACGATCATCAAGGCACCATCTTTTTCGCTACTTTGGTCATCTCCATGATCCATCGTTGTTCCTATTATGATATAGGTGGATGCAACGCATAGATGTAAATAATCAATGACAACCGAAACTCTTAGAAATTCGATTATGCCTCACAATTTAACGAGACAACTCTAACATGCTAGCCTATGTATCCATGTCGTCAAGTAAGACTCGTTCCCAGAAAATGTTTTCGTTCTACAAACCCCCGATTATTTTTGACATTTGATTGATTAAATATATATTTTCGTACTAGGGCTCATTTATTTACCTTAACAAACTAATTCCTAGGGAGCTACAAGAATTACAGTGAGCACCTAATATTGTTAGGAATCTACTGTAAAAATTTTAGAGCCAACACTATCACCAATTTACCACAACAATTCCTATAAAGTTTATATTTTGACAATATTAAGTATTTTAAAATAATTAGTGCAACCCAGGAACATTTTAAAACTAGATGAACAAAATCCATTAACAGATAGATCATGATTTTAGGAACCTAACAAAATTTGTTTCACTATTTTTGGATATCTATGCGATTTTATAATATTTACCAGAGATCCGCTCAGAAATAAAATTAACAATCTATTTCTAATTCCTCCTAAACAGGAAAAACCAAAACCGGCCCAGCGTGGCCCAACCTGGACGCGGCCCACATGCGCAGCACGCAGAAGCGGCCCACGTGACGCGGCCCACGACGGAGCCCGCGTGCGTCCCGGGCGTTAAAGAAAAAATTCCCTCGGTCCTTTCCTGACCTACACCGCGACCCAAACCCTATTCCTCCCTCTCTCAGCCCTCTTCACTTAACCCCCTGACGTTTCCCAAATTTTCGTGCGCACCTCCCCGAGTCAGGGCGCGTAGCGATGCGACGAGCAGCGGCACTAGGCGGCTATGCTGGTGTCGACAAAAGATGCTCAGCAATCCACCGAGGGGTATCCCACGATGGTAGATTTGTCGTAGAGGTGAGTGAGATCAGGAGCGATATGGCAATACAAGCACCAAGACACAAGATTTATACAGGTTCGACCGTTAGTATGACGTAATACCTATGTCCTGTGTTCTGATGTATTGTATTGAGATGTATGTGGATCTGTCCACTAGGGGACCCCTACCTCTCCTTATATACTCTGGAGGGGTAGGGTTACAAGGAAAGTATCCTATTTGGTACTATACAATAGCTTGCGGTGCACGCCGAGCAAGTGCGTGCACGCCTTGATCTTGTGGGCTGGGCCACCTCTAATGGTGCGGCCCATGTCTTGTCTTGTGGATACCGGGGGCCGTACCCCCACAGCTTGTCTTGTGGATACGTGGTGCCAGGGTCAGAAAGTAGAAGACCAACCGAGTAGGTAGCCACTTAGTCCCCGAGCCTGCTGGAAGATGAAGAAAGAATCTTGTAGCAGGGTCAAAGAAAAAGAAGTCTGAAAGCTTTGCCGACGTCGTCCGACATGCGCGTATCAACACCCCAGACGTGCTGCCCAAGATTGGCACCCTAATTCGAACAGCATGGAGCAGCTTGATACCACACTGATGAGACGTAGCAAGATCCGACCACCTAGGGAGCACCGAGGAGTCCTCAGCGTCGCTGGCGATGTCCGAGGAGCGAGGAGTCCCCGGCGTCGCTAGCGATGTCCGAGCACCAAGGAGCGAGGAGTCCTCAGCGTGACTGGCGATGTTCGAGCATCGAGGTGCGAGGAGTCCCCGGTGTCGCTGGCGATGTCCGAGTACTAAGGAGCGAGGAGTCCCAGGCATCGTTGGCGATGTCCGAGTACCGAGGAGAGAGGAGTCCCCGGCGTTGCTGGCGATGTCCGAGTACCGAGGAGTCTCTGGCGGCACTGGCGATGTCCGAGCACCGAGGAGCGAGGAGTCCCCGACGTCGCTGGCGATGTCCGAGTACCAAGGAGTCCTCAGCATCGCTGGCGATGTCCGAGCACCGAGGAGCAAGGAGTCCCCGGTGTCGCTGGAGATGTTCGAGCACCGAGGAGCGAGGAGTCCCCGACATTGCTGGCGATGTCCGAGCACCGAAGAGCGAGGAGTCCCTGGTGTCGCTAACGATGTTCGAGCACCGAGGAGTCCCCGGCATAGCTGGCGATGTCTGTACGGTGAAGTGTGCCTACTTAGTCCTCGAGCACAAAGAATCCGAGTGTCGAGGAGTAACCGGCGTAGCTGGTGATGAAGCACGAGCGACGAACAGTCTAGTCAACTAGTCGGCGGTGTAATGAGCATTGAGTAGAAGCGACCGGTGAACAGTCCGATCAACTAATCGACGATAGAGTCCATGAACCAAGCGGCCTGACCAGTTGATCGGTGGAGAAGTCCGAGCACCAGGTGGTCCGATCACCTGGACGATGATCCTGCAATACAAATATGTAGAACGGGTAGTACATGATGTAAAAATATATGAACTCCAGAGAAAAAATAGCGTATGTAGCTCGGTGATCAGTTGGAGCGAAGATGTATTTGTATTTAATATAAACCGCCCAGCCAGTTAGTGTGTAGCTGAGTCTCCAGCCCTAGCTAGCCCATAGTGCATAACGTCGAGCGCGGAGCCTGTGCACGTGTAGGAGGAACAGGCATCGCTAAGGAGCCGCTACCGACCACCCATAACGCAAAGGGCAGACGCTCGTGCATGTGTAGGAAGGAGCCGGAGACAGGGCCGTCTCTGGAGGCGTCCGAGCATCAACATGACTGTTTAGGGGTTTGGAAAATCGTTTGGAGAGCAAACATGGAGAAAATAGCTCGGAGAAACATTATGACGATATACGGAGATTGGAGAATATTTAGAAGAATATTAAAGCGTGACTTAGCTTTAGATAGAAAGTCTGGTCGGTGACGTATGGCGTTATCTAGTCGGCGTTGACGGCGAGCTCCTGGCGGGCGGTGAGTTGTTGGTGAAGGCGACTTCGGAGGTGGTCCTGAGATCGGATCAGCTATCGCAGGGGCTGGTGTAGCCAGCGATGAATCGTCGTCGTGGACCGGCATAGATCTCCATGAGATTGATGACGAGAACGCGATGTTGATCTGAGGTCCATCTGGCTCACCATGGATCAAGCGCACACCCCTACTTTGTGCGCCAACTATCAATAAAAGATGCTCAGTAGTCCATCGAGGGGTATCCCACGATGGTAGATTTGTCGTAGAGGTGAGCGAGATGGTAATACAAGCACCAAGACACAAGATTTATACAGGTTCGACCATCAGTATGACATAATACCTACATCCTATGTTTTGATGTATTGTATTAAGATGTATGTGGATCTGTCCACTAGGGGACCCCTACCTCTCCTTATATACTCTGGAGGGGTAGGGTTACAAGGAAAGTATCCTATTTGGTACTATACAATAGCTTGCGGTGCACGCTGAGCAGCGCCGTGCACGCCTTGATCTTGTGGGCTGGGCCACCTCTGATGGTGCGGCCCCATGTCTTGTCTTGTGGATACCGGGGGCCATACCCCCACAGCCAGCGAGCAAGGCTCGCGCCAGCCCCATCTAATCGGCCGACCACCATCACTAACCTAAACTCAGTCGCTACACGGTGGTGGGGGACAGTGGGGCTCACGGGTGAGCATGGCCACGATGCGTGGCCGCCCACGGCGGTGACGTAGCCACTCCGGCTAGCTATCGCCTCTAAAGGACCAACCGGCTGGCGCCAGAGCACCACGGACTTACCACAACACTAGCCAAGGCGATGGTTGATGTGGAGGAAGGCCGGGATGGGCTAGCCATCTGCGTGCTACGAGCTTGGTGGTGAGCAATGGTGGACACGGTCGCATCGGCGATGGCGGTGAGGTGGTAGAGGTTCGGGTGAAGTGCGTCGGGTGACGAGGGAGTCGAGGTGGTTCTATTGGCGTAGCTAGGTGAGCTCAAATGGCGCTGGGATTGGGTTGCCACCCGTCTCGGCTGGGCACGGCCTTAACAGCCCAGTGTCGAGGGAAAATGGCCAATTGGGGCTTGGTTGGACTCAATTGAAGGATGGATGGGATTGGGTGGGCAGCAAGCTTAAAGATGGAGCCAGAGACGACATGAATCGGTCGAATGTGACCTCTCCCCGATTAGACTTTATGGCGGCGTCGCGACTGTGGACATGACATGAATAGGGGAAATAGGGGGCGGCCTGGCTCGGCGCGGCGCACGTAAAGGCGGCGGTTGAGAGAGAGATTGCCACAGTGACCAGCATGGCCACGTGCCAGTGCAGTGGGGGTGCATGTGCGCATGGCAGCATCATCGGGCCAGTCCAGCAACAACATAGAGCAACAGGGTGCAAGCAGTAGCAGGGCAACCCACATGCACGGCGACGTGAGCAGCAGCGGTAGTGGCAGCACGCGGCAGCGACAGTGGGTAGAAGCAGCAGGACACAGCACTGTGTGACGACGAGAACCAAGCGGCAAAGGTTGGTAGCGGGGTGGCAGTGGCCAACGGCTGGCAGCGTCTGGACCACAGCCATGCCACGGCCGCAACCAATGTTGTGCACACTTTTTAAAGCTAAACGAGAACTACTAGCGACCAAGGCTTGGGTTCGACTCCATATCCTAACCTAAAGTCGATTATACCATCTACCCAGCGAAACCGTCGCAAGGACCCGAGAGCAACCCGAGAGGGAGATAGGAGGATGCCAAGATGGGTTCGTCAAGCTGGGCGCTGGTTCGCGAACCGAGCAGCGCGTTCTAACGAAGTTAGGCAATTTCTATGAGAGTACCGTGACACCTATCACCACCTCGACCTAAACCGTTCTCAAGTGCTCATTTCGACGCAGCTGACGGCGCAAAAACATGAAGTTGGTGTTTAGGAAATTTTGTGGATATTTAAATGTCGAAGTAGCATTGTCTATCATCTTTTCAGACTTAAAAGGAATTCAAGGTTCCAGTTAGAACTAACACTCCCTAGCACTTTTGGTTGAATTTTTAAACGGTCTAAGCCTCGTCAACCTCAACTAAACAACATGTCATGACCTAGCGCATACTTCATGCTAACTCATAGAAATAAACATCTAGGAATTATTTAACCTGTTTATTTAGCACAATTCACCAAAGATCGATACTTTTAACCTAAACTCAAGTTCCAACCGATTCCCGATGAGTTCTCGTTCTAAATTTTGGGTTTGATTCCCAAGCTATTAGGTTTACTATTAAACAACTTCCACTCACTAAAACAAAAGTTGCATTCTCATCTACTAACTTGCTCTTCAAATTTTTATTTAAGTACTAAATACAAGTTATATTTTATGTTGTTTACAAAAAATGTTTTTCGTGCCAACGATTAAATCTACCCATCTATTTTCTTGTCGGGATTTTCATTAGCACATTTATGCGAGTTTTAACTCTAACACCTAAGAAACTTGCCTTGATAATTTCTCTTAGGCCTTAATCTAGATGCTAAGTGAGCTTGTAACACCAGAGGTGTTACAGGGATGGCCATGAACTTCGCGTAGCATGGATGTCCCAGGATGGCGTGGTAGGTTCCATGGAACCCAACCACCTTAAAGGTGAGGATCTCTGTCATATAATTGGATGGATTCCCAAAGGTGATGGACAGATTGATCTGCCCAAGTGGCATGGCCTGCTTTCTAGGCATGATGCCATGGAAAGGCGCTCCGATCATTTGGACGCACGATCGGTCGATGCTGATGGCATCAAGCGTTTTGGCGTACATGATGTTGAGGCTACTGCCTCCATCCATCAGTACCTTGGTGAGCCGCTTCGTGCGGATGATCGGGTCGACCACGAGAGGATATCTCCTCAGTTATGGGACGCTCTCTGGGTGGTCGGTCTGATCAAAGGTTATGGCGGACTCCGACCATCGGAGGAAGGTAGGCATGGCCAACTCGGCCGTATAGACCTCGTGGTGCGTGAGCTTTTGGCGGTGCTTGGAGTCATAGGCCGCTGACCCTCCGAAGATCATGAGGCAGCCTTCCAGCGTTGGAAAGCCATCGTCCCTCCCCTCGACATCATCCATGGTAGGCTTAGGGTCCTTCCCATGCCCTCCCTTGTTGAAGCCTCCGAACAAGAACTACTTCATGAGGCCGCAGTCCTTATATAGATGCTTCACGGGAAAAGCATGGTTTGGGCATGGCCCTTCTAGCAGCTTCTTGAGGTGGTCCAGGGTACCCTCGGTGGGCTTTCGATCCCCCTTGCAGTCGGCGGTGGCCATGAGCGAGCCCTCACGCCACTGCTTGTTCTTCTTCTTGTTGGGACAATTGGAGGCACCTTTGCCGGCGTCCTCATCCCGCTTTGCCTTGCCCTTGAGACGGTCGAAGATTTCTCCTACCGCCTCCTCGCCCGAGGCGTGGCTGGTGGCGATGTCGAGGAGCTCCTTTGTGGTTTGTGGACCCTTATGTCCTAGCTTGTGAACCAGGGACTCGCAGGTGGTCCCAGACAGGAAGGCTCCTATGACGTCGGCATTGGCGACGTTGGGTAGCTCATTGCACTATCGGGAGAAGGGCCAGATGTATCTACGAAGGGTTTCTCTGGCCTTCTATCGGCAGTATTTGAGATCCCATGGGTCCCTAGGATGCTTGTAGGTGCCTTGAAAGTTTCCCACGAAGATCTCTTTGAGGTCCGCCCAACTTTGGATTCTGTTGGGCGGAAGGTGTTCCAACCATGCTCGCGCCGAATCGGCCAGGAACAATGGAAGGTTGTGGATAATGAAATCGTCATTATCCGCTCCACAGGCTTGGAAAGCAAGCCAATAATCCTTGAGCCATAGTCCGGGGTTCATTTCCCTAGAGTATTTTGGGATGTTGGTTGGTGGTCAGTACCATGGTGGGAAGGCGGCGTTGAGGATGTGTCGACCAAAGGCCCATGGTCCTGGCGGGCCGGGGCTTAGGATTCGATCCTCGCCGCTGTCGTAGCGTCCGCCACGACGAGGGTGGTAGTCGCGGCTAGCTCCCTCCCTCAGATTGCCGTGGACACGCCTGCGGGTGTCGAGGGTGACACGCGTGTCACGGTTGTGGCCGAGACACTGATGTACCAGGACCGCGGTGCGCAGCCTACCGCCTTATGGCGCCTGGTGGACTAATGCATCCTTGTTGGGTCACTCCAAGGGTGTGCGCTTGCTGGCGTCGAGCTTGTGTCGCTGAGACAGTGAGCTCTCGGCCTGCTGTGCCACCGCATGCTCGAGTAGCATGTGAATCTCATGATGGACCCGATGGTCTTTGGGCATTCTGGGCCCCAGAAGCCCCTGGAGTAAGGCCGCCGCAGCGGCGGTGTTCTAGTTCGCCCAAGCAAAGTGTGGGAGTGCTTCATCGTCATCGATGATCCTCCAGTTCACGCCGCAGGCCATGGCGCGTGCACGCCCACCATCTCTATGGCGCTTGATCTCTCGATCGAGCTCCGCACGTTCTTGCTCGGGCTAGAGTCACGCTTTCTCAAGCTCTTGGTGTCGAGCCTTTAACTGCTCCACCCACAAGTGAGGCGGGGACCTTGCATCCCCTCCTAACCTCATCGTCGAGGTCGTTCATTGGGGTAGCCTCTTCCTCGTGGATACTTTCGATGTGTCCCTCGGGGGTACCCACCATGTAACACTCACGAGAGGGGTGATGGCTCCCCCTACTAAAGTCAGAGCTGGTGTGTGACTCTGATTCTCCTGCGAGGAGGTAGTGGAAAGACTCCGCGACATATTCGGTCATCTCCACGAACTCGTCGTTCATGGGGGGTGGAGGCATGCGTTGCGCCATAGGGTGGTCAACGGTCTCTACGTCATTGTGGAGACCGAACGGGAGCGCTGTCGTGGCGCTCTAGGGTAGGTATTCTAGGGAGAGGGGCTCTCCCCCAGCAAGCTGTGCCATGACATTGGCGAACGAGAAGGTGAGGTGGCGCAGGTCCTCCTGGGATGGTCGGGGTCCTAGGAAGGCACCGAGCTGGCGCTCTAACCCCCGTAATCAAAGCCAAGGAGCTGGTCACTCCTAGGGACGTGGGCCTCCAGTGCGTGCAGCTACAGCTCCTCCAGTGCCTCGACGATTGTGCCAAGGCCAGCGGAGTGGAGAGGTTAGATGGTGGTGGGAGCCTACGCCAACTCTCCTTCCATCGTGATGATGAAGTCCAGGTCTCCAAAGTGCACGTGCGCTCCCAGGACCTAGCTGACATTGTGGCTAGCCATCCGAGGCCTGGTGTGGATGTCGAGACGCGCAAAAGGCCCCTACCTGGCATGCCAACTGTCGGTGTTTCGAGTTTCCACTGACAAGTAAATTTCTAATATTGCGCGTCTGACCCGGATGGTGTGCTTTGAGGACACGAGGTTTATACTGATTCGGGCAGAATGTCCCTATGTCCAGTTCATTACTGCTGCTCATGTTATTAGCACTGAAAGTTCATAGTAGGGGTTACAAACAGGCAAGAGAGGGACCGGTCCCAAGTCTCTGGTGAAAGCAGTGAACAGGTGCTGAGAGAGCTTGGTTGCTACTCAGCCGTGTGTTCGGGGTTTGATGGGTTCGTGATGATTCGATCAGGTCTGGCCTAGATCGATCCGATGTGTTGCGATGCCCCTTATGGGATGCCCTACTTTCTCTTTTACAGGCCAAAGGAAAGCATGTGTTATAGCGGAGGAAAAAGAAGAACGAGAGAGAGAGAGAGCCGAAGGCCTTTAGAATGGCTAGGTCCTTCTTCTCCTTCATGCAGGTCCCACCAACCCTATAGATGTCAATAGGGATGGCTTCGTGTCGTGGTCCTGTCCATCACTAGCACCATGCGCAGGTGTCATATGCCGATCATGGCGCTCCACTCTGTCCTGGCGAATGTTGTGCTGAACTGACACGCCCGTCAGTGTTCATACGGGGGTTAGGCAGAACAGCACTGATACGCCCAACGCTGTTCTTGTTGTACATCCTCCGGTATGGCCCGTCTAGGCCACGGGTTACATCGGGAAGTGTTGATCTCTTCCCTAGTGTCAGAGCTTTGACTTAGGCCCATACGCTTAGACCTAAATTGGTTGGCGGCGGTATGGGTCTCAGTAAGGTAGCCTCAGGGTCGGGCGAGGCGGAGTCCTCCCCCACAGGCCGAGCAAGGCGAAGCAAAGACCCAAGGGTCAGGTGAGGCAGAGTCCATGGCCTCGGGGTCGGGCGAGGTGGAGCGCAGACCTAAGAGTCGGGCGAGGCAGAGCGCAGGCCCAAGGGTCGGGCGAGGCGGAGCGTAGGCCAAAGCGTCTGGGCGTGGCGGAGCCCACGAGCCCAAGGGTCGAGCGAGGCAAAGCCCATGGGAGCATGGGTCGGGCAAGGCGGAGCGCAGGCTCAAGGGTCGGGCGAGGCGGAACCCGCGACCTTAGGGTCGGGCAAGGTAGAGTCCTCCCCCTAGAGGCCGGGCGAGGTGAAGCGTAGACCCAAGGGTCGGGCGAGGCAAAGCATAGGCCCAAGGGTTGGGCGAGGCTATGCCCTCTCCATGAGGCTAGAAGAAGCAGAGCTTGCATGCTAGGGGGTTAGTTGGAGCTATAGTCGTGCTCTTGACTGCTCGGATGAGTTAATGTTGATGGTCATTAGCTCCTCCTCTTCGGGTACCATAGTATTAGTCCCCGACACTTGCACGCACCGTGCTTGTACTCAGCAGGGCTTGTAGTGTTGCGACACCACACCAACCATGCTTGTGGTGTGGCCGCCACCGTGTACCCAACGGAACAAGGCCCACGACGGTTCAGTCGAAAGCTTGATAGTGAAGACGGCGGGGAGCAGTCCGAGAGAGGCTTGCCGAAAGGCACACCAGAGACCCACTTGCACATGGGGATGGCCCGGGGCTATCCACGGAGTGACCCGACCAGGAGCTTGTCCCTTGTGAGGGCCTCCAACGAGGACTAGGGGAAGCTTGAGCGCTTCTCGATACCTTGGTAAAAATACCAGAGTCGTCGACTGGAGTTTGCATCTCTACCTCATCTTTACCTTCCGCATTTACATTGCTACCTTGGTTGTGTGCTTTACTTCCCTAGCTTAGTTGATAGGCTAGTTGATAGGATTAGAACCTAGGTTGCATAACTCTTTTGCAGTAGAGATAGCAACACACCTAGCAAAACCGTAGTTGCACATTTAGATAGATTACTTTCTTACATAGGTTTTTGACTAGGTGGAATTAGAGGCCTTAGTTAAAAGAAGTTTTCTAAGTTGCCTAATTCACCCCGCCCCATCCCTCTTAGGCGTCACGGTCCCTTATAAGTGGTATCAGAGCCAGGTTGGCTCAATTTGGACCTTTGGCTTCACCATCGTTGAGCTGACGCTATTTAGAGTGGATAGGATAGATACCTCTAGGCCTCTGCACTTTGACAGCACTAACTTCCCCTACTATAAAGCTAGAATGGCTTGTCACTTTGAGGCGGTAGATTTGGGTGTTTGGAGAGTCACTCGTGATGGGATAAAACTCATTAAGAATCCCAATAAACCCACAAAGAGTGAAGAAAAGGAAATTTATTTCAATGCTAGAGCTAAAAATTGTTTGTTTGAATCTTTTAGCATGGATGTGTTTAACCAAGTGTTCACTTTAAATACGACACTTGAAATTTGGTTAAAATTGCAAGAGCTCCATGACGGCACAAGTAATGTCCATGAGCAAAAACATTGCCAATCTCAACAAAGTTATGATTCTTTTGAAATGAATGATGATGAGCTCATTCATAATATGTATTCTTGCTTGAATCTAAATATCAATGAGCTCAATTCTATAGGATTAACAAAGCTAGGTGATGCGGACATCGTGAGGAAAATCATCTCCGTGCTACCACAAAAGAAATATGCAAGCATCATCACCATCCTTCACAACATGGAGGACTTGAGTACCATGACCCCGGCCATAGTCATTGGCAAGATAGTGGCATTTGAGATATCACATAAGATGGGTCAAGAAGAAGCCTCTTCATCAAGAAAAGGCAAAGCCCTCACTTGTAGTGAGCACAAGAAGATGAAGGACAAGCAAGTTGAGACAAGTTCAAGCTCAAGCTCCTCAAGTAAACAAGAAGAATAAGATGAGGAGGATGATGATGAAGAATCAAGTGATGATGATCAATCTTCCTCCTCCACCTCCGACCTTGATAAACAATCAATCAAACTTATCAACAAGGTGGAGAAGATGATCCAAAGGCTCAATGTCAAGGGTGTGCCCATCCAAATTCAAGATTTCATCTTCACCAATAAAAGAAATGAGCAAAGAAAGAAGGGATGCTATAGATGCGGTGAGTTGGGATACTTTGTGGAAGTTTGTCCAAACAAGCCCACACCCAAGACAAAGAAGAAGGTATGCAAGAACAAAGCCCTCACATCAATAAGGTCATGGGATGATTCTTCAAGTGAAGAAGAAGATCATCACAAGAGGTGAGGGCACAAGCACTCATCATCAAGCACTTCACGAGTGTGCCTTATGGCATGAGGTAACAAAAAATCTATCCCTAGTGATAGTGACAATAATAGTGATAGTGATGATAAGCTACCTTCTTATGAGCAACTTGTGCAAGAAAATCTTAAATATGCTAAAAGTTGTACTAGCCAACAAAAGAAGCTAAAAATGTTACAAGAAAAGCTAGATAATTCACAGAAGCATATAAAACCTTGCTTGAACAATATAAGACATTTGCTAATCTCAATATTAAACTATCTACTAAAATTGAGCAACTTGAGACTAGTACAACAACAAATGCATGCACAATCAATGATAAGCAACTTGTAAGGAAAAATGAAAAATTAAAAGAAAGGTTAGCTAGCTCACAAGATGCCTATAAAAGTTTGCTTGCTAAAATGGAAATCATGTGCAAACATTGTGATGAGGTAACTAATAAAGTTGCAAATCTTGAAACCATCGGTACAACCCCCACTGAGGCACCTAAAAAAAAGTTCAATTTTTGACATGCCTAAAAAGGATGCCTCTACTTCTTGTAATAATTTATGTTTAGACTCATCCTTGTGCAACCAAGCTTGTGTTGAGAAAGTTGTTGTAGAAACATGTACACAAGAGGTCGCATTGGAGAATGAGCAACTCAAGCAAGAAGTGGCTCTCCTCACCAAGGACTTGACTCAAGTGCAAGGCAAGACGGAGCAAACCCAACTTCATCAAGATAACACCGTCAATGGAGTGAAGAAGCTTGATAAAGGACAAACCGTGGTTTACTATGTGTGCCACAAAGAATGCCACAAGTCCTATGAGTGCAAGGTTAAGAATGGGGGAGGAGCTAAGAAGAAAGAGAAAAACAAAAAGCAAACAAGCAAGCTCTCTAGCACCTACACCAACAAGGTGGACAAGAAGGCCTCCACACCTTATATCTTAAAGAAGAAGAAAAATAACAAGGTGGTGGCCATCAAGGTGAACAAGCAAGCCAACAATGGGGCCAAATGCATTTGGGTGCCAAAGGAGATCATTTCTAACATGAACAGCACCAAGAAGGTTTGGATCCCAAATGAGAAGTGAGAAGTCCGATGGACATCGGAGAATTTGGAGACTTGGCATAGTTTGGGTGCATTTCATGGGGTGTATCATGATGGACATAGTCATTGCCAAGTGGGTTAGTGTAAATTATGGACCCAAATTCCCCTTCCCATGTTAGGTAACTAGATTTAATTTCTTGTAATTTCAATTAGCATCTAGTTCCTTTTCGTGCCTAGGTTTGCATTTGCATGTTTAATCTTTTGTCATGCATACACTAGGTAAATTATACGGTAGGCTTGCTCGGTATCACTCTTACCCTTGAAGTAAACCTACATGGTTTAAATTATTTAGGAGCACGGCACATAGCTTTCTCTACAAGCGTGTATCTAATATGTGCCAAAGTCCAAACTGTAGATAATGTCCCCCGAATATCATTTTTGAAAATGATTCTCACATTTATGCGATGTCATTTTTCAAATGGTATTTTTTTATTCTAAAATCAATGTGCATGTCTCCTACAAGTATTCCACACTTGTGTGCACAAATTTAGGGGGAGGTTACTCTACAACTTGGATGCTTTGAGACTAACACTCTTTCAAGCTTATCATATGTGTAGTTGTCTCATTGCAAGGAAAATGGAGTCCCCGGAGATAAGCATCATGCTTCAAATATCCACCACCTATTTCAAGTGGTGTCAATCAAATTGGTTTCTACATGTGGTATTCCTAAACCAATATCTATATGTTGATTTTGATTTGGTATTTTTATGCTTTCTTCATGCATTATATAGATTAAACTCCCTTGTGCATTAATTTGCCAATTATGCATATTCTTCACCCTCCACCATATGTATGCATATATTTAGGGGGGGCTTAGTCTATGTAATGTGAGAGTCAAGTTTTGTGACCTATTCCACTCCACATACAAAGGATCACAAAATTTGACCCTCCCTTGTGCTACTAATGTCTTCCTTTTCGGTGTTTGAT
Organism: Miscanthus lutarioriparius; assembly: GCA_904845875.1. NCBI lineage: Eukaryota > Viridiplantae > Streptophyta > Magnoliopsida > Poales > Poaceae > Miscanthus > Miscanthus lutarioriparius. The sequence goes on from CAJGYO010000018.1 coordinate 30,238,844, forward strand.
TCCAAAGGAGGAGAATTTGTAGGACCAAAAGCAAGCCCGATCATAATAATTTACAAGTGATAATGGTCCGAGAAAGGGAGAATAGTGGATTATGGAGTTAGGAGGAGGCTTAAGTCCATAATGCCACTTGGAGACATCTACAAGGGCAAGATAAGTTTCCAAATTTTTTCACAAGTGATATCTTTTTGCATTAAATAAACTTTCCTTTGCATTGCATCCTAGCAAGTAGATAGTTTTTAAAATTTCGCATCTATTATTATTTGCTTGCTTTGGTCGTGTTGTCATCAATCACCAAAAAGGGGGAGATTGTAAGGAAAATGGACCCTAGGCCCATTTACTTTGGATTTTGGTGTTTGATGATCAACACAACCAAATTGGACTAATGTGTTTGCTAGTGTTTATTTTATAGTTCAATAGGATGCAACGCGGACTTGGATCAACTTTGGAACATGAAGAAATTGATCAACACTCAAAAGAAGACATTCGTGGAGGTGTTGACAGCCTAGAAGTGAAGCAATGAGTCCAAGACGCGAAGGTCTCGAAGCCCGAACAAAGCCACACAAAGAAATAGAAGCAAACGGTGGCTGAGTGAGCACCACCCTAGGCGTGGCGGTGCCACCAGAGAAGGGCTACTGCAGCTAGAAAAGAGGCAGGACTAGACATGACTGTGTGCACCGCACTGGTCACCGCCCCTGGGGTGGCGGTACACCGGACAGGGGGTGGCGGTGCCACCGCCCTAAAATTCCAGAGAGTAGCAGAGGGGGACTCGGGCACTGCCCTGGTCACCGCCCTCAGGGTGGCAGTGCACCGCCCCGGTGTACAGTGCCTAGTTGTCAGTGACCAATGGCTAGCTGACGTGGCTGGCACCGCCCTATCCGGTGCTTGGCACCGCCATGTCCGGTGCCCACGCAGAAATGTGGAGCTCGGCCCCAACGGCTATATATCCACTTGTGGCCTATATATATGAATCCAACCGGCCATTTGCAGTGTGTGAGAGCTAAGGGAAGATAGGAGTGTGTTGCTACACCTCATTTGTGCTCTCCACATGCATAGAGCTTAAAGATCTCTTGGTGATTAGCGTAGGTGCTTTACGAAGTGCTTAGGTTAGTTAGACCATGCTTATATGCGCTTGCTCTAGGCTTAGGTCTAGTTGCTAGTGAGGTTTGCATACCTCTCATCCAAAGATGCTTGCGAGCATCGTGCTTGTACTCGGCGGGGCTTGTAGTCTTGCGACACCACACCAACCGTGCTTGTGGTGGGGCAGCCACCATGTACCTAAGGGAACAAGGCCCGCGGTGGTTTGGCCGAAAGCTTGATAGTGAAGACGGCGTGGAGCGGTCCGGGAGAGACTTGCCAGAAGGCACACCAGAGACCCACTTGCGTGTGAGAAAGGCCTGGGGCTATCCACAGAGTTACCCGAAGCTTGGCCCTTGTGAGGGATTCCTTACGAGGGGCTCCAACGAGGATTAGGGGGAAGCTTGAGCGCTTCTCGATACCTCGGTAAAAATACCGGAGTTGTCGACGGGAGTTTGCATCTCTACATCATCTTTACCTTCCGCATTTACATTGTTACCTTGGTTGTGTGCTTTACTTCCCTAGCTTAGTTGATAGGCTAGTTGATAGGATTGGAACCTAGATTGCATAACTTTTTTACAGTAGAAATAGCAACACACCTAGCAAAACCTTAGTTGCACATTTAGATAGATTACTTTCTTACATAGGTTTTTGACTATGTGGAATTAGATGTCTTAGTTAGAAATAGTTTTCTACGTTGCCTAATTCGCCCTGCCCTGCTCCTCTTAGGCGTCACGGTCCCTTACCAGATCCATTTTGTTATTTTTGCGTCTAAGGTTCAGCTTAAATTTAAAAAGGTTTTACGAGAAAAAAACTTCAACCACGTTTTGGGGGAGAAAAAAAATACTTTGACCTCAAAATATTACCACTGTTCGGAGTTAGTATTACGATGAATTTCAAATCTTGATCGGTTATTAGAATAAATAGATGGACACGTCCACAGTTAGTTAGTGTACGTATATATTAACAAAAATTCTGAATAAAAGATATCGGAGGCAATCTATTATATAATAAAATAGATACATACTTCTGCCTGTTTCTCAACCGCATACTAACAGAAAGCCATCTATCTAGCTGCCTTTATATATTATTAAAATAGATACACGTGTGCCGGTTTGTCAACCATGTACTAAAGAAAGCCATCAAGCCGATCTATTCACCGTTCGTCTCTTCATCTTCCAACAACTAAAGGTACGCAGTGCCAAACTGCCTTTAATTTATATACTTTTTCAACCACGATATTCACCGTTGGTCTTTTCATCGTTTCTATATTTGTCAACCACGACGCAATGAAATCCATCAATTCACTGGTCATCCTGTTGTTTTCATCATCATTCATCAACCAAAGGTATGGCCGTATTGCTGAATCCATTAACGATCTAATCTATCTCCTATTATGTTTCAGTTTACAAGTTGAAAAATTCAAACCACTGATCGAAGATGGTAAGTTTACATCATTACAAATGTCAGTCACAACAGCTGCATAGAAATATTCACCACTGGAGAATGATAAGGTACTCAACTTCATGACCACAACTAATATAAAGAAGATAAAGATAAGACCTTCCAAAGTATAGTTTTTGGTTCTTTTGTACAGACATGCTTTCTAATAGAGTAAATATGGACATGTACCGAGATAAAAAAAATATGGACATGTACCTCTCAGGTATGCTGCTTCTGACATTATAATTTTTATGATATTCCTCTCATTTGATCAATTTTTTATAAGAACTCATATGAGTTGCAGCACACATTAGATCAATAGAAGAAACTAGGACATACTTTGGAGTGACCAAAATCCGTGATATTGTGCTCCTGATCAAGTAGGATTTTTTCCATTCACAAACTGCCAAATTTGACACTTTTACATGCATCCTAATGTTATGTCTTTGCACGCCTTAAATTAGACTGTTTTTCCTAATGTTTCCGCACATTTTAAATTATATTATTTGACTTCCAAATTTGCAGTGGACAAGAAGTTAAGGTTCGATGTTAGGGGGGCAAAGTTGAGCAAATCGATGAGAGGGCAAAATCTCATGTGATCGCAATAACATCTACAACTGTGAAAAAATTGGCAATAAGTCTTCATTTAATATCAATAATTCAATAATATTTTTGCCTTTCAGCAAGCCTCCAAGGAAATTAAATAATTGTTATTTTGCAGGATAGCTTTGTCATCAACCAATGCAGCACAAGTTTTTGTAGATTTATTTACCAATTCCTGAAGCTATGGATGCACGTAATAGGTAAACAAATTAAAATAGTATTCTATTTTATATTTGTAGCTTACACTCTAACATGGTGAAATTTCATTGTATGAAAAAAGCCATGTGGTATTAGTATCGAAGAGGTTCATAGTGATAACCAGTTAAAAGGGACATTGGAGGAGTAGATGCAGTACAATAGAAGAACTTTAGAAGAATTAGGTTTGATTTTGTATGAGTCATCAAATCAGGTATGCATATGTTTGATCATTATACAATACTTTCAAAAAGCTTACATTTATATGAATGGTATGTATATGTGTTTACAGGATAAACTATTTACTGTTGAGGCCACAATAAATGCAATTAATGCAAGATTTGGCTGGTACTACATCCCGTGTAGTGCAGGTAATTGTAAGAAACAACTTGACAAAAAGTTTGATCACTACTATTGCTGTAATTGTAAGCTGAACCTAAAGGACGGTAAATGACTTAGCAAGTTCCTATCCTGATATTGTGCTATCTTTGTAACTAACAAGGGAATAGTCTTTACAGATACAAAATTAAACTTCAAGTAAGAGATCCAACATCAACCGCAACTTGCGTACTTTTTGAAAAGGAAGCACAGTTGCTAATTAGCGAATCAGCAGATTTGTTGATCACCTAGGTCAATTATGACAATAAAGAGGTACCAAAACAGATCCAGGAAATATGTGGTCAAACATTGATTTTTCAGTTCTGACTGACTGACTACATCGTCACAAGTTTGAGACCTGATTACACTGTTTCAAGACTATTTTTGACAAAAGAAAAATGTAGTTCAAGAACCAACGTGCCAAATATAAAAAGGTAACACTTCTCGAATAGTATACTTTATTGTATTCTTCTTCTTTTTTAAACCCGTTCATTTTACTTAACTTCAGCAATGTAATAAAACTGACCTAAGTTCATTTTGTTTTTTTAATTTAAAGGAAGTAGAAGATACCTCAGATAGTGATGGAACTTTAGACAGTGATGGAACTTTTGCCAAGGAAGTATCAATTGTAGAAGAATTCATAAATGCAGATTGGCTGCAAAGGTATACTCAATTACATCACAATGTCTATTCTATTTACATTGTGTGCAAAATAATATTGTGCGTACATAGTTTCAGGACCTACCAAGCGACAAAGGAAAAGTGGGTAGTGACATGCCTGATGTGCTTAAATCAGAAAACAATGTAGAGAAATGAACAAATACATTCTATTTTCAATTATTAGATTAAGTATATTTCTCTTCAATATACATGTTCAAATTGTTTGCAGGAAAACGAATATGTTAGCAAAAAGAAACATGGAAATACGACTACATCAAGAAAAAAGAAAAAAACACATAGAGAAAGAAAGTCCACTAAAAAGTCAAACAAAGAGGTAATCCATAAAAAAGCACCATCTTATGTTATATTTTTTTGGTGCACATATCAACAATTCAGAGATGATGTAGATAAATAATTCAGCTTCACTGGTATTTCCAGGAAACCTAATAAGTTCTTATCATTTCAGGTAAATTGAATGAAGTAATTTTTATTTAAACATATATTAAACATGGTTTTCTATTGCTTAAGTATCACAAAGTTAGCCCATACAGAAGAATCTAACCCGTGCGACAAGGGTTGATGGACTAGTTCCCAACTAACCAAACAGACCCTAAAGAAGAACAAACTTTCTTGGTTCGATTGCTTCCGGTTATAAGACTTTTCTATTACAAGTCGATCAGTTCTGGCGATATAAAGTGACTCGATGAGTGGACGTAAAAGCATTATTCACCATATATTCTCAAAACTTGGACATGGTTACACTTGTGGATGTTGGATATATTATGGGCTTGGCCCGTATAATATTTAATAAACCAAATAAACTCTATGGTTGGTAACGTTAAGTGTTGTATGGTTTAATACCGTACGAGATTTTGACTGAATGTTTACTCAGCTTATTTGGTTGGAAATTATCCATCTTAATTGAGAAGCTGAGAAAAGGACAAAAGTGCCACACGCGCGCGCTCGCTACCGCCGCCGCCGCCGGCCGGGCCGTGGCCGTGGCCATGGCGTGGCAGGCGGGCGGCGAGCGAGCGGGCGGGCGTGGCCAGGTTTTGCCACTTAATCCACATAATCAGGGAAGTTTCTCTCCTTTATGGTGGAGGCGAACTGATTGCACCAGTTACCGTCTCTTCGTGTCTCCGTCTACTGGGTTCCTCCGCTGCCTTTCTCCCTCCCTGCCGCAGCCATAAATCTGAAGTCCTCCGTCAGTCCAATTCTTCCCCTTCGCTTCCGAGAAACCACATCTCAGCCGCCCTTTGGCTTTCCCCGTCCCGTACCTCTGCGCGCACGAAGTAGCGAGAGAGCAGGTGCCTCCGGAACCCTCGTCCACCTGCGAACCTTGCACGGGGTGTGTGGCGATTAGGTTTTTGGGAAGCGATTCTGCGACTGGTCGTCTGACGTCTTTTTTCTGGTGATCGATCGTAGAACCCGTCTTCTTTCTGGTGACCGTTCGTGGGACTGCACTGCAAACACCTTGCTGCATCAACTGTGGTCCATGACTTTGAGCAACGCACTATGTCGACTAGTGTGAATGGAGCCTCCGATGCCCTCGACATGGGACCCTCCGCTGGGTACAATCTTAACTCTATGATTACCGCACTTTGTGTTCTTACTGTATCGATCTATATGTCATACTTGCATGCTGTAGTGTTTGTTAGTCATATACACATGCACATATATGTCGTCACAAACCTATTGATGTTTTATTTTTGGATTAAATTGACCATGAAAATGCCTAATTCTCTAATAATCGAAAAACCTAATTTTAGGTAATTTTCTGTTAGTTTTGCTGCTGCTTTGAAGCCAAATAATTTTAATGGCAAGAATTTCATGATATGACATGCCAAGATGGTATTGTAGTTGACTGCTATGAACTGCTATCATGCCGCACAGGGGAAGCCTGAACAATTTACTCCTGAGGAGGAGCAAAAGTTCTTGGCTGCCGATAACCTGTTTTGAGGCGCCGTGATAAGTGCACTTCATAGTAAGTATGAGAAAAACTACATATCTTGCACATCAGACAAAGAGTTATAGGATGCTCTTGAGACAAAGTTTGGAGTTTCTGATGCTGGTAATGAGTTGTACCTTATGGAGCAGTTGTATGACTATAAAATGGTTGAAAACCGTTCTGTAGTGGAACAGTCTCATGAGATATAGGCGCTAGCAAAGGATCTAGAATATTTTTCGTGTCCGTTACATGACAAGTTTGTGGCCGACGGTATAATCGCTAAGCTGCCACCTTCTTAGAGGGATTTTGCTACTTCTCTAAAACACAAGAGACAAGAGTTTAGCGTGGCTAAACTTATTGGATCTCTTGATTTTGAGGAGAGGGCGAGAGTAAAAGACAACCATGGAAAACGAGTTGAGTCTTCTGCTGCCAATATGGTGCAGAAGAAAAATTCATTGGCATCCCGTAATAAAAAGAAGAAGAACACGCAAGAGAACAACAATACAAAGCCTAAGCAAACTGCACAGTTTAAGAAGAAAAACAACAAGAAAGGTGGAGGTTACTTTGTTTATGGGAGTAACGAGCATTGGGCAAGTGCGTGCCCAAACCGCAAATATAAGCAAGAAAAGAAATCAGCAAATATGGTGATTAGCGAGACTGGAGGAGGAACATCTGGGTATGGTAATTCTTTACCTTTTGTTCTTTTAGTTTGTATTTCACCTGAGTGGTGGATGGATAGCGGTGCTAATATTCATGTGTATGCTGATGTTTCTTTGTTTACTTGCTATCAGGCCGGCAGGACTGGAGCCTTACTGATGGGAAACGGTTCGCATGCGCGTGTTCTTGGTGCTGGTACGGTCGTTCTGAAGTTTACTTTGGGAAAGACGGTGCTATTAAAGAACGTGCAGCATGTCCCCTCCATCAAGAAGAATCTTGTTAGCGGCTCTCAAATGTGTGGCGATGGCTTTAAAATTGTGCTTGAGTCTAATAAGTATGTTGTGTCGAGACATGGAACATTTGTTGGAAAAGGTTATGATTGCGGAGGCTTGTTTCGCTTATCTTTACTTGATGATGTGTGTAATAAAGTAGTGAACAATATTAATGTTTCGGATGAGTCGAATATATGGCATTCACGACTTTGTCACATTAATTTTGGCTGTCTCAAGTGGCTTGCAAATCTGAATTTAATCCCAAAATTTAACTTGGTCAAAGATTCTAAGTGTCAAGTGTGTGTGCAATCGAAGCAACCGCGCAAGCCTCACAAGGCTACTGAGGTGAGGAACTTGGCACCATTAGAACTCGTTCATTCTGATTTATACGAAATGAATGACGAATTAACTAAAGATGGTAAACGATACTTCATGACATTTATACATGATTGTACTAGATTTTGCTACGTGTATTTATTGAAAACTAAAGATAAAGCGTTGTATTACTTTAAAATCTATAAAGCTGAGGTAGAAAATCAACTTGAGAAAAAAAATCAAGCGTTTGCGGTCCGATCGCGGAGGAGAATATTTCTCAAATGAATTTTCTGAGTTTTGCGCGGTGCATGGAATTATTCATGAGAGGGCACCACCATACTCACCACAGTCCAATGGGATTACAGAGAGAAATAACCGCACTCTAACTGATTTGGTTAATGCCATGTTAGATACTGTGGGACTAAGGAATGGTGGGGTGAGGCTATATTGACAGCATGCCATGTCCTGAATAGGGTGCCCACAAAGAACAAAGAAATTACACCATTCGATGAATGTGAGAAGAAGAGATTAAATCTCTCTTACCTACGAACTTGGAGTTGTTTGGCAAAGGTGAATGTGCCAATAAACAAAAAGCGAAAGCTTGGACCAAAGACCGTTGATTGTGTTTTTCTTGGTTATGCTATTCACAGCGCGGGTTATAGATTTTTAATTATAAATTCTAGTGTTCCTGAGATGGCTGTTGATACAATCATGAAATCTAGAGACGCTACATTTTTTGAGAATGAATTTTCCATAAAAATGCACCTAGCATGACTAGTCATGAATTTATAATTCCACATGAGTATAAAATTTTTACTCTGATAGAACAAATTGAGGAACCCTATATGTAAAATCTAGAGGAGGATGATACTATAGTCACTAGAAAAAAGTAAGAGACAGAGGACTGCAAAAGTCTTTTGGTGATGGATTCTATTATGTCTAATGGAACTTGGGAAATAGTTGATCGTCCCTATGGATGCAAGCCTATAGGGTGTAAATGGGTGTTCAGAAAAAAGCTTAGGCCTGATGGTACTATCGAGAGGTACAAAGCAAGACTTGTGGCCAAGGGTTATACTCAAAAGGAAGGTGATGATTTCTTTGATACTTATTCACCGGTTGCCCGATTGACTACAATTCGAGTTTTGCTTTCCCTAGCAGCCTCTTATGGTCTTATCGTTCATCAAATGGATGTTAAGACAGCTTTCCTAAACGGAGAGTTAGAGGAGACCTATATGGATCAGCCGGATGGGTTTGTAGTAAATGGTCAAGAAGGCAAGGTGTGTAAATTATTAAAGTCATTATATGACCTAAAACAAGCTCCTAAGCAGTGGCATGAGAAGTTCGATAGAACTTTAACATCTGCGGGTTTGTTGTGAATGAAGCTGATTAATGTGTGTACTATCAGTATGGTGGGGGTGAAGCAGTTATTTTGTGCTTATATGTTGATGACATACTGATCATTGGATCAAGCCTCAAAGTGATTGAGGAGGTGAAGGAATTTTTATCTAATAATTTTGAAATGAAAGATTTGAGAGAGGTTGATGTTATTCTTAATATCAAGCTTCTGAGAGAAGGTGATGGTGGGGTAACTCTGTAACAATTCCACTATATGGAAAAGGTGCTGAGTCACTTTGGGTTTAGTGACTGTGAACCTGCTCCTACACCTTATGACCCGAGTGTGCTATTGAGGAAAAATCGGAGAATAGCAAGGGATCAGTTGAGATATTCCTAGATCATTGGTTCGCTCATGTATCTTGCTAGTGCAACAAGGCCTGACATCTCATTTGTTGTGTGCAAGCTGAGCCGGTTTGTGTCAAACCCGAGAGATGATCACTGGCGTGCTCTTGAGAGAGTGATGACCCGAAAGATGATCACTGGCGTGCTCTTGAGAGAGTGATGCGCTATCTAAAAGGCACTATAAGCTATGGTATTCATTATACCGGACACCCGAAGGTGCTGGAAGGATATTGTGATGCCAACTGGATCTCTGATGTTGATGGGCTTTATGCCACAAGTGGATATGTGTTTTCGTTTGGAGGTGGTGCTGTTTCCTAGAAGTCTTGCAAGCAGACTATCTTAACGAAGTCTACAATGGAAGCAGAACTCACAGCATTAGACACCGCTGGCTCTGAGGTCGAGTGGCTTCGTGATCTCCTTATGGATTTATCGGTTGTTGAAAAACCCATACCGGCTATTTCTATGAACTGCGATAACCAGATTGTGATCACGAAGGTTAACAGTTCTATGGATAACATGAAGTCTACAAGGCATGTTAAGAGACGACTAAAATCTGTCAGAAAATTGAGAAACTCCGGAGTAATAGTGTTGGACTATGTTCATACGTCTAACAATCTGGCAGATCAGTTCACTAAGGGTCTGTCACGCAATGTGATAGAAAGTACATCGAGAGAGATAGGTTTGAGACCCACATGAAATTTACTATAGTGGTAACCTGTTCTATGTGATCGGAGATCCCGTGAAGTAGGATGGTGAAACAAGCTAGTAGTAAATTGTGAGGAAAGATCCTTAGTAAGACTCATTTCTGATGCATATCTTTCCTTTCTGTAAGGCAGGTTGGTTTTTACCTTAATGTGTTCCAAGTGGCTTGCTAAAGCAAAGATGTTGTCCTACAGAACATCTTTTGAGGAACACACCTATATGAGTCAGACTGCTGGTCATAGTCTATGAAATTTGGGTGATCTCTAAATACTCATGAAAGGTACTAGATTATGACTTATATGCTTCAAATAGAGGGGATGTCTTTTGTAGCCTAGTATCAATTAAGGACTTTAGTGCCATTCACCTCACACAAAACTATCAATTCAAGGCTTAGTTCATTGTTCGGTTGTGACTGAGTGAAACTATTGCTCTAGATGGATGTTCAACTTAACAGTCTCTATCGAAACACTAGTATATAAAAGAAATGTGGTTCTGAGACTACTTTCTTATAAACCCTAGAGTTTGGTGGGGATTGTTGGATATATTATGGTCTTGGCCCGTATAATATTTAATAAATCAAATAAACTCTATGGTTGGTAACGCTAAGCGTTGTATGGTTTAATACCGTACGGGATTTCGACTGAACGTTTACTCAACTTATTTGGTTAGAAATTATCCATCTTAATTGAGAAGCTGAGAAAAGGACACATAAGTGCCACACGCGCGCGCGCCGCCGTCGCCGCCGCCGGTGGTCGGGCCGAGACCGAGGCCGTGGCCGTGGTCATGGCGTGGCGAGGCAGGCAGGCGGGCGGGCGGGCGGGCGGCGACCGAGCGGGCATGGCCAGGTTTTGCCACTTAATCCACATAATCACGGGAGTTTCTCTCCTTTATGGTGGAGGCGAACTGATTGCTCTAGTTACCGTCTCTTCGTGTCTTCATCTCCTGGGTTCCTCCGCTGCCTTTCTCCCTCCCCGCCGCAGCTATAAATCTGAAGTCCTCCGTCAGTCCAGTTCTTCCCCTTCGCTTTCGAGATACCACATCTCAACCGCCCTTTGGCTTTCCCCATCTCGTACCTCTACGTGCATGGAGTAGCGGGAGAGCAAGTGCCACCAGAACCCTCGTCCGCTTGCGAACCTTGCACGGGGTGTGCGGTGATTAGGTTTTTGGGGAGCGATTCCACGACTGCTCGTCCGATGTCTTCTTCCTGGTGATCGATCGCGGAACCCGTCTTCTTCCTGGTGACCGTTCGTGGGATTGCACTACGAACATCTTCCTGCATCGACTGTGGTCCACGACTTCGAGCAACGCACTATGTCTACTAGTGCGAATGGAGCCTCCGATGCCCTCGGCATGGGACCCTCCGCTGGGTATAATCTTAACTCTGTGATTACCGCACTTTGCGTTCTTACTGTATCGATCTATATGTCATACTTGCATATTATAGCGTTTATTAGTGATATACACATGCACATATATGTTATCACAAACTTGCTGATGTTTTATTTTTGGATTAAATTGACCATGAAAATGCCTAATTCTCTAACAGTGGACAGGAGAGAGAGAGAGAGAGAGAGGTGATCTGAACATAGTTACACAAAGACGAACGTCACACATTATATTAGATTCTCACCAATGACAGATTAGATTTCATGCACGATCAAAATATTCTTCCATAGCAATTAAAATAGACCCCTTACATTTATATTTCGACAAGAAGATTTGTTTCATAGAAAAAGAATATGAACATAACTGTGATATACTAGCTCATAATTTGTATGACAATAGTGTTTGTTTTTCAAAGAGAGCATTCACGACCAAAAGAGAAAGAAGTATCTGTATTTTTGTTAAAGGAAAGTTCCTTTGCAAGTTGCATTTGAAGTTTACAATATTCTTATTTCGGGACCGGGGGAGTTTTCATTATATTCTGGCTTACTCCGTACAATTAATGTTACACCTACCCTACCAAGAATAATAATATTGCACGGGGATAAGATTGACAGAAATACCATTTTGGCTGAAGTTGTACAGTGCCTGTCTAGGCGATCTCTTCTTTTTAATATAGCGGGCAGCTCTCCTGCCGGTTCGTTTAAAAAAAAAGGATTGACAAATTAAAGTCTATGTAGAGGTTACAGGACTAACAGGAGTAGCAATTTATATATGTGGATGGTGATCCTTAAAGGAGTATGTGGGAATAGAACCGTATGCACTTATTCGTACCATTTACAGGCTCATCCAAAAGAAGATTATATTCTCCTAAGTATGGACAAGGGGCCGGGGAACAAGATCCATAATTTCTCCACTGTTCTAACTCTAATATAGTCGACCACAATCGAGCAAAACAATGGGGTCCAAAAGAAAATAGAGCATGACCACACTAATAAGAGGACCATGCAATATTTTGTGGCCTATACAAAGTTACGTTGTAGCTTAATTTATCAGGTAGTTAGGTTTCCTTGCTAAATTCTTGGAATCTGATGGACATCTAGAACATATACTCTCTTTGCGGGAACTAGTGCCTAGATTGCCTATAAATTAGAAATATAGAAAGAAAAAAGGAATTTCCCACATGACTACTTCGTAGCATATCCTTCGAGGAAAAAATGGTATTTATTGATAGGGAGTGTCTCCGCTTCAGGCGACTGAAGCTTGGATTATAATGGGTACAGACGAAGCAGCCTGATCCCACCAGTATACAATCAACCCTTGCCACTGATCGCAAATCCGATGCGCCAGGAAGTTGACTGATAGATAAACATAATAGCAGGCGCCTGCTGAATAGTACTTCTGTTATTGATATTAACTATCTTCATCTTATGACAAAAACACGAATTGTCATATAGTGCGCTCTATGACCTAAAATCTTTGTATTTCCATAAAATAAAAAGGATATTTTGAATAAGCCTGAGGATTTTTAAAATTATAGAAAATATAATAAAATCAACACTCAAAAGTCAAAATCTAGATTAATTGATGTCATGGGATGTGCATGGGGTGCACAAAGAGCCTCATAACTTTAAGAATTCAACAGATATACATATTGATGACACTCCAATTACCATGCAGAGAGGGAAAGAAAAATTATCGATATAGATGAAAAAAAATCGAGTAATTGACAAATTTATCATATTTGAATAGAAATTACACAGTATCTACACGAGCATATCAGATATCGATAGATTCGAAGAAGTCTCTTGTTTCAAACTGTACGTATAGAACAGTATAGGTACCAACTCTAGCATATAATATATCTTGTCAAGGACATATCTACGAACTAATTGCTGGAGGTATCGGAATCACGACCAGAGAGCTAGCACTTTATACTTTTTGGACCACCAGTACGAACGCATTAGCTACGGTTGAATGTTGTCTGGGTTCAGCGCCACCGTATTGACGTGCGTGGTAGTCCATGCATGGTCAGAGGAATCGATACCCAGCCGACCGGTAGAGAGAAACGGACCAAGCTCGATCGATGCGGTCCATCGATCGATATCACAGCAAGCATGTCTATTAGGAACAAAATTCTTTAAAGGTGTTTTAGACTATTAGAAAACTCTCTAGAGTTATGCATGTGTGTATGCACTACATGACTAGGCTTATGCTTTGCTTTTAGGCTCGTACATATAAAGTTTGTTAGAGCAACTTCACCGGATCTCTTTCTCTTAAAATTTCGTATAGAGCGTGTTTAGAGTGACTCCACTAAATCTCGATCTCTTTTTTAGTTCCGTGTGTATATATATATATATATATATATATATATATATATACAGAGAGAACTACTATCTGTAGCTAGCTATAAAATAACTTATTCTATAGCCACTTTAAGTTACGATAATTACTATATTAATTTACGAGATTATAGTAACTCCTTACTAAGTGGTTTACTATAACGTTATGGTAAATATTTCCATATGTTATAGTAACACAACTATCGTAAATATGTATTGACATTATCGTAAATTAGTATATAAAATTATCGTAAATGGAGGTGGCTACAGAATAACTTATTTTGTAGCTGGCTACTGAATATACTCTATATATATATATATATATATATATATATATATATATATATATATATATATATATATATATATATATATATATATATATATATGAGATTGAGAAAAGTAATATGTAGTGTATTTTCTTAAAATTCCTTGGCTCTCTATTCTCATCGGATTTTACTTGGCGGTTGGCCACCAAGAATGATTTCTTTGGCTATTTTTCTATTTCCCTTAGTGGTTTTTTAGCTGCCAAGGCAATTTCGGATCCTGGTAGTGATAGAGGATGCGTGCATCAAATAGAGGAGTGGTAGCCTGTGCTCACCTTGCCTGGCAGCCAACGCTCGCCTGGCATGAGGATGATGATCGATGCTCCGGCGCGGCGACTACCTTCCTTGTGCGCGCGTGGCATTGGGAGGGAAAGCGAAAGGGGATTGAGTTGTTCTCCCCTTTCTTTGATGGACTGAGGGAGAGATTTTCTCAATTGAGAAAAAGAATTAGAGAAAATGGTATCTGCTAGAGTCATGTGTTCGTATTTCAATCCTCTTTATACAAAAATATAGGAAAAGAGGATATCCTTCTATTCTTGTGGAGCTGCACTGCATTAGCACGTTTTTTAGATTTGTGCAGTGTAGTTTATCTATGTTTGGTTGTCTACAGAGACCCATATAAAATCTTACACGGTGCTCAAAGTGGAACTAATGTTGCTTGTATTAGTTGGAACGCCTAATTTGGTCATGTTATCCAACACAGGCTTCCACAAGTTGATGAGGTTAACAAAATTAGAATTCTCTCATGATGTGGATATTCTTATTATTGTTCTCTTTACTTTTTGAAGGATATGTATTGGCTATATGTCCTTGGATCACTTATGCCTATCTTTGTGAGAGGTTGATGAACTTTTTCTCGTAGTTTTTTATAGTGCATTAAAATTTAGCTCGCGTGAAGTGAAGGCGCAGCGCGTACGTGCGTATGTATGTATATACGGCGTACGTTCGTAATACTCTCTCTCTTTCTCTCGGCATAGACCCCATGCATCCTATGGCCATGCCTATATCCACCTGGGGAGCCCGCGCGCGGCCAAGGCATTTCATGCATGCAGGGGCCGTGATCCGGAAGGACCGGACCAAACTCCGGCGACGACCTGCCACCCGCCAGCTGGTCTGGACAACAAGTGATTCGTGCCGAAAGGCGCGCGCGGGCGTGATATATGCGCAGCACAGCGAACGAACCGATCGACCACGTCCATCCCTCGATTCCATACGCAGATCGTCGACACGGCCGCACTGGACGAACCAAAGGGCAAAAGCTTTTTTTTTCTGATGAGAGGGCCAAAGGGCAAAAGCTAATTAAGGGCCGCGTGGCCCGAGTACTAGCTCGATCGATCGCATGCGTGTGGGAGCTCAAGCCCACGGGAGACGCGTGTACCTCGCACACGTAGGCACGCACGTATACCTGCCACTGCTATGGTCAGTGGTCAACACACACGTGTGTGCACACTCGTCACTGAACACATTCATCGCCCCGGCCGAGTGTTACAGCTAGTAGCTATCTGATCGATCTACTCTATTACGTAACTTGAACAGTTCAACTAGGAATTACTTATCGCTGGCAGCTGGCTCACTGCCCGTGCGGTGAACATAATCCCTCCGTCCAACAAAACATGCAACTACGGATTACGTGTCACAAAATGTCATTCACGTTTAACCAAGTTTATATTTATGGCTACAAATCAATTTATTATGAAATTACATTTCATAATTAATTTAATAATATTTATTTGATATCATAAATATTGATGTTTTTATCTATAATTGATTAAACTTAAGATACTAAAAACGTGATACTGTGCTAGAATTGCATGTTTTTCTGGACAGAGGGAGTACATACTGTAGGTAGGTAGGTAGGTAGTAGAAGCTAGGGCACGCTGGAATATGTCCGACTGCTGCTGGCCGTACGAATTATATCTATTGGCGTGTTGATGGTGCACTAATGTCAGATCAAGTCGGGGATAATCACCCGCCACGTGTAGTCTCAGCTGTGGTTTAATTAATCAGTCTCACAGTCTGATGCCCTTAGCTAGCTGGAGCCTGCTTCGTCTTTGACTTGTGCAGTGGCGTGCAGACAAGAGTGGCTTACCACCACTACTACCTTGCAGCCCTGCACGCTCTACATACGTAGCATATATTGTTCTAACCTCGCACGTCTCTCGCTCGTGGTGAATTGGGTGATCCATGCATGCCCTCCCTCGTGGTTAAATTGCTTCGTTCTGGGCCAGGGTTTAATACGTTATGCTGACGTCTAGACCGTACCATTTTGTTTGTGTTGATCCGGATCGGCAGCTAGCAGAGATTGATATCGACATACGTATCTTTTATTTGTGGACGTGAGAGTATTGCTCGTGAAGACAGACAGACAGACGACTTTCGATGGATATCGACAGAGATAATTAGCGGGTGGAGATCGATGCCAGCCAATACATATCTTCCATGCCAACTAGTTATGGAGTATATGATACGCAGCTATCCGTTGTTTGAGGATAAAAGATATAAGTGGTTCCTGTTTTTTGAGGAAAAAAAGATGGGTGCCAACTGCCAAGGCACGGTCGATTTGTACTGTACCCTGGTCAATGATCTTCTTCTACAGCTATATAGCCTCACTGCAACTTGCAAAAGTTATACTGCGACGACCCTACAGATTAAGATTAGCCAGTGTAGTCAACTCAGAGGATTATCACTAACGAGGCACGCGTTAATTAGGTGAAACTAGAACCATTCGTCTTTTTAGTCGTTATATATATTAGTATATATATCTATACTCTTTTGTTTGCATTACACAGTAGTCTGGCTGGCTATGTATAGTATGTGGCCATCTACATTCGCCAACTATGTATGTGGCTGGCTGTCTCTGGCTTATCAGTGTAACAAGTTCCAAACGTAACTAAAATAAGACAAGCAGCACCTAAATTGGAATACAAAATGGTCTGAGTTGGTTAATAAAATATATGTGCATATCTATATCTAATGTTAAAGAAAATCGATTTTTCTGTCCGTCTTTTTAATTACTTCCCGCGATGCTCTCACGCCCCTTCCTGTCCCGTATATAATCTAGGACTCACGCCCCATGCTCTTAAGAATTAGATCCCATGCTCTTAAGAATTAGATCAACACATATCCAATGACGTTATGAAGTCCGACTCCAAGACGCGCGCAAGATCTAAGCACTAGTAGAGAACAGACCTTTGATCCTCGGTTAAAATGAGCTCTAGTCCCGACAGTTTTTACGCCCGGGACTAGAGAGACCTTTAGTCCCGGTTGGTGGATCCAACCGGAACTAAAGGTCCCTGCCCAACGGCTACTGCGCCAGACAAAGGTGGCAGGGACCTTCAGTCCCGGTTGGAGCCACCAACCGGGACTAAAGGTAGACTTTTACTCCCGATTGGTGGCTCCAACCGGGAGTAAAGGTCTACTCCCAGACCGTGGCTGAGCCGGGGGTTGGAAAGTTACCTTTAGTCCCGGTTGGAGCCACCAACCGGGACTAAAGGTCCCCCCTTTATATCCCGGCCGTCTTCTTCTTTCTCCCCAAGCCCGAGCTCAGCACATTTTGAAGCTCACTGCACTAGTGTTCTTGCTTCCTCCCTCCATTGTTCCTCCATCCATTCTTCGATTCCTCCGTCGATTTCTTCGATTCCTCCGTCGATTCTTCAGTTGTAAAGGTTACCAATCTCATACTCTCATTTTTCATCATTGGTTTATCTCATATTGTTCAATATATATATATTGTTTCTATGGTGTTTTTTTATTTGTAAACAATTTGAGCTCAAAATAACTTATAGTTTGCATATTTGGATGAAGAAAGGTTAAAGTAGGTATTTAAAATTAGTATTCACTTTTTATTTCTAGCATGCATAGCACACTTCATTGTTTAGAGATATAGATAATTTTATAGTTTCTTAATTTTATTTGTTTATAAAATGAGAAATTTATAGTGTATTAAAAAATGAGTATAGAGAGTAGATGACAACTGCTTCCGGGTCCTCGGCCTCTCATGGGTTTCCAAAGCGACTTAGGCCGGACCTCCCTCTCATTCCATGCGGCAAGTGTCGTGATGAGACGAAGATTGTGATGGAGTACCGAGTGAAGAAGGAGGGTCCCAACAAGGATCGTATCTTCTACAAGTGTCTGGATCGCAATGTGAGTTATTTTATCGTATTTTATGATTATGGTTACTTTATACCTATTTTCATTATGGTTGTGATTAAAGTTCTAATTTTTTGTTTTAATTTCAGTGGGATGGCAGTGGACGATGTTCAGGCTTCTACTGGGAGGAAGAGTATGTTGAACTCGTGCAAAAATATCTTGCACAACAGGCAGATACGGCGGCTAATGAGGCAGTGATCCAGCCGAAGAAGCCTAGAGATGTTGCACAATCGGGGGATCTGTCTGTTTTAGTTGAGATTGGTCGCGAAATCCTTGTGCTCGTGAAATGTATTTTAGCTTTAGTTCTTTTAGTGGTAGTTGGGATTGTCTACATTGTAGCGATGCTTTCATAAATTTATACCTTTTGTGGTGGCACGCATATTGTATAAATAATTAATTATGATCTATGTTTTAATATGATATTTATGTCATGTAATGCAGATGAGCCGGCATTGGATGTACAATGCTGATCGCCACTCACAAGAGTTCATTGACGGCGTACATTCTTTGTTACGTGTGGCCGAGGCAAACAAGCACGACGGTTTCATGTGCTGCCCATGTGCCATATGTAAGAATATGGTGGAATATCCTTGCTCAAGGACTCTTCATTCACACTTGTTCAAGTCGGGTTTCATGCCAAACTATATTTGTTGAACGAAGCATGGAGAAACCAGCGTTGTAATGGAAGAAGGTGAAGAAGAACAATGGGACGACAATGATATTATTCCCGATGGTGCGTGCTTCAATGATACTGCAATAGAAGAAGCTGAAGAAGAGGTAGCCTCAGAAGATGAGCCTGCTGATGATCTTTGTCAGGTCATTCGTGACACACAAAGAGAATGTGAAAGTGAAAAGAAGAAGATCAAGTTCGAGCGGGTGCTAGAAGATCACAAGAAATTGCTATACCCAACTTGTGATGCAGGGCAGAAAAAGTTGGGAACCACACTAGAATTGCTGCAATGGAAGGCAAAGAATGGTGTATCTGATAAGGGATTTGGAGAGTTACTAAAAATCCAAAAGAAGATGCTTCCGAAGGACAATGAATTGCCCGCCACTACCTACGAAGCAAAACAAGTTGTCTGTCCTATGGGGCTAGAAATCGAGAAGATACATGCATATCCTAATGACTGCATCCTCTACCGTGGCAAAGAGTACGAGAAATTGGATGCATGCTCGGTATGCCATGCATCGCGGTATAAGATCAGACGAGATGACCCTGGTGATGTTGGGGGCAAACGTCCGCGGAAGAAAATCCCTGCCAAGGTTATGTGTATGCTCCTATAATACCACACTTGAAACGTCTGTTCAGAAACAAAGAACATGCAAAATTGTTGCGATGGCACAAGGAAGACTGTAAGGTAGACAATATGTTGAGACACCCTGCTGATGGGTCCTAGTGGAGAGCAATAGACAGATAATTCCTAGAGTTTGCAAATGACGCAAGAAACTTAAGGTTTGTTTTAAGTACAGATGGTATCAATCCTTTTGGAGAGCAGAACAGTAGTCATAACACTTGGCCTGTTACTCTAAGTATCTACAACCTTCCTCCTTGGTTATGCATGAAGCGGAAGTTCATTATGATGCCTGTGCTCATCCAAGGCCCGAAGAAACCTGGCAATGACATCGATGTGTACCTGAGACCACTTATTGACAAACTTCTCATTTTGTGGAATAAAGAAGGTGTACGTGTGTGGGATGAGTACAAATAGGAACACTTTGATCTGCGAGCATTGTTGTTCGTAACAATCAATGATTGGCCTGCTCTAAGTAATCTTTTAGGACAATCAAACAAGGGATATAATGCATGCACACACTGCTTCGGTGATATTAGAGGTGTATTCTTGAAAAAATGTCAAAAGGTCGTGTACTTTGGCCATTGTCGATTTCTTCCTGCAAATCACCCCGTAAGAAAGAAAGGCAAGCATTTTAAAGAGAAGGCAGACCACCTGACCAAGCCTCGCAACCGAACCGGTGAGGATGTACTCGATATGGTCAATGATGTGAAAGTCGTCTTTGGAAAAGGACATGGCAGCCAACCTGTTCCGAACGACGCTAACGGTCACGCACCCATGTGGAAGAAGAAGTCCATATTTTGGGATCTACCCTATTGGCAAGTCCTAGAGGTTCGCAGCTCGATCAACGTGATGTACCTGACGAAGAATCTTTGTGTGAACCTGCTAGGCTTCATGGGTGTGTATGGAAAGCCTAAGGACACATTTGAAGCACGATAGGACTTGCGTTGTTTGAGAGAAAGAGACAACCTGCATCCAGAGAAGACAGATGATGGACGCCATTACTTACGTCCTGCCAGCTACACTCTAAGCAAAGAGGAGAAGGAAATCATGTTTGAATGCTTAAACAACATCAAGGTACCATCTGGATTCTCCTCGAATATAAAGGGTATTATAAATGTGCCAGAGAAGAAATTCTGTAACGTAAAGTCCCATGACTGTCATGTTCTCATGACGCAATTACTTCCAGTTGTATTAAGAGGAATTCTACCTCCAAATGTACGTCTAGCCATCATGAAGCTATGTGCATTCCTCAATGCAATTTCTCAGAAGGCAATTGATCCAACTGATCTAGCTAAACTATAGAATGATGTGGTTCAATGTCTCGTCAGCTTTGAGTTGGTGTTCCCTCCTTCCTTCTTTGATATCATGACACACCTCCTAGTTCACCTAGTCAAGGAGATTTTCATTCTCGGTCCTGTGTTCCTACACAACATGTTCTCCTTAGAGAGATTCATGGGAGTCCTGAAGAAATATGTTCACAACCGTGCTCGCCCAGAAGGAAGCATCGCCAAGGGCTATGGAACAGAAGAGGTCATTGAGTTATATGTTGACTTTATTCCCGACGTTGACTCGATTGGTGTTCCTGAATCGAGACATGAGGGGAGACTAAGAGGAAAGGGGACACTAGGAAGAAAACATATATTGGTATGGAGGATGATTATTTCAATAAAGCGCACTACACAGTTCTATAGAACTCCTCTTTGGTAGATCCGTATATTGAGACACACAAGGATCTCTTACGATCCGAGTTTCTAGGGAAGACTGAAGCTTGGATTACGCGTAAGCACATGGAAACTTTCGGCGGTTGGTTGCGAAAAAAATGTCAAGGTGATGAGAGCATCCATGAGCAACTGTATTTATTGGCTATGCAACCATCATGGCATATCGTCACATACAAAGGGTACGAGATAAATGGGAACATATTCTACATAGTAGCCCAAGATAAAAGGAGTACCAACCAAAATAGTGATGTTCGCATAGATGCCACAGACCCGAATGGGAATAAGCAGACATATTATGGCCGCATAGATGAAATATGGGAACTAGAATATGCACCTACTTTGAAGATCCCATTGTTTAAGTGCCAATGGGTCAAGGTGACCGGAGGCGGGGTAACAGTAGACAACGAGTATGGAAAGACAACAGTAGACCTTAGTAATATTGGGTACAAAGACGAACCATTCGTCCTTGCCAAGGATGTGAATTAGGTGTTCTATGTCAATGATATGTCTACCAAACCAAAAAGAGGGAAAACGATAATGACTCAACCAAAGAGCCAAAGCGCCACATAGTTCTTTGAGGGAAAAGAGTCATCGTGGAAATTGAGGACAAGTCGGACATATCAGAAGATTATGAAAAGGATGACCGAATTCCGCCCTTCAAAGTGAACAAAGACCCTAGCATCTTGGTAAATGATGAGGACACTCCATGGTTACGACGCGATCATAACCAAGAGACATACGTAAAGAAGAAGTTCACTGCTGTGCCCACTTGATGATATAGTGATTTAATGTAGTGTGTGTTTGAGATATTATGTAATAATTGTGAATTCAGATGTTTATTATGTCGTGTTTCAAATTAAATCAATGTTTGATTTGGTGGGATTTCTCTCTCGAAAAGTTAAATTAGGATATTGTGATGAAAAATTAAAATATTAACGTTAAAATGATGTGAAAACAAATTTCCTGTCCAAAACCAATAGTTTTAATAATTTTTGCATTAACAAAATAATAAATATTAGTTACATTATGTTTTATAATTATAACAAAAAATAAAAAAGTTAGGTTATAGATTTTTCCTATGTGAAATAAAGAAAAAGAAAATCCATATTTTTAACAAAATAATTTTATGCCTTTTATTTAATTTACTATGTATTTAACAAGACTATTGCATTTCTATTAAAAAATTTGCTCAAAACATGCGGGAAACGAAACTGCAGCCCACCTTTACTCCCGGGTGGAAAGCCCACCCGGGAGTAAAGGTGGGCTGCAGTTTCGTTGCCCGCCAAAAAACCTTTGCTCCCTATGCGTGTTACCAACCGGGAGTAAAGGCCTTTACTCCTGGTTGGTAACATGCACCGGGAGTAAAGGACCTTTACTCCCGGTGGGGGGCTGGCACCGGGAGTAAAGGGGTGTGGCATATATATGCCAGTGCCCAAACCCATCGTCGCCCCATCTTCTTCCTTGCGTTGTCGATCTTCGTCGCCCCGCGCGCCATCGTCGATTCCTCTCCCCCGCTGTGCCCACACCACCCGTCCCGCCACACCGAGGACGCCGCCGCCACCCCGCCCGACGCCGGTCGTCGCCACAGCCTCGCGCGCGTCCGCGGTCCTCGCGCATGCGTTCGCCGCGCCGCTGCCGCCGCGACCCCGTCGACCCGGCCCCAACATCGTCGCCGACCTTGGTCCCCACGATGCCCTCCACCTCTACGCCGACCGCACCGACCACCGCCCTCGTTGTCGGCCCTCCACCGTGCGCCGATGACCTCACGGCGCCAGCTGCTGCCCGTCCCGGCCCGACGCGCGGGCCACACCCTCCAGCGCATTGACCGCAGCCCCGGCCCAGGCCGCTCACGTCGTCGTCGTCAGCAGAGACCGCAGTGTGTTCACCCCCGACGCCGGTCGCCACCGTGCCGACACGGCCCAGCCCGCTCTGCTATGCCGACCACCGCCCCGGCCCACTCTGCGCCGACGTCAAGACCACGCTGCTTGTCTTGCCGTACGTCCTTGTCCTTGATCGCGATCCATATGTTTTCATCATTTGTATTCATATGCATGTATATATACGTCGTGGAGCACCACCGCCCTCGTTTGCCCATGCGTTTCTATGTATACGGCGGAGCACCGCCGCCCTCGTTCGCCCTAGGGTTTATACGGCGGAGCACCGCCGCCCTCGTTCACCCATGTGTACAAACATATATACGGCGGAGCGGAGCACCGCCACTCTCGTCACACCGCCCTCTCTCGCAGCCTAGTCGATCAACATTCATATTATCGTTATCGTTAACGCTAAACAATCACACTAGGGCGAATTGCGTCGGTGACTAGGGCGAACCGCATTGTTGATGTCACCGACGTGGTTCGCCCTAGTCACCGATGCAATTCGCCCTCGGCCGTTTATGTATAAACCTAATTCGCCCTAGTACCGACGCAGTTCACCCTAGTGTGGCGAATTGCGTCCGTGACCGAGGGGCAAGATTTAATAATGCATATTGTTCGTAGATTTTACGCATGTAAGCAAAGATTTGACGTACTATATATTGGTTTTGTTTTTTGAAGCTAGATGGCCGACCCGAGAAACATGGATGAGGAGGAGTTGATGATGAATTTGATCAACACTAGCACTCAAGTTGCCGGCGATGATGGTGCTAAAAATAACGTGCAAGAGGATGCAGATGACGGGAGTCAGTACTTAGCTCTTGAACAAAATGAGCAACAAGATATTGGCCAAGTATATATTTTTTATTATTAGCTATATATATTATCATATGTCTTATGTGTGCTCATGACATTAAAAATAATGTTTATGTTTTGTAGCCCTCTGGATCGACATCAACAACTACAACGAATAGTAAAAATGTTCGAGGTCCCAAAAAGCCATTGGAGGGCCGCTTCATCATCTCGGAGTTCAATGTGGATACAGGCGAACCAGGGGGGCCAAATAAAATGAAATTCGTGCACCACTGTGGTTACCTTGTAAGGGACCGGCTCTCGATCAGTACCCGCGAATGGAAGAAGAAGACCAATGCTCCTCATATCAGTTTTGTCTCCGATCATGACAAGACGTTAATTTAGAAAGATGTCTTGGTACATTTCACGCTCCAAACAGATGGTTATGATGATATAATAGATGGTGATGAATTGAAGGAGCGAGTTAGGGATTGGGCAATGAAGAAGATGGCCACCCAGTTTCAGACTTGGAAGAAACACCTATACACGACGTATGTCAAGAAGAACATAGCACCAGATTTCACTGTCCCAAGCCCGATCTCAAAGCAGAGGCCCTATTGGGATGAGTTTGTACAGTACAAGACGTCAGAAGAGGGTGTGAGTCAGGTGATAAAGAACCAATGTAATGCCCAACAGAAGACATACCACCATAACTTGGGATCAGGTGGCTACCCAACTGCCATTAAGAAGTGGAACAAAATGGAAGCAGACCTTCTTGCCAAGGGTATCACACCAGAATCACTCGAGTGGGGAGAGCGTGCAAAGAATTGGTTTTTCGCTCATGGGGGAACACTAGACCAGGAGACAGGGAAGTGCGTTTATGGCACAAGACTGTAAGAAGCAGCAGAAAGATTGTTTTATGCTCAGAGAGCTACTGCTAGTGGTGCGTTCAGGCCCAACAAAGAGAAGGATGAACTGACATACGCCATCGGGACTATTGAACACGGTGGCCGAACTAGAGGCAAAGGAAGTGTCTCGTGGGAGCATGGATTCCCTCAGGACAGACCTTCCTACAGAAGCCGCCAGAGAAAGAAGGAAGAAGAGGCACAGCGGCTCCAGAGGTTGGAGGAAGTGGTGCGTGAAGCACAGGAGCGGGAAAAAAAACCTTGAAGCGAGAATGTAGGAGGAAATCAGAAGGCAAGTGCAAATAGCAGTGAGTGCAAGCAAGTAGGCATCAGAGCCAGGAATCAACATTAGCCCCCCTGCTCAGTTGAAAAGCAGCTGCGCTTCTACGGAGATACCAAATCAAGGGGACACAGGACTGCGCTTCCCTGTGGATGACGTCACTGAACCTTGTACATCGTGTGAGCTACACATTCCGAAGGGGAATTCCACAATCAAGGTGGCTATCGGTCTTGTTAATCCTATCGACCGAACTAAGACACCAATGATTCATGGGAATATAATCCAAGAAGGATATGCTACCATCTCGGTAGATAAAGCTGAAAAAGGTTTTAGTGATTTGCCTCTTGACATTCCTGGAGGTGATGGTGAGGAGACTCTAGGAGAAGCAGAGAAGACATTTATTCTATGGCGCAAGCGCTACATCATCATTCCCGAGATGTCGCCTCCACCTCCTCCTGAACTACCTCACCATAGGTGCGGATGAAAACACTACATCATTAATTTATATTGGCTTAAATAATTAACAATCTGCTCATAATAATATGTCATTCCTTTTTTGTAGCAGATCCTCCCCCAACCTAGGTCCAATTGTTCAATCGCCAGATCATCATAGTGCTTTGTACGATGACAATGTGTTGGAAGGCGAGGCTGCATCCACACCATCTCCAAGGAGGTCTCCAACGCCACAGCCGCCACCTCCAAGGAGGTCTCCAACGCCGCTGCCACCACCTCCAAGGAGGTCTCCAATGCCTCCCCCGCCCCCACCTACCAAGAAGCCAAGTACTAGCAAGAGGCCAGCCCCGCAAACGAAGAACCAGTCCCCGCCGGCAAAGAAAGTCACCGTGAAACCAAGGGCTATTCCCAAAATAATATCTGAAGAGAAGGAAGAAGTAACTGATACATATAAAAAAGATATGTCCAGATTCTATGACAAACTTAAAAAGGATCAAGAAGCAAGGAGAAACCCGAAGAAACCGTACTTCTTCGTAGCTCCAGATATTCTAAGAAAAAAGGTGGCTTCTTACCAGCAACAACAACGGGAATCTCGTAAGCTGTCCAAAGCAACGTTAATGGACTATGACCGCACTCTCACGAAGTCAATTGAGGCGGCACAGAAAAAGAAGCGAGCAGGGAAAGGAGTTGCACAACTCGGACAACAATCGCACCAATCAGTCCCCCCGCTAGTTGTTAGTAATGAATATGGTTCGTATTTAGGATTAATGCATCCGGCAAACATACCTCCGGATGTCGATTTGGATCACCTTGGTGAATTTATTGAAGAGACTGGTCTCGACCTTTACTAGATGTTTGGTGATGGAAACATTGAGAGTGCGGCGGAGGTTGATATTTTGAAGAAAAAAACTGTACTAGGCCAGAGTCTATACAACCCTCAAGCCTTAGGTGATCTGGGGACGCAAATGTACCTGCTAAACAAGTGGTACATGCAGGCGTCTACCGGTGGAGACTTCTGCATTGGTGTCAGAATTAGAGACGAACATTGATTCCGTGGCGATGATGTTATGTATGTTGACTTTGCAGAATTTCATCAACTATGCCACCTGACCTCTCTGGACAAAGTTATCATTAGCTGCTATTGCCTGTAAGTAATAATTCTTTTGATCTATTATTAAACTCATCATATGTGTGTATATGCATATAAATTATCCTAACAAGTACTATATATATGTAGATTTACAATGACAGAGCGCAGAAAGGAAGGCTGCAATGAAATTGGTTTTGTTGATCCCCATATAGTATTCAAAGACCCAGTTACTCCAAAGCCTAATTGGAAGTCTGAGTCAGAGAGTAACCTCATGAACTTCTTAGTGAACCAACGCCACAAGAAGGATATACTCTTTCCCTACAACTTCAAGTGAGTGTTAATAATGTCGATCATCCTTAATGGCTCATATGTTGATTCTAGTTAATTAATGAGTGTTATGCGTTATATCCTATAAACACATGCAACAATCACTGGATATTGATGGACATCGATCTGGTGAAAAGTCACTTGATAATCTATGACTCGATGAGAAAACCACAACAAGACTACCAAGATATGATAGATATTATCCAGATATAATTTTGGTATCTCTAGCAACTATATATACACGCAAACATCATGATTAACTATATCTGATGACGTGGCAAATTTTTTATTGGGCAGTGTTTGGAAAACCTTTATTGAGAAGCAACACATGGGAAAATGCAAAGCGCCACTGAATGTAATCCCTTTGAAAGTAAGTCCCCTAAATCGCATCATCTTTATTAATTAAACATATAGCTTTCACCGGATCACCAGATTGGATGACAAATCTTTTTCTCGTAAAGTGGTGTCTGAGGCAGGAACAGGAGAACAACTACTGTGGTTACTATGTTTGCAAGTTTATCAAGGAGGTCTCCCAAAGAACTCCTACAGAGAGACTCAAAGTACGTTAAAAATACACTATATATTCATTTAATTATTATTATTAATTGTGTTACTATGTCTTTTATATATATATATATGTACATATATTAATTTATTTTCCTTTAATTCAAACCTGTAGGCTCGATGGTTGGAGGAAAAGGTCATACGGCAAGACCAAATCAAAGCAATTCAAGAGTCTATAGCCGGATTTTTTAATGACTAGGTCATTAATTCCAAGGGCGAGTTCTACTTCGACCCAACACTGCCATGGAAGCCAAGCTAGAGGATGAGAGGAAACTTGTTATATCACAACAACTGCAATGCAATCTTTTGTAATATATGCACATGAAATAATATAATCTAAAATACACATATGCATGCATGCATGTAAATATATATATGATGCATGCATGCATATATATATATATATAGTTCTATGCTTGAATTGTGTCATTTAATACGTTCATTGTGCTTAAACCGAAACATACTATACACGCGTATAAATGTATTATTAGCAGCGTACAATACGACTTCAAAAACCTATTTTGAAAAGAAAACAAAAAAATGAAAAGAAAAGAAAAAAGAATAAAAAATAACATTTAGTCCCGGTTAGTATTACCAACCGGGACTAAAGGGTGCCGGCCTCGTGGCATGTTAGGAGGCACCTTTAGTCCCGGTTGGTGTTACCCACCGGGACTAAATGTCCCCCTTTAGTCCCGGTTTCTAACCCGGGACTAAAGGACCCCCTTTAGTCCCGGATGCTTGCTCCCGGGTGGAGAACCGGGACTATAGGGGGTTCCCCACTGGAAGTAAAGGCCGTCTCTGTACTAGTGAAGGAACCGGCTAGAAGGGGTGCGTGTGAATAGACGGTGACCACTAAAAAAAGATAATAAGAAAATTTAATTAGAACAACAAGAGAGCCCTAATATACTACTTAACTAGTGAGGTTTGCAATCTCGAGTGACAAGTAAACAGTTCAAGTCTAGGAAAGTAAACAACTAGAAGTAAATACTTGAAAAGTAAAAAAGCATAAGTGATACGCAAAGATGACACAAGATGTATTCATGTGCTATCAATGATTTGCCGGTAGAGGTGGCAATGGATTAGCATCTACATTCATATGGATAAATTTAATTAAAATCCAAGGGAAAAATTCCAAATCCAAACCTATTCTAATACAAGATGATTAATGTCAGTCCAATCCAATCCAACCCAATTGCTTTTAGAGCATCTCCACCAGATCTCTTATATTGCATCTCCTATAAGTTAGTTTAAGAGAGTATCCTAAAATCAATTTAGATATAGGATAGTACTACTGTAGTAGATTGCATGAAACTTGTCTTCTATACTTCTTTAGGGACAGGGGAGAGGGGTTGTCGCCTTTATTTTAGCAGAGAGAATGCTTCTTTTTGGAGATCTCTTAAAACTTATAGGTACAGGAGATGAAATAGGAGATCTGATGCAGCAACTCCGTCTCCTAAAATACTGCATACTTTTTAGTTACAGGAGATTGGATATAGGATATCTAGTGGAGATGTTCTTATGTCTATTCCATCCAATACGATCCAATAACATAAAAATATTATAACTACTAGTTAATCATACTTATTCCTTATATAATATTAAACCATGAAGAGATTATTGATTTCGGTCCATTGGATCCTGATGTATTTTTTTTCATATTTAGTTTTCATGTGCTTTCCCTTTTTACGGTTTGTTTTCTTTTTTTCCATCTGTGTCTGCACTGGTCCCCCCCCCACTCTGGGCTCCAGGTCTGGGAACTATGCTCCTGCACATCCATCCCCCATTCCCTTTTACCTTTTTCTTTTTCCTATAACTATAAAAAACAAATAATAAATATAATATTGTGGGTCTATGAACCCTTGACCTCTTACTTTTTTTGAGATTCCCTTGACCTCTTACTTAAAAAGAAATATTTTCACCCACCAAATTATTGATACAATTTTGATTAGGAGCAAAACTCATCTTATTATAACCTGATTTAGCTAGGTCCAACAATTAAACTATGAACTTTCCCATCATAATTATCAGTTCTTGACACACATTAGTATGCTTCCAACCATGACTAGATATATATGTGAGCCCAACGTCAAATGCTGAACCCTAAATTTAAAAATCTCGCATTCACACCTCAACATGATTGCTCGCTACATTGTGCAGACCGATGTGACTAGATATGTACATTGGCCCCATGTTGAAAATTGAACCCTAAAATTAAGCTCCTCATTTTCGCACCTTAAAATTTTAGTGAAATCGACTCAAAATGTTTTCTGATGATTTAATATGAAGTCCAGCTACTTCATGTAGATCGGTGTGACTAGATATATATGTGGGCCCCATGTTATAAGTTTAAGACTATACATACATTTAAAACTAGTCTATCTCTTGAGTAGTTAAGTGTCGATAGAATATCGTCGGTAATCCACCGAGGGGTATGCCCACAATGGTAGATTGTGTGGTAGTGGTGCGCGTGATCAAGAACTAGATGGTAACAGATACACAAGACACAAGATTTATACATGTTCAGGTCGTCAAGATGACGTAAAACCCTAGGTCATGTGCTTTGTTGGTTTGTATTGATGAGAGAACCCTAGGCTAAGCTCAGGATTTGGATCGGGATCCCGATGTCCATGTCGACTAAGGGACCCCTGCCCCTCCTTATATACTTTGGAGGGGTTGGGTTACAAGGAAAGTATCCTAATCAGCTATATGGTAAGTATTCTATTTGGATTACAATATCTATAAAAGAGTCCTAGCAAATCATATCTTCTATCATCTTGTGGTACCCGGTGTATATCCCCCACAGCTAGTCCCTGAGTGCCTTATATATGCTAAGCAACGCTGTCTTGATCATGTCCGAACAGTTTAACTTGAAGCCGACCGGTGAAACTGATAATCCAATCAGTTTAACTGATAATCCGTCTAGTGAAAATGGGTGACCAACCAGTTTAACTGGTCGGCAGGCCTCAAACTTACTCAAGTAAGGCTTGCCAGAAGAATGTAATAGGCTCAAGATTAATTTTGAAAATTCTTCGCCTTAGATGAAGTGTAGCCACTTAGACTCTGTTTGTGAGGTTGGACAATTATCATCCATGACTTAGAAAATAAGGAGGGTAAATTAGGAAAAAAAAGGTACTACATTCACCGCCAGTTGAAGTGTAGCCACTTATTAGTCTCTGAGCCTGGTGGTTGGTGAATAATTCACGTAGTGCTAGGGTCATAAAATAGAAGACTGCAGATGCTAGCCGATCACATAGCCAGTCCCCAACTTAGCTGAAAACCATTAACAAGAAGAATCAGTACACTTACTGCAAGGTGAAGTGTACACACTTAGTCCCCGAGCCTACTAGAAGATACATAAAACATCTTATAGCAAGGTCAAAGAAGTTAAGTGAAAATATTGTGTGAGATCGAAGGAGTAAGCAGCGTCATCTTGATGTTGTCCGATCATTTACTGCATGCCTCGAACTTGCTCAAGTAGGATATTCCAGTGTTGATGTGTGAAATAGCCAGCGTCATCTACCATGTACTTATCAAGGCCCCCGACGTGCCGCCTAGGATCGTCACCCTGATCCGAACAGCATTGAGCAGCTTGATAGCACACATGACATGCAACGCTGTTAAAACGTAGTAAACCAGTAGGTGAATTTTCCTTCTGAGAATTTCAGCTTCACAAAAGTAGTCGGAGTTGGCAATCAAGCTGCTCGGCGACCTGGACTTGCTAAGCAGCCAGTCCGCAAGCATCTTGTATCCGAAGTCGACCAGTGAAAAGCAGGTATCCGACCAGTTTAACTAGTCGGCTGGAGGTGATTGACGGAGATTTCGCCTGAGGGATGACCACCGAGGAGATCGCGAAGCTTGAAGAAGAAGCGACGGAGTTGATAGTCAAGCTGGTGGACGACCTTAACCTGTTCAGCGAGGAAGAAAACAAGACGGAGTGGATTAGGATAAACTTATGAAAGGATCCTATAGCTCGCCGAGCAGTTAGAGATAAACATTATGTTTATTTTATGTTTGTTTATATTTTAAATATGAGTAATTTTTCTTCCAGTTGGTCCTTTATCGTATCACCAGCCCCGACTAGCCCATACCCCATAGCGTAGAGTGGTCGGCACCCGTTTACGTGTAAGAGTACAGGCGTCGCCGAAGAGCCGCTGCCGATCGCCCATAACATAGAGCGCTGGTGCCCATGCACATGTAGGTGCGAGATCGAGAACAGGGCCGCTTCTGGATAACGCGAATGAGGACGTGGCTAGTCGGCGAGTCGGTGGAGAATATCTTAAAGATATTACGTATGGAGGACAAATGGAGTATCTTAAAGATATTAAACATGGAGATATTAAGTATGGAGAAAATATGGAGAGATGTCGAGGAGAAAACTTTATTAAATGTAGATATAGGAAGGGTACCTATCTTTAGCCCGAACGTTTGGTCGACGGCGTATGACGTTATATGGTCGGCATCAACGAAATTTTCGGGCCCTAGAGCTTTCCGGCTGAAAGCTCTAGTTTGGTTTTGGTGAATTAATGAAACCTAAGTTCTAAGCCTTTGCTTGTACATGAGATAGGTTAGTACTAATCCAAGTGGTGGAGCAAGTGAATGATGATCATGATGATGGTGAAGGCCATGGTGATGATCAAGTGTTCGAAGCTTGGAAAAGAAGAAAGAGAAAAATAAAAGGGCTAAAGGCAAAGGTATACTTGATAGGAGCTTTTTGTTTTGGTGATCAAGACACTTAGAGATTATGATCACATTTAGGATAGATAGCCGTACTATTAAGAGGGGTGAAACTCGTCGTGAAATGCGGTTATCAAAGTGCCACTAGATGTTCTAATTCATTGCATATGCATTTAGATTCTAGTGAGTGCTAACACCCTTGAAAATGTTTATGAAAAGTTGCTAACACACGTGCACAAGGTGATACACTTGGTGGTTAGCATATTTGAGCAAGGGTGGAGAAGTTGGAGTTGAGGAGACGCTGTTTCCTACGATCGGACGCAGGATCGGACGCTGGACCTGTGCGTTCGGTCAGTTGTGCTGAAGGGCGCGGCCTCGATCAAGTGACAGGACTCTGATCAACAGAGATGATCGGACGCACAGGGGGTGCGTCCGGTCATTGATGATGTACACTGACGTGAGAGGTTGTGCGAGCGCAAAGAGGACTGGACTCAGGGGTGCATCTGGTCGCCCTCGATCTAACACGTCCAGTCACAAAAATCTGGCTTTGCATGCTTTCTGGATGTGAACGAACTCTGTGTGGGCGCAGCATCAGGTTGGGCTGTGGTACGTCCGGTCTTGGCATTGGGGCGCGGGCTCACGCGCGAGCGGATGTAGCTTCGGCGCATCCAGTCGTCACTTAACGCGTGAGGGGCGGCTGTTAGCCGTTGGAGATCGACGCGCGACGTTCAAAGCAGGCGTGGATGGCGATCAACGATCGGACGCTGGTGAGCGTGCGTCCGGTCACATTGACCGGTGTCGACACAGAATTTTTGTCTTCGTGCCGAGGACACACGCAGCAAGCCGGAAGGGTCCACTCGATGGAACAGATCCGCTTAGCTTCAGCGCAAGGCTGGTCGATCCTGCGCAATCCTCCTGAGACGTGCCAGTCAATTTGACCCTGCAATTGACAAGGAGACAAAGCTTATCAGTAATTAAGGGCGGAACGTGCCGGTGTTGCTAGACAGTCCTGAATGTGCGGCTCTGAGAGCCGATATGAGAGGAGATCGACTAAATAGTCAATTCTAGCATATTCATAAGAATAAATCGATTAAAGCTCATGGGGTTCTATAAGAAGAATCGGTTATCATTCCGGATAAATATTATTTAAGCAAATATTAATCGATGACAATAAGATATCAATGATGATAGGTTTATATTGAGCCAATGATTACAAGTAACCGAACTCCTTTTTATATAAATAAACAATTCAACACCACTTAACCATTTAATAAAGATAAATCTAATGAACATGTTAGATCTCATCTATCGCCATAACCAGTGGGGCATGAGGCAAATTCATGCAGACCGTAGAAACAACAATAGACTCGAGACCCTAACTCATTACTAATATCAGTGGGGCATGAGGCAGAATCATGCAGGCCGTAATACAATAATAAGATCATGAGCTAACATGTCTTTCAACTTATCTCTACTTCAATGATCTCGTAATGTGAACTGTTCATAAAAGCGCTCGATATCGGCTAAACAACCGATTCAGGCATAGCGCACAGTTAAGGTCGTGCCTTCTCAGGAACGGATCTACCAACTAACGATCCCCACTCCACGGTGCTAACAGTGGGGTGAGAGGCAGAATCCCACAGGCCGTGATAACGGGCCATGAAACGGTTCTCGCTAACCAATAGATGTACTCAAGATCAAACATGCCTTAACCGCACGCTATGCACGATTAAGATTGATATAAAATAGCCGATAAAACATAACTCATCGTTTAAGGTCTGGATTAGATCAACTTTAGATTAGCAAACGATGGGTTAAATAAGATATAAGGCCGATCTAGATCAATCTCAATCGGGCAGAGTGATATTGCTGTAATTAGATAAACAATAAAAGCACTAAGCAATATCGGTAACTTAATGAATCTACCAAAGACTGTCATCCTAAGGTAGAGCCAATAACTTGACCTTGATCTAGTTCAAGCAGTGGGGTGTGAGGCAGAATCACACATGCCATACTTGAACTAGGCAAGAGTCAATAACTAGCTTATACTAGAGCCGCAGTGGGGGGTCGACCGGATCGATGCAGCCATACAAACAGAGGTATAAACCATGATGGTACTTACAGACAAGCAGTGGAGGTCGACCGAATCGATGCAGCTGTACTCGCTAAAGAACTCGTCGAGATCTACTCTACTCCTACTCCTAAGGGGTGGTCGGAGCCGAAAAAAGTAATTGACTTGTATTTGATTAATTGTGTCTTTCTACAATAGCCGGGGTTTGATATTTATACCCGGAGTCTAAACATGAATTCTACTTGAGCACGATTTTCTACAATCTTTGGCTAAAAAAATGAAAACATTCCTAATTTAAGATAACTTGGACTCTAATATTTCCCTTTTTGTAGAGTCCAGCATGTCTCGTCCCAGCGCCGATCATAGCCTCTGTCGTTATCTGCTGGCGCTATCTGAAGAAAGCCGATTCTAGTGCTGCATCTGAATCAGCTGGTTTTGATCTGCACGCAATTGATCCCTTGCTGATATGATTTTGGGAGCTCTCGAGCTTTTGAGATCCTTCTTCTAAATTCTGATGTAAACACATGCCCCCAATTTTGGGATAAAAGTAATTTTATTCCAAAATTATCATGTCTGCATCCCTGATTGGTCCACAATCATGGGTAGAGAACCTTGATCTGGGGCCCACTGTTTGTCGCCGCTTGTGTCCATTCACGAGCCTATGCCTCAAAACTTTTTACAAGAGCATCACTGTTTCACGGGCATTTGGATCCATCTTCTCGGGCCAGCTATAAAATGCTTACTCGACCCTGGCATGAGCAACTCCACACTTTAGCCATGTTTCTCTTCCATCCGTCCTTTCGAGTGCTCCTAACTCCGCTGGACCCTCCATGGCCTATCTCTTTGCGATAAAGATCTTAAGCGGTTAGAAGAATTCTTGTGCATAGGGTGATTGTGTCGCTCATTCTAGCACCTTGTCGAGCAAGAGGATCAGCTGATGCGGCTAGAAGAAGTCTTGTGACATCACCTACATCTTCTCACCATGCTCGCAGAGCTGTTCTAGTGTTTGCAAGGGCTAGAATGTGTGGACACTTTTCCCTTGTTTGTGCCATCAAATGCCCATCGGAAAAACCACAAGCCTCTTTCCAATGGTTTCCCAGTCACAGAGAAATCAGCTGGGTATCTGCTAGTCAGGCGGCTTTTCCCTTTCTTTGGCATAATCTTATTAATGGCCCGATGTGACTTAGTTTATGATGATCCTCGGCCTTGTGGGGATCCGGACTCCCTTCAATCCAAAAGAAGCCTTGGTGGGTTGATCTTTGGTCCATGTAAATCCTTTGTATCCGTCACACGATGCTTTGTAATTGGGGAAGCGATAAGTTCGAATCTATTACCTCTCCATTATCCATCCCCTGAATCCTAGAGTGTCGATCTGTTTCCGTCTCTGATTTGAATTTCACATCCCCCGGTGAAACCGATTTTGCCTTCCCGGGCTATATATACGGGCCACGGCTGAGGGTCAAGCAACAACCTGCTTCGTCTCAATCCCTCTGCATCCTCAGTATAGTCCCTATTTTTTCGTAAGCTTGAGATTATGGAGAATAGCAAGAGGTCTGCTGAGGAGGCTCTCGACGGATCTGCATCAGCGCACCAGGGCCTTCATCGTCAAGAGGGTGTAGTCCGTGATGCGCCCACTG
The DNA here is from genome assembly GCA_904845875.1 of Miscanthus lutarioriparius. Lineage (NCBI taxonomy): Eukaryota > Viridiplantae > Streptophyta > Magnoliopsida > Poales > Poaceae > Miscanthus > Miscanthus lutarioriparius. The sequence continues at coordinate 30,274,711 of CAJGYO010000018.1, forward strand.
CCTCAGGTCATAGGGCCGACTCCGTTCGACCTCTGGGGTCTTCATTATCAACAGCTTATCGCCAGCTTCCTTGCTGCCCAAGGCAGCAGATCGGCAATGATGACCTACTCGCCACCATTGACAGTCATGGCCAGAGTCTTGCCAAATGTCTCTCTCTCATAGAATCAACCCTGGCCATGGCTCGACGCCGATCGCTTCCCGTGGTTGATTCAGTGGATGACAAATTGGCCAAAGCCGAGGCCAGAATCATGGGTGAGATATCATAACCTTTGTTTCCTTTCAATTTCACCTCTAGGATTCTGATCATCTCCCTTTTGAACTCTTCAGATTTGTTCGCCCAGCTGGAGAGCCTTCAACTAGCTGCGGAGTACGCGGCAGGATTTGTCAACGCCAGAGGTGCCGTCCCGATAGTTCGCCTATATGACATCCCAAATCGCGTCAGGGAGGTTGCTCTTCATGGCGTCCGTCATGGTGCTGCCACGGCGTTGGCTGCCGCACGGGCTCATTCTGGCCACAATCTTCAGCTTCTTCCTCACGGTTTTCCAGATGCGGTGCACCCTGGGGATCATGAGTGTTTGACTGAGGATTTCCTTAGCGCTGCCCACTCCGTGGCCTTCAACACCCTGGCCGATGACATAGTAGGCAAAGTGTTTTCCGGCCCATAACTTGTAATAGGTGGTATTTAGCAAACAATTTCTTTGTCTTGAGTGATTTCTCCTTTGTTTTGTAATCCATATTATACGCATCACTCTGTCGGCATAATCGATACGCATTGTACCAGCTTTCACCCCTTTGGGTTTACTTTATTGCTAGCAACGATACCCTTCTGGTATCAGCTACCAAAACTGATGACCAAGCAAATCGGTTGTCAAGTATCAATCCAAATGTTAGGGTAATATTCCTTCAAATATTTCCCATTTGATTGCTTTGCTGAATTTTCTTTCTCTTCTCAGCATCTCCAAAATACAAGTACTACCATGCGCATAACATTTGATCTAATAAGGTCCTTCCCAGTTGGGTGACCTTTCGCCGAACATATTGTTCCCTGACCCGATCGGTGGTTTTATTTTCTAGACTAAGTCTCCTTCAGAAAATTGCTTGATCTTGACCTTTAGTTTATTGGCTTCAGTGTTTTTTCAAGAGCCTGCAGCCGAAGGCAACTCAAGTCTTTAAAGTCATCCATCATAAAATTCTGGTAGACTTCGGCTTGATAAATCATTTTGCAACGTAACACGCCTTGATCCAGTTTGAACTTCCCAAAGAAAGACTGCATTGTGTCTATGCACAAGTTCATAAGGCGATCATATTAGCTCCTCTGCTCTTGGTCATCAAGGGCAATCTATTCTCAGCCTTCCCCATAGTCTTGTCTCCCTTTTACTTTCTTGAAGATCAGGTCCTAAAGGTGAAACAGGCTCAGAGGAGTTCGTTTGACCACGAAACCCTTTTGGCCAAGGGGCACTCGAACAGGCGGGAGGCTTAAAGAACCACTATAGTCGATTGATCACATCCGCTTCACCTAAAGAGCCGATTCTTTTGGAAATAACCAATTCAAGACTTCTGATCTCAATCCCACTTAGGTCTGAAAGCATGACTTTTGTCAAGAGAGCCCTTCGATCTCCTATCCTTAGTTATATGGCGCCGTATTCTCTTCGACATTTGTGGAGTGGCGTTTCGCCTTCTATTAATTGCGGTTGCCTTTTGCGCATCTCAAGGCGTCCGCCTCTTCGCTTCATGTCTTCAAATACCAACCGAGGGCTTCGGCCTCAAACACATCTCTATTCGCAACTGTTCCTTTGCTCTCTTCCGCCTACCAAAACCCTGTAGCGGTTTTCTTCCTTTCTCCCATAGATCCAATCATTTATCATGGCCGGTGAAGATAACCAAGGTAAACGCGCTGCAGAGGAGATCCCGGCAGAAGACTTGCCAAGGAACCAGCGTCTCTGACGTATGAGATGAGATTGCCAATCCCTATTCATGATGATGACCCATTCTGATATGCCTATAGGTTCGTCGTGAATGACAGCTTTCATCCTTTTCTCTAGGACCGGCAAACCTACTAATGCTGCGTCTTCCGCGCCGGCCTCATCATCAGGTTCTTCCAACTCATATGACGGCGCTGACGCCCGGAGCTTGTTCCAAGAATGGAGAGCGGCCGAGGATCGCTATTCTAAAGCGATTTGGAATAATGGCTAGCTTGAGATCCGTCTAGGGGTCTTCCAGGCGGCCCTTAATGTGGCTGAAGAGGAGGCCAGCACCGTTCGAGTGCAACTGGCTGAGTCCGACACCACGGTAGCAGGTAAGACGAGATCCATGAACGTTTCCATCCTGGTTTCCATTGCCTTTGTCTTGATATTCTTCAGCAATCGCCAACTCAAACGGTGCAATTGGAGTCTCTCCAATTAGCAGCAATCGCAGCCACAGATGCTATCAATGTCAGGGGTTCCCCCATTGACGCTTGTCTCCAAGACATCCCGGTCCGTGTCCAGGAGATTGCCCTTCACGGTGTTCGCCACGGTGAGTCAATGGCGTTAACTGCGGCGTAGGTCCAAATCGGGCATGTTCTCCACACCATGGAGGTTGGCTTCCCGACTGACGATGGCCCTGAGGGTTATGAAGATTTGATAGAAGATTTCACCGCAGCGGTGGAGGCCATCGTGGACATCACACCCACTCAGGATGTGGTGAACAAGGTCTTCGATTAGTTTGTATTTAGGATAAACCGATGAATGAAGACTCCTGTTCCTTTATGATTGTGCTTCAGTGTGACATCCTTGCGTATGACTGTTTTTGCTTTTTGTTTTTGCTCTATAGGAGATACATATCGTATCGGCTTTTACTGTCTTTGAAAATCTTTCATTTTTGAACTAGAGGCGATACCCTTCCGGTACCAGCTATTAGAGCCGAGAATGGATCGGCTATCAAATGTTGACTGGGTGTCAGAATAATATGCCATAGAACTTTTCATATCAAAGGTCGAACGATTAATCAACTCAGGTCAAGCATCCTATTAAGCGAATCAGAACCTCTTTAAGGAATCCATTAACTCTGAATCGTACTTACACTTCGACTCGGCATTCACATACGTTGGACTAAGTTCATCTCATTGCTTATTTTTCCTTTAATCCAATGGCCGATGTGAAGCCATAATTTTTCTACTAAAACAAGCTTTCAGAGCCGATTGCTTGAAGCAGCTGTTGGCCTTCATTATTAATCCTGATGAAGCCTCCTTCCCATGTTTTGCCAGAAAGGCATTCGAAGTCTCCTAGCTCCCAAAACACTGGATCGGCCGTTGCAATACTCACAGACTCATCAGCGCGAACCACCTCGACATCTTCTCCATGCCATTGAATCAAACACTGATGCATGGTCAATGGCACACAATAGTTTGCATGAATCTAGTCACGACCAAGGAGTAAACTGTATGATCCTTTTCCATCGATGACAAAGAACGTGGTGATCAGAGTTTTACTCCCGATTGTCAGTTCGACGTTCATTGCCCCTCGGGTCTTAGATGTATTACCTCTAAAGTCTCTAAGCATCATGTCGGTTTCAAGCAAATCTCCTGGTCCCTTGCCAAGCTTACGGAAAGTGGTGTATGGCATAAGATTGACAGAAGCACCTCCGTCCACTAACATTTCGTTCATCGGCTTCCCATCAACAAAACCTTTCATATATAAAGCCTTCAACTACCGATGTTTGACTGGCTTATCAAATATCACTTGTTGTGTAACCATCAACTTGGCAACCATCTCTTCATACTCCGATTCATCGAAGTCTGAATAAACTTCCTGATCTGCCGAAGCTCTGAATTCCAATGGCAGTAGAAAAGCCATTTGGATATTAGCCGATGGTTGTTTTCTATCGGTTGTTTGCTTAGCACGCCATACTGGAGTTTTACCGGATGCCTGAGCATGTTCCATCTCTTTATTCCTTAGGCGTTGCACCCTTCTCTTCTGGCTTCTTGTCAATCCTCCAGGGCACCATTGGCCTTCCTGCCAGACATGTTCCCTCTGGTTGCTTCCTTCTTCATGATCAGCCTAGTCTTGGTCAACAACTCTCTTTCCCAGCCGATCATGAATACTTTTATTTTTTAAGTGCCGATCCATGTTATTATGATGATATGCATCCTGGGCAGATAGACCGGCGGTTGATTTGAGATTGCCTAAACTCCCAATATTGATTGTTGCATTCTGGACAGTCATGTTTGGTATGCAATTTCAAACCTTTGTTCCAGCAGTATCTGAAGAAAGGACAATCCTAGTGCGATTCGGCTTGCTTCCTTTCATACCTTTCTTCTTCCAGTTGACGTTGGTATTTTTGATCTTCTAACCATCGCTGATAATCTTTTTCCTTCTGCCATCGCCACTTATTCAACAGGATCCGAGATGTGACTCGCAGCTTCGTCGCTCCATCCTTTGACGTTTCCCCTGCTCATATCAGCTTCTCTGCTGATCACGACGTTTTCTAATCTCCCTATATTCATCAACCGATATTTGCATCTTGGGATCAACTGTTCTAGCTTCTCTTGATTTGGCCGATGTTAGGACCTTAGTCTTTCCTTTGAATAGCCCAACATCAACCATATTTTGATCTCCTGGGAAAGGATTATCATCAACCTTCATCTTTCAAGGTGTATCGAACTTGAGCCTCCCTTGCTGAATAGCCTTCTGTATATGCTGTTGGAAAATTCTGCACTCATTAGTGGAATGAGAAGTAGCATTATGGAACTTATAGAACTTCTTATTCTTCAACTGTTCAGGGGGCAACATAACATGATTGTCCGACAATTTGATCTGGCCCTTCTCAAGTAAGAAGTCAAAGAGCTTGTCCAATTTTGGGACGTCGAAGTCATAGCTCTCCTCGATTCCTCTTCCCCAAGGATTGGGTACCATCACTGTCTTCTTATCCCAATTCCATTCAGTTGTGGCAACTTCTTCCTCTTCATCTTCATAGCCATCATCAATTGAGTATGGATCATAAGATTCGGCTACTGTGGTGCTCTTCTAGAATCGGGTATCTCTGCGCATACTCTAGAATTTGCTATTAAGCGCTGCTACCCGTTGAGCCAATTGTCTCAAGTTGTCAAACTCTTGTCCCAGCAGCTTTTCTTTCCACATTGGCAGCATTTCTTGGACAGCTAAAGCAGCTAGCTAATCATCGGCCAAGCTCAATGAGAAGCATAAGTTCCTAGTCTCTCGAAATCTCTGAAGAAACTCAGTGCCCGATTCATTAGTCCTCTGTCTCATGGTTGTCAAATCAGTTATCTTCTTTTCTCCAGTCCTAGTGTAAAAATATGTATGAAACTTCTTCTCTAGGTCAGCCCAATTGGCAATGGAGTTAACTGGTAGTGATGAAAACCAAGTGAAGGCCGGCCCTGACAGGGATAAGGAGAAGAAATGAACTCGATGGGCATCCTCAACTGACGCTTCACCCAATTGTGTAAGATACTGACTGACATATTTTATTGTGCTTGTACTGTCTTGACCAGTGAACTTGGCGAACTCTGGGAGCCTATAATTTGTAGGAAGAGCGACCAAATCATACCATTCTGGATATGGGTGTTTATACAAAAAGGTCAGCCCTTTTGGCTTCAGACCGAACTAATTCTTCATCGTCTCGGTCACCTTCAGCAGCAACTCATCAGCTTGCGGATTTGGATTTCTCGGTACTTGCTAACCCATTTGTGGATTGAAATCCCACGTGCCTTGATATCCTGGATTTGGTATCATGTGGAGGGTGTTATAATCCGTGCCATAGTGATAGCCTTGTGGAATCTCAAACTGTTGGGTCCTTTGCTAGCTTGCTGCTTGAAGTCGCTGATTATAGACATAAGGATCTATATCTCTACGGATCCTTTGAATTGATGGTGCTATTTTTTGAGCCGGCGATGGTATGTGGCCTGATGTGCCAAAATTGATCATCTGGTTCTAACTTTACCCCGCTGGCTGTTGCACATGCTGAATTGATGGTTTAGGATTATACTGTATTTGATTCGTAGTAGTACCTGGAGTTTGTTCAGACGAACCTTGAAGTGCCTGGATGTCACCATTACCAGCTGGTGCTGCTTCTTGATGGCTAGTACCGACTTGATTAGTCCCTTGAGTCGATGGATCTGGAATGTTGTAACAAGTCGATCCAACCTGACCAACTAGAATTCCATGAATCGCCTCTTTCATGGCGTTGTGAAATGCGTCAACGAAAGCTTCATTGCGGCTTGATATGGCATCACGAACAGATTTGTCTATGGCTTCTGTAAAGAAACACCAGTCTTCAGCTTCGATTGTATCTGTCTGCCCGTGTAGTAGAACTCTTGGTAGTGAAAAATTTTGACTAATTGTGCTGCCACGTGTTTTGGTGTAGGACAACAAACACTTCTTCTGAAATTCTTCTATAGCTTTGCTGATGGTATCCTTATCTTCATCAGGTAGGTCTTCATAATGTACCATAAGGATGTTGTCGTTGTTGTGAGCCGCTATGATGATTGTGGGGTCCCACCGGACGTGCCAGAAATATGTGTCGACATAGAATTTGTCTTCGTGCCGAGGACACACGCAGCAAGCCGGAAGGGTCCGCTTATTGGAGCAGATCCACCTAGCTTCAGCACAAGGGTGGTCGATCTTGCGCAATCCTCCCGAGACGTGCCAGTCAATTTGACCGTGCAAGTGACAAGGAGAGAAAGCTTATCAGTAATTAAGGGCGAAACATGTCGGTGTTGCCAGACAGTCCCGAATGTGCGGCTCTGAGAGCTGATATGGGAGATCGACTAAATAGTCGATTCCAGCATATTCATAAGAATAAATCGATTAAAGCTCATGGGGTTGTATAAGAAGAATCGGTTATCATTTTGGATAAATATTATTTAAGCAAATATTAATCGATGGCAATAAGATATCAATGATGATCGGTTTATACTGATCTAATGATTACAAGTAACCGAACTCCTTTTTATATAAAGAAATAATTCAACACCACTTAACCATTTAATAAAGATAAATCTAATGAACATGTTAGATCTCATCTATTGCCATAACCAGTGGGGCATGAGGCAAAATCATGCAGGCCGTAGAAACAACAATAGACTCGATGACCCTAACTCATTACTAATATTAGTGGGGCATGAGGCATAATCATGCAGGCCATAATACAATAATAAGATCATGGGGCTAACATATCTTTTATTTTATCTCTACTTCAATGATCTCGTAATGTGAACTGTTCATAAAAGCGCTCGATATCCACTAAACAACTGATTCAAGCATAGCGCACAGTTAAGGTCATGCCTTCTCATAAACGGATCTACCAACTAACGATCCCCACTCCACAGTGCTAATAGTGGGGTGAGAGGCAGAATCCCACAGGCCATGATAACGGGCCATGAAACGGTTCTCGCTAACCAATAGATCTACTCAAGATCGAACATGCCTTAACCGCACGCTATGCACGATTAAGATTGATATAAAACAGCCGATAAAACATAACTCATCGTTTAAGGTGTGGATTAGATCAACTTTAGATTAGCAAACGATGGGTTAAATAAGATATAAGGCTGATCCAGATCAATCTCAATCGGGCAGAGTGATATTGCTGTAATTAGATAAATGATGAAAGCAATAAGCAATATCGGTAACTTAATGAATCTACCAAAGACTGCCTTCCTAAGATAGAGCCGATAACTTGACCTTGATCAAGTTCAAGCAGTGGGGTGTGAGGCAGGATCACACAGGCCATACTTGAACTAGGCAAGAGTCGATAACTAGCTTATACTAGAGCCACAGTGGGGGTCGATCGGATCGATGCAGGCATACAAACAGATGTATAAACCTTGACGGTACTTCAAGACAAGTAGTGGAGGTCGACCGGATCGATGCAGCCGTACTCGCTGAAGAACTCGGTGAGATCTACTCTACTCCTACTCCTACTCCTAAGGGGTGGCCAGAGCCAAAAAAAGTAATTGACTTGTATTTGATTGATTGTGTTTTTCTACAATAGCCGGGGTTTGATATTTATACCCGGAGTCTAAACATGAATCCTACTTGAGCACGATTTGCTACAATCTTTGGCAAAAAAATGAAAATATTTCTAATTTAAAATAACTTGGACTCTAATCTTTCCCTTTTTATAGAGTCCAGCATGTCTCGTCCCAGCGCCGATCATAGCCTCTGTCGTTATCTGCTGGCGTTATCTAAAGAAAGCCGATTCTAGTGCTGCATCCGAATCAGCTTGTTTCGATCTACACGCAATTGATCCCTTGCTGACATGATTTTGGGAGCTCTCAAGCTTCTAAGATCCTTCTTCCAAATTCTGGTGTAAACAACCGGTGTGTCCGGTCGCCCTGAGTTTCAGTGCAATGAAGAGGCAATGGCTCTATTTCATTTGGTCCCCTATACACTACTAGAAACTCAAATACTTCTATGGGTGATGAACTTTTCTATGCGTTTTTTCGGTACACACAGAAAAATTGTAATTTTTCTGTCGGTTCCAAAATATCTCTATAGAAAAATACGAAAACCCACAGGGTAATTGTATGATTTTTCTATGCGTGACAATACACACAGAAAAAGTGCAATTATTCTATCGGTATTTTTAAAATGCACGGAAAAACAAAGCACACACACATAAAAATATCAATTATTCTATAGGTTTCTATAATATCAACATATTAAAATTACATACGCATAGAAAAATATGTCGCGCGCATATAGATTTAGCTTTGGCGCCGTGTTTTCGGTGTTGCCGCCTAGCTTTTGGTATTGGCACCTCTGTGGCATAGAAAAGGCAGTGGAAAAAAATAAAATAAAAAAACAAAACCCCCTAAACCTAAATCCTCATACGCGGCCGCCATCCCACCTTATCCTATCGCTACGTGCCGCCTGCACTCGCACACGAGACTGCTCACACTCCCGCCGCTCCAACTCCAGGTCCACCGCCCCCATCTCCACATTCGGCCCCCGCCACTAGTCACCAGCCACCCCAACTCCATGGCTGCCGCCCACCGCCCTTGGTCCACCGCCGGCTGCCGCCCATAGATTTGCATCCCGCCGCACCAAGGAGATTCGCCGCTGGTTCGATGTCCTCCACCACGAACCCATCGGTGGTTGTAGCACCTACAGTGTGCGGCCCTAGTCCCACGGGTGGCCCTCCGAGCATGGCCTTAGGCCCACCGCTGGCCATCCAGGCGGGGTCATCCCGGCGTGGCCCTATGGCGGCCATTGGCCGGCCAGGAGCATCCCAAGCACACGCCCCTGGTTTCCTTCCCGTCCAATGCACGTCCCCGTCGATCTCCACCACCCTTGATTTTCAGTTGAAGTCTGCTTGCCTCAAGATTTGGCCATCAGTGCTGTCTCTGTCAAATCTGAATCGAGTTTTCAGGTTCTATGTTTCTCCCTAAAAATGTGTATATTGTACTTTCTTTCTCTATGTGTGGCTATATGTATACAGAAGTAAAGCATGGTTTTGATGTACTGCAGTGGAGATTTTGGGCTAAGCAAGGACTAAAGGTTCCTATTGGAGGTGCTATTTACTTTCAAGACAGTGAAGAATTGTTTAGGACCTGTGATTGAGACCGAAAGGTATACTTATTTCTTCACTGGATCTATTTGTTGTATGTTGTTATTCTACATTTTATTTGTGTGCCCACTTGTCTGAGTTTGGAATGTCTATCCTTGCACTAAAAATAATTGAGCTTCCTTTGTTTAGATATCTAATATATTAATATTTGAAACAGAACTAGTTAATATGTCAAGCCGAACATGGATGTATAATGGTTGGCAACGTGGCGAAGCTCCCTCAAATGAATGGATTGATGGAACCACAGAATTCTTGAATAGTGCATTTTCAATTCCTGGTGTAGCTAAAAACTATACCATTAAGTGTCCTTGTGCACAATGTTGGAACTACTTTAGATATAAAAGATATACTATAGAGATGCATTTGTGTAGGCATGGTTTTAAGGAAGGCTATGAAACTTGGACTGAGCATGGTGAGGAGCTTATTTCACATGATGGATATGATGGTGTGGGAAATAAAGAGGGCATTGATCAAGTTGATCCGATGGATCAAATGTTAGTTGACCTTGCTGGGCACCATCCACCTATACTAGATGCTGAACCAACAGCAAATGCTAAAGCTTTCTATAGGATGGTTGCTAGTGCAGATGAGTTGGTGCATGATAGAACCACACACTCACGCTTGTCTGTTGGAGCTCATTTGTGGGGTACTATTTAGAATGGAAAGAAAGTAGAAACTAATTAGTATTTTATGGGGTACTATTCAGAATGGCAACACAGAGTGCAGCAGTGAGGAAGTGGCCTCATGTTGTTGTTGTATAGCTACTGCAGTGAATTTGCATGCTATTGCAGTGAGGAAGTGGCCTTATGTTGGTTTGTAATGTTTCGCACCTTGAAAACCAGCAGTTTGAACACTTTAAACCTTGTACAATTCATGGTACCACATTCAAATGAGTTTACATCAAATTTAGAGGCTTTGCTAAAAGTGTTATATTGTTGGAAGACAATTCCACTTACTGAAATAACTTTGTTCACATTCAGGCAATTGGTTCTTCTCATGCTGCCTTAGAATCTGCCAACAATGCTAATGATGTTTGCCACACCAATGGGGATCTTCATGCTGCAAACGTTGGCAACAATCAATGTTCCGACAACAATGGAGATCATGCATCGATGTGATGGTTGTGTTTAGTTGCAAAACATGGATGTGGTGATGGTTTCTTCTTTTGTAGAGTTGTGCTTTTCTACATTAACTAGTAGGTGGCTCTAATCTTTTAGCTTTAGTTTTAGTACAATATGACACAATGATGCATGCTGGTGTTTTATTCATCTTGGATGAAACTTGAACCGCTAAGATGAGATGGTAATGCTTTTGAATGTATTGATGCCGGAACATTTAGACATCATCTACATATAGCCTGGATGCTGTGAATGAATGTGCTGAACAGTTGGACCCCATCTTTATATGTATGCTATTTATTATGTTGTGATGAAATTGTTGTATGGACAATCCATATTTTAATATGTTGTTGCCACTATTTCTAAATAATTATTGCATCCAATTTGTTGCATGAGTAAGTGTATTTATTATGTCGGTGGTCTGTTACACCCTACAGAAAAATACAATTTTTCTGTGCGTTCACCTAACCCGACAGAAAAATAATTTTTTCCCTGTGAGTGCACCTCTAAAACTCTGACGGGGCAACATTAACAGAAAAAATGATTTTTCTGTCGGGTTTTGCTTTTTCTGTGAGGAATAATGCACAGAAAATTTATTTTTAATCTGGACGAACATAATTTTTCTGTGCGTGTAAAACCTACAGAAAAATTGTTTCTGGCGGCAAACCGACAGTTCTATTTCCATGGGTTATTTTCTGACGGTACACCATTAGAAAAATATTTTTCTGTCGGTATTCGCATTTTTCTGTGGGTTTTTGCACACACAGAAGTATTCAAGATTCTAGTAGTGATATAAACGTGTAACCGGCCATGTCTCACTCTCTTAGCCATTTCTATTGAGAATACACCCTAGTGAGCCTAGCCATTCCTTTCTCACTCATCTAGATTGATTGATTCATCATTTGGTGAGATTGAAGACCATTCAAGTGCATTGCTTTGAGTGATTGTATCTACAAGCACTTGGTGATTGTGTTTCGCTGTGAATTTCGCTTGTTACTTTTGGTGGTTGCTGCCACCTATTAGACGGCTTGGTGCAGCGAGGATCGTCGAGCGGAGGAAGGTGATTGTCTCTGGCTCCGATCGTGGTGATTGTGAGGGGTTCTTGATCGTTTCCCCGCAGAGTGTCAAATGGTACTCTAGAGGATTGCTCGTAGCTTGTGGATCTCCGTCTTATGTTGGTTGTGCGACACTTAATTGCGGGTTAGGCATGTGATGCCTGTTAGCGCGTGAACCTCCAAGTGGGTGAATCGCTACAACGGGGACGTAGCTTGCCGACAAGCAAGTGAACCTCGGTGAAAAATCTTGTGTCATCATTATCTCCGAGAAATTCATTTGGCTTTTATTGTGATTGATTGATCATCTCTTGCCACGGTAGTATAACCCTCACTATCTCACTCTTGTATTTACTTTCTAGTGTAGCTAAGCTGTTTAGTATAACTAGTTTTGCGAGCTAGCTTGTGTCTTGTTAGTTTGGTTAGTGAGGCTCTTTAGTTTGTCTTTGAGAGCTCACTAACTTAGAGAGTAGTGACTTAACCCTTGTGTGAAATAGAGATCATAGCAACTAAAATTGTGGATATGTGGCTTGCATTTTTAGTAGGCTAGCGCAACACTCGCTTCGCTTTTTAATTGTCTAACCACCTGGCTTAAGTATTGTTGTAGAATTTTTAATAGGTTATTCATCCCTCTCTAGCCATTAGGAACTTTCACCGGCCTATCGTCATATGGCGGTGGTCGCGGTTGTCATAGCGCCATTCTTCGCGGCGATCATCGTTGCGACGCGACGCAGCACGGCACGCTTGATGGCTCTGGCGGCTCGCTTAGCGGCTCGCTCAGTGGCTCGCTTGGCGGCTCGCTGCAGTCAGACGGGTGCTCGAAGTCGTAGTCGAACGGGCGTAGTCGCTTGATGCAGTCGAAAAGCTTGTTCGATGCCTCGGAAGATCATCTCGGCGGTCATGTCGACTGTGGAGAGCTTTGTCATCACGAGATGGGAGAGCAGCGGCTGGTGAGCAGTCAGATATCGCCACCTGGATCCATCATGCTAGATTCTGGTAGCTGCGGCTGCATCTCATGCATATACACGCATGGGTACATGCAACTTGCATGCACGAGTGCGTGCGACTCCTGATTGCTTGCATGGCCTTGACGTTGATCATGAGCGAGATTGGATCTTAATGTCGCCGTGCTCTTCCGTGTCATATACTGCACTAACCGTGCCATAGACAGGTTAGGCGTCCCGATGGGATTCGATCAGCATGGGCCGTGTTGCTACGCCATCGCCAGCAGCCCGTGCGTGCTATCTGGCTTGGCTTGCAGTTCGGCGACTCGTGCTTGCAGCTTCGGACGGCTGAAGAACGCCGGCCATCACGTGAGTCCGAGTTGTCGTGGTCGACGTTGATCCTGAGGTCCTCCGAGCTCTTGATTGCAATTGCTTTGAAAGCCATCTAGTTCACCACGGGATCAGCATGTACACCCCTACCTAACGTGCCAACCATCAACAGAATATCGTCGACAGTCCACCGAGGGGTATGCCCACGATGATAGATTGTGTGGTAGTGGTGCGCATGATCAGAAACTAGATAGTAACAGATACACAAGATATAAGATTTATACAGGTTCAGACGTTAAGATGATGTAAAACCCTATGTCCTGTGCTCTATTGGTTTGTATTGATGAGAGAACCCTAAGCTAAGCCCAGGATTTGGATCTAGATCCCAATGTCCATGTCGACTAGGGGACCCCTGCCCCTCTTTATATACTTTGGATGGGTAGGGTTATAAGGAAAAATATCCAAATCAGCTATATGGTAGGTATTATATTTGGATTACAATATCTATAAAAGAGTCCTAGCAAATCACATCTTCTATCGTCTTGTGGTACCGGGGGTATATCCCCCACATTAAGTCCATATTAATCGAATGAATCAGACACTAAATTTTTTGAGTTAGTGTCTAATGGATTTTGAATTCTGTTGGATCAAATGATTATGGACATCCAAATCCAAATAGATTCCATCCAAATGCATCCAAATCAACTAAAGTCTAATTAGACTATGAATTATCCAAATCCACTACCAATTCTATTTGACAGTCACCCCTAGTATATGTTAAGGTGAGCTTAGTCTTCACTGCCCTTTTATTAAGCTTTCAACCTCGCTAGATTGTCTTGATACCTTATTAGACGCTTGATTTTTTTTTAACTCATTAGAACCAAAGAACTGTGCAATACCTCTTTTCCACTCGAGTTGCTCTTCGCCTTCTTCGACAGGTATGATCACAAGCGCCCTCACAATTCTTCTTCGGAGCACCTACACAATTTTCCATGGAGTCCACAAGCTCTAAGCTATCTTGGAGGCGGCAACCTCCAAGAGTAACAAGCAAACACGCGTGCTTGCAAGACGATGACCTAGTGCCATTTGACTACTCTCTCAAAACTTAGCACCAGAACCTTGCTCACACTCTCCAAATATGCAACACTTAGCAACACTGGTGTAGCAAGGCTTTTTGCTCCCGGTTGGGAACCCCTTTAGTCCCGGTTTTCCAACCGGGAGCACCAATCCGGGACTAAAGGTACCCTCCTTTAGTCCCGGCTTGATGCCCGGGACTAAAGGGGGACCTTTAGTCCCGGTTGGAAACACCAACCGGGAGTAAAGGGGGCCTTCAGGTCTGGCCAGGGACTGCCACGGGGCAGGACCTTTAGTCCCGGTTGGTGTTACCAACCGGGACTAAATATCTCTCTCTTTTTTTCCTTTTTCTGGTTTCTATTTTTTGTTTCTTTTTTCATTTAATGATTAGTTTTGATATTAAAATATATTTTCGAATACGCTGCTAATAGTAATATATATGTGTACTTCGCACGCGTAAGTTTTCGTTCAAACTTTGTACATAAATAACAAACGAATATACGCGTACATGCATATATATATGATGATCATATATATACACACGTTATTTTATGTACATATAATATGTGCATACATACATACATATATATATATATATTACAAAGGTTTGATATATAAATTGTTTATGTCATTAGCAATTCACTCCTCCAGAGGCATCCACGTTTCGTTCGGGTCATTGTAGAACTCGCCGTTGAGGTTGATGACCTGGTCATTTAGAAATCCTGCTATAGTCTCTCGAATTGCTTTAAGTTGGTCAAGTCGTATGACAATTTTCCTCAACCATTCAGTCTTCAATAAAAGTTAAAGAAAAAAGTATTATATATATATATATATATATATGTATGTGTATTGCTCATGTAATTACTTATACAAATGAGAGCAATAAAGAAATTGTAAATATACGATCGAAATAATATAAAGGAAAAAGTATTTATATACGTACTTTGAGTTGCTCTTTAGGAGTTCTCTTTGAGTACGCCATGACGAACTCGCAAACATAGTATCCGCAGTAGTTGTTACCCTGCTCATGCCTTAGAACCCACTTTTACGAAAAAAAATCAATTATGGTGAATTGAAATCATCATATGGTGTTAATTGAATATAAATGTGTAGTTATAGTACTTACTTTGTGTGCGATTACACCCAGTGGTGCTTTGCACTGTTTCATTTTTTGTTCCTCAATGAACCTTTTCCAAACCCTGCTCCCAATAAAATAAAAAAATAATTTAACCACTAATAATTGTTGAGAGATCGGCGCCATTATATATATATATATATGCTGTTATAGAGAAACTAAATTAATTACCCTTGTATAATATCTATCATGTCTTGATACTCTGTTGCGGTTTTCTCAACGAGTCTAAGATTTTCATTCTACTATTGGCCATATCGATGACCATCAATATCCAGTGATTGCTGCATAAACATATATATATGTGTGTGTGAGAGAGGTAACTAACTAGTAAGGAAATATTG
This sequence comes from Miscanthus lutarioriparius, assembly GCA_904845875.1. Lineage (NCBI taxonomy): Eukaryota > Viridiplantae > Streptophyta > Magnoliopsida > Poales > Poaceae > Miscanthus > Miscanthus lutarioriparius. The sequence goes on from CAJGYO010000018.1 coordinate 30,290,272, forward strand.
ATGTCCCATATATATGATCGACATTAATTACTTATAATAACACTCACTTGAAGTTATAGGGGAAGAGTATCTCCTTCTTGTCGCGTTGGTTCACTAAGAAATTCATGAGATTTCTCTCAGGTTGAGGCTTATAATCCTTCTGGGGGTTAGGGTGTTTGTATACGACATACGGATCAACGAACCCAACATCATTATCCTTTCTCTTTCTAAGTTCTGTCATCTCATATCTGCATACATAAAAATTATGAATATATATATTATGAATATATAATAAAGAAATTGTGAATATAGTAGAAAATAATCACACTTACAGACAATAGCAGCTAATGAGACTTTTGTCGAGAGAGTCTAGGTGGCATAGTTGGTGTAATTCTGGAAGCTCGACATAGATAATGTCATTGCCACGGAAGTAATGGTGGTTTCTAATTCTGACAGAAAGATAGATTTGTCCTGCATCAGACGCCGACATGTACCACCCATTTAGCAGGTACATTTGCGTACCCAGTTCACCTAATTTCTCTGGGTTGTATAGACTCTGGCCTGGTACAAATTTCTTGTAAGGATCCACTTCCAGAGCAAATGGTCCTTCAGCGAGCATTTCGGCAAGGTTCAAACCAGTGTCCTCATAAAACCGAAGAAACGACTCATAGCCGCCTACCTCCTCCACTAAGTTTAAGTTTGAACAATATTCGTTAGGAACGACAAGGGGGGGGATTGATTGTTGCGATTGTTGTCCGAGTTGTGCAACACCTTTCCCTACTCTCTTCTTTTTTTGCGCCGCCTCATATGACTTGGTGAGAGAGCGGTCATAGTCCGATATCGGTTGTTTCACGGCGCTCTTAAGAGAATCCTGTTTTTTTTTTGTTCCAACTTCTTTCTTAGCTGATCAGGAGGTAGGAAGAAGTATGATGGCTCTGGGTTCTCCCTCACTCGTGTGCCTGTTTTGCACCTTCAAAGAAATCTGTCACTTCTTTTTGTACTGCATCCTTTAATTCCTGTTCACTTTTCTCATAAGATAGTTTTTGGGGAATAACTGGATGAGTATTTGCTTTCTGCTTCTTTGCTGGCGGGCAGGGCAACGGCTTCGTTTAAGGGGCGGACCTCTTAGGGGATGGCTTCCTTGGAGGCGGGGAAGGCGTTGGAGACCGCCTTGGAGGTAGTGTAGACTTTGGAGGTGGCGGAGGCGTTGGAGACCTCGGCGGAGGAGTTGTGGACTTCCTTGGAGGCGGCGGAGGAGTTGGAGATGGTGGGGATGCAGCAGTGCCTTCAAAGGCATCATCATTGCCCTGAGCACTATGATGGTCGGGAGAAGCAACAACTGAACTTTGGTTGGCGAAGGCCCTGCTTTGTGAGTACAAAAAATAATGAGATATAAGTAAATGCTTATTATTAGTCATGCCCATAGAAAATTATCAAAAAATTGTTTTGTTAACTTTTGTCCGCACCTAATGTCTGCTGGCGGTGGAGGAGACGCCCCAGGGATAATGATGTAGCGCTTGCGCCATAGTATATATGCCTTCTCTGCTTCTCCTAGAGTCTTCTCTCCATCACCACCAGGAATGTCAAGAGCTAGATCCTCATAACCTTTGCTCACTTTATCCACTGCGGCCCTAGCACATCCAGGTTGTATTGGTGCCCCATGGATTCTTGGTGTCTTGGTAGGGTCTGGAGGAGTAAAAACACCGACAGCGACCTTGATTGTGTCATTCCCCCTTGGAACATGTAGCTCAATTGATGTCATTGGAGTAGTGACATCATCCGCGGGGAAGCATAGCGCTGCGTCATCTTACTTTTGCAGCTCAGTGGAAGCGCAGCTGCTTTTCAACTGACTAGGCGGGCTAATATTAACATTCATTCCTGGCTCTGATGCCTGCCTCTGGGCACTCATTGCTATCTGCACTTGCTTTCTGATTTCTTCCTACATTCTTGCTTCCATTGCTTTTTCTCGCTCCTTTGCTTCAAGCACCATTTCCTCCAACATTGTCACCCGCGCTGCTTGCTCCTCCTTGCTTCTCTGGCGGCTTCGGTAGGTTTCCTTGTCATTAGGGAAACCATGAACCCATGGAGTGTTGCATCCTAAGCCTCTGGTTTGGCCAGTGTGTTCAGCAGTCCCGATGGCATACGTCAGCTCATCCTTCTCTCTATTGGGCTTGAACACACCAATCTCTTTAGCTTCTATAGCAAAAGCCAATCTGCGTGCTACTATTTTGAGTTTTTGCCCATACACTGCCAGACCGGTCTGTGGGTCGAGTCTTCCCCCATGACCGAAAAACCAATTCTTCGAGCGTGGGGGCCACTTGGCTGATTCTAGTTCGATCCCCTAGGCAATAATGTTCGCTTCCATTTTTTGCCACTTTGGAATGGCAGTATCGTAGCCACCTGATCCCATGTCATGGTGGTATACCTTTTTTTGGGCATTCTCTTGGTTCCTTCTCACCCGTGCCTCACCCTCTGCTGATGTCTTGTACTCTACGAAATCATTCCAATAGGGCCTCTGTTTCGAGATCGGGCCCAGAAAGTGATTGAAATTGAGATTTCGTTCTTCTTGATGTATGTGTTGTATAGGTGTTTCTTCCAAGTCTAGAATTGTGTGGCCATCTTCTTCATAGCCCATGATCGAACTAGCTCCTTCAATTCATCATCGTTGATATCATCATAATCATCCGCTTGCAACGTGAAATGGGCAAGGATATCATTCCAGAGCAAATTCTTGTCAACATCAGAGACAAAACTAACATCAGGCTCGTTGATCTTTTTCTTCCATTCACGGATACTAATCGGAATTTTGTCCCTTACAAGGTACCCACAGTGTTCCACGAATTTCCTTTTATGTGGACCAAGTGGTTCGCCTGTCTCGATGTTGAATTCCGATATTATGTACCGGCCCTCCAGTGGTTTCTTCGGTCCTCGAACATTTTTGCTCTTCGCCGTTGTGGTCACCGATCCAGAGGACTACATACAAAAAAATAAATATCTTTTGTACACAGAAATATATACAATATTCACATATAATATATATTTAGTATATATACCTCGCCTGTATTTTCTTGCAAAACATTTTCTTGCTCATTTTCAAGAGCTAGGTATTGACTTCCGTCATCAACATCCTGCTCACCAGCATTAGCAATAATATTCATCATTTCTTCCTCCATGTTGTCTCCCGGGGCAGCCATATCTAACAAATTTAACAAAATTTAAGTCACATATATAAACAAGTCATATATATACAATAAGTCATATACAAATTTATCTAAGTCACATATATATAAACAAGTCATATATGTAAACAAGTCATATATGTATAATAAGTCATAAACAAAATAAATCTAAGTCATATATATAAACAAGTCATATAAACAAGTCATATAAACAAGTCATATAAACAAGTCATATAAACAAGTCATATATATAAACAATTCATATATGTAAACAAGTCATATATGTACAATAAGTCATATACAAAATAAATCTAAGTCACATATATAAACAAGTCATATAAACAAGTCATATATATAAACAATTCATATATGTAAACAATCATATATGTCAACAAGTCATATATGTAAACAAGTCATATATGTAAACAAGTCATATAAACAAGTCATATATATAAACAAGTCATATATGTAAACAAGTCATATAAACGACGAATTCGCCCTAGCGAGAACGACAAATTAGCCCTAGCAAGAACGACAGGGCGAATTCGTAGTTCTCGCTAGGGCGAATTCGTCGTTCTCGCTAGGGCGAATCATCGTTCTCGCTAGGGCGAATCATCGTTCTCGCTAGGGTATACAACAACGGGGCAGTGTTGCTCCGCATATACAACAACGGGGCGGCGTTGCTCCGCATATACAACAACGGAGCGACGTTGCTCCGCATACAACACAACGAGGCGGCGTTGCTCCGCATACAACACAACGAGGCGGCGTTGCTCCGCATACAACACAACGACGGCATTGCTCCACATACAACACAACGAGGCGTTCCTCTGCATATATCACATACAAACACATATCGACGTACGTAGGGGTCGGCGGTGATGATCGACGTACATAGGGCTCGGCGGTGATGGGCGTCCGGAGGCGGTGATCACGAGGGCGGTGTCGGTGGCTGGGCCGGGTGGCGTCGGTGGCGGCGTGAGCATCGTGGCCGGCTGGGCCGGGGTGGAGTCGTCAGGGCCGCGCGCGCGACGTCAGTGGCGGCGTGGCGTCGGGCGCCAGGGGCGACGTGGCATCGGGGCCGAGCGTCGGCGTCAATGGTGGCGTCGGGCCAGGTCATAGTGTGGCGTCGGGGCCGAGCGTCGGGGCGGTGGGGTGTCGGGGCACCGGGCCAGGGTGGTCGGGGGGCGGCGCGTCGGCGAGCGCGCTTAGTCGGGGCATGCGACGTCGGGCGGTGTGGGGCGCGGTGGCGGTGGGCGGGCGCGAGTCTTGGCGCGTCGGGCGGATCGGACGAGCGGCGAATGGTCTGTTAGGGCTTGGCTCGGCAAAGGGGGAGGAGGAAGAAGAAGGGGGTCGGGCGGGCAGAGAGAGGCTATATAAGGGAGAGGACCTTTAGTTCCGGGCGCCACCACCAGCCGGGACTAAAGGCCCTTTTAGTCCCGGGCCCTGTTAACGCCCGGGACTAAAGGTCGCACCTTTAGTCCCGGCTGGTGGTGGCGCCCGGGACTAAAGGTTTTTGGCGGGCAGCCAAACTACAGTTTCGCTGCCCGCCAATTCATTAGGATTTTAATATATTTCTTTTTACACAAATGATAAAAGGATAGTTAATTGCACAGAAAATTAAATAAAATACATAAAAATATTTTAAAAAATATAGATTCTATTTTGCTTTATTGCACACTGGAAAATTATGTGGCCTAAAGTTTTAATTTTTTTTAACAAGTTTTAAAACACAATATAGTGTTTAAATTACTATTTTGATAATGCAAAAATATAGTGTTTAATTAAATTTAGAAAAACTCTTGTGTTTCGACTGGAAATTTGTTTTCACATCATTTGAACGTGACATAATCCCACCATCAAACATAAATTTGTTTTCACATCATTTCAACGTGACATAATCCCAACATCAAACATAAATTTGTTTTCACATCATTTCAACGTGACATAATTCAACATCAAACATAAATTCACAATTATTACATAATACCTCTAATACACACTATGGAACATCAATATATATATCAAGCGGGTACAGTAGTGAACTTCTTCTTGACATATGTCCCTTGGTTATGATCGCGCCGTAACCATGGAGTGTCCTCATCGTTTAGCTGGATGCTAGGGTCTTTGTTCACTGTGAAGGGTGAAATTCGGTCATCCTTTTCATAATCTTCTGACATGTCTGACTTGTCTTTGATTCCGACGATGTTTCTTTTTCCTGAAAGAACTATGTGGCGCTTTGGCTCATCATTGATTGGGTGGTTGTTGTTTTTCTCTCTCTTCGGTTTTGTAGACATGTCCTTGACATAGAACACCTGAGTCACATCCTTCGCAAGGACAAATGGTTCGCCTTTGTACCCAATATTGTTGAGGTCCACTGTTGTCATTCCATACTAGTTGTTGACTGCTACGCCGCCTCCAGTCGTCTTTACCCACTGGCACTTGAACAAAGGTACCTTAAAATGAGATGCATAGTCTAGTTCCCATATCTCCTCTATACGGCCATAGTATGTTTGCTTGTTCCCACTAGGGTCAGTGGCATCTATGCGGACACCACTATTCTGGTTGGTGCTCCTTTTATCTTATGCTACTATGTAAAATGTATTCCCATTTATCTCTTACCCTTTGTATGTGAGGATATGCCACGATGGCTGCCTAGCCAACAAATACAGCTCCTCATCAATACTCTCATCACCCTGACATTCTTTTCGCAACCAGTCGCTGAAAGTTTCCATGTGCTGACGCGTAATCCATGCTTCAGACTTCCCTGAGAACTTAGATCGGAGGAGGTTCTTGTGTGTCTCGATATACGGATCTAACAAGGAGGAGTTCTGTAGAACTGTGTAGTGTGCTTTATTGAAATAATCATCACCCTTACCAATATATGTTTTCTTCCCTAGTGTCCCCTTTCCACTTAGTCTCCCCTCGTGTCGCGATTCAGGAACACCAATCGGGTTAATATTGAGAATGAAGTCAACACAGAACTCAATGACCTCCTCTGTTCTGTAGCCCTTGGCGATGCTTCCTTCTGGCCGAGCACGGTTGTGAACATTTTCTTCAGGATTCCCATAAACCTCTCAAAGGGGAACATGTTATGTAGGAACACAGGACCGACAATAGTAATCTCCTTGACCAGATGAATTAGGAGGTGTGTCATGATATTAAAGAAGGAAGGAGGAAACACCAACTCAAAGTTGACAAGACATTGAACCACATCATTCTGTAGTTTCGCTAGATCTGTTGGATCGATTGCCTTCTGAGAAATTGCATTGAGAAATGCACATAGCTTCACGGTGGCTAGACGTACATTTGGCGGTAGAATTCCTCTTAATGCAACTGGAAGCAATTGAGTCATGAGCACATGGCAGTCATGGGACTTTAAGTGTCCAAATTTCTTCTCTGGCATATTTATTATACCCTTTATATTCGAGGAGAATCCAGACGGTACCTTAATGCTATCTAGGCATTCAAACAAGCTGTCCTTCTCTTCTTTGCTAAGAGTGTAGCTGGCAGGACTTAAGTACTGGCGTCCATCATCTGTCTTCTCTGGATGCAGGTTGTCTCGTTCTTTCAAACACCACAGGTCCTGTAGTGCTTCAATTCTGTCCTTAGGCTTCCCATACACGCCCATGAAGCCTAGCAGATTCACACAAAGATTCTTCGTCAGGTGCATCACGTCGATCGCGCTGCGGACCTCTAGGACTTGCCAATAGGGTAGCTCCCAAAATATGGACTTCTTCTTCCACATGGGTGCGTGACCGTTGGCGTCCTTTGAAACAGGTTGGCTACCAGGTCCCTTTTCAAATATTACTTTCACATCATTGACCATATCGAGGACGTCCTCACTAGTTCGGTTGCGAGGCTTGGTCTGGTGGTCTGCCTTACCTTTAAAATGCTTGCCTTTCTTTCTTACGGGGTGATTTGCAGGAAGAAATCGTCGATGCCCAAGGTACACGACCTTGCGACACTTTTTCAAGAATATACCTTTCATGTCACTGAAACAGTGCGTGCATGCATTATATCCCTTGTTTGATTGTCCTAAAAGATTACTTAGAGCTGGCCAATCATTGATTGTTATGAACAACAATGCTCGCAGGTCAAAGTGCTCCTGCTTGTGCTCATCCCACACACGTACACCTGGCTTGTTCCACAAAAGTAGAAGTTCTTCAACTAGTGGCCTTAGGTACACATCGATGTCGTTGTCAGGTTGCTTTGGGCCTTGGATGAGCACCGGCATCCTAATAAACTTACGCTTCATGCATAACCAGGGAGGAAGGTTGTAGATACATAGAGTAACAGGCCAAGTGCTGTGACTACTGCTCTGCTCCCCGAAAGGATTCATACCATCCGTACTTAAAGCAAACCTTAAGTTTCTTGCGTCACTTGCAAACTCGGGGAATTCTCTATCGGTTGCTCTCCACTGGGACCCATCAGCAGGGTGTCTCAACATATTGTCTACCTTACAGTCTTCTTTGTGCCATCGCAACAACTTTGCATGGTCTCTATTTCTAAAAAGATGTTTCAAGTGTGGTATTATAGGAGCATACCACATAACCTTGGCAGGGATTTTCTTCTTGGGATGTTCACCCTCAACATCACCAAGGTCATCTCGCCTGATCTTATACCGCGACGCGTGACATACAGGGCATGCATCCAACTTCTCATACTCCGTGCCACAGTAGAGGATGCAGTCATTAGGACATGCATGTATCTTCTAGATTTCTAATCCTAAAGGGCAGACTACCTGTTTTACTTCATACGTAGTGCTGGGCAATTCGTTATCCTTCGGAAGCATCTTCTTTTGGATTTTTAGTAACTCCGCGAATCCCTTGTCAGATACACCATTCTTTGCCTTCCATTGCAGCAATTCCAATGTGGTACCTAACTTTTTCTGCCCCGTATCACAAGTTGGGTATAGCAATTTCTTGTGATCCTCTAGCATGCGGTCGAACTTGATCTTCTCCTTTTCACTTTCGTATTCTCTTTGTGCGTCACGAACGGCCTGACCAAGATCGTCAGCGGGCTCCTCCTCTGCCCCTACCTCTTCTTCAGCGGGCTTCTCCTCTGCCCACACCTCTTCTTCAGCGGGCTTCTCCTTTGCCCCCACCTCTTCTTCAGATTCCCCCATTGCAGTATCATTGAAGGCACCAAATTCAGCAAAAATGTCATCATCGCCCCATTGTTCTTCTTCACCTTCTTCCATTACAACTCCGATTTCTCCGTGCTTCGTCCAACAAATATAGTTTGGCATGAAACCCGACTTGAACAAGTGTGAATGAAGAGTCTTTGAGTTAGCATATTCCATCATATTCTTACATACGGCACATGGGTAGCAATGTAGATATAAATTTAAGAAAGCCTCGCTACAATGTAGATAATCCCAACTACCACTAAAAACACTAAAGCTAAAATGCACTTCAGCAGCACAAGGATTTCGCGACCAATCCCAACTAAAACAGACAGATCCCCCGTTTGTTCAACATCTTTGATTGTTCAGGTGGTCTGCCTTCTCTTTAAAATGCTTACCTTTCTTTCTTACAGGGTGATTTGCAGGAAGAAATCGACAATGGCCAAAGTACACGACCTTTTGACATTTTTTCAAGAATACACCTCTAATATCATCGAAGTAGTGTGTGCATGCATTATATCCCTTGTTTGATTGTCCTGAAAGATTACTTAGAGCAGGCCAATCATTGATTGTTACGAACAACAATGCTCGTAGATCAAAGTGTTCCTGTTTGTACTCATCCCACACACGTACACCTTCTTTATTCCACAAAATGAGAAGTTTGTCAATAAGTGGTCTCAGGTACACATCGATGTCATTGCCAGGTTTCTTCGGGCCTTGGATGAGCACAGGCATCATAATGAACTTCCGCTTCATGCATAACCAAGGAGGAAGGTTGTAGATACTTAGAGTAACAGGCCAAGTGCTATGACTACTGTTCTGCTCTCCAAAAGGATTGATACCATCTGTACTTAAAACAAACCTTAAGTTTCTTGCGTCATTTGCAAACTCCGGGAATTATCTGTCTATTGCTCTCCACTGGGACCCATCAGCAGGGTGTCTCAACATATTGTCTACCTTACAGTCTTCCTTGTGCCATCGCAACAATTTTGCATGTTCTTTGTTTCTGAACAGACGTTTCAAGTGTGGTATTATAGGAGCATACCACATAACCTTGGCAGGGATTTTCTTCCGCGGACGTTCGCCCCCAACATCACCAGGGTCATCTCTTCTGATCTTATACCGCGATGCATGGCATACCGAGCATGCATCCAATTTCTCGTACTCTTTGCCACGGTAGAGGATGCAATCATTAGGATATGCATGTATCTTCTCGATTTCTAGCCCCATAGGACAGACAACTTGTTTTGCTTCGTAGGTAGTGGCGGGCAATTCATTGTCCTTCGGAAGCATCTTCTTTTGGATTTTTAGTAACTCTCCAAATCCCTTATCAGATACACCATTCTTTGCCTTCCATTGCAGCAATTCTAGTGTGGTTCCCAACTTTTTCTGCCCTGCATCACAAGTTGGGTATAGCAATTTCTTGTGATCTTCTAGCACCCGCTCGAACTTGATCTTCTTCTTTTCACTTTCACATTCTCTTTGTGCGTCACGAATGACCTGACAAAGATCATCAGCAGGCTCATCTTCTGAGGCTACCTCTTCTTCAGCTTCTTCCATTGCAGTATCATTGAAGCACGCACCATCGGGAATAATATCATTGTCGTCCCATTGTTCTTCTTCACCTTCTTCCATTACAACGCCGGTTTCTCCATGCTTCGTCCAACAAATATAGTTTGGCATGAAACCCGACTTGAACAAGTGTGAATGAAGAGTCCTTGAGCAAGGATATTCCACCGTATTCTTACATATAGCACATGGGCAGCACATGAAACCGTCGTGCTTGTTTGCCTCGGCCACACGTAACAAAGAATGTACGCCGTCAATGAACTCTTGGGAGCGGCGATCAGCATTGTACATCCAATGCCGGCTCATCTGCATTACATGACATAAATATCATATTAAAACATAGATCATAATTAATTATTTATACAACATGCGTGCCACCACAAAAGGTATAAATTTATGAAAGCATCGCTACAATGTAGACAATCCCAACTACCACTAAAAGAACTAAAGCTAAAATACATTTCAGGAGCACAAGGATTTCGCGACCAATCTCAACTAAAACAGATAGATCCCCCGATTGTGCAACATCTTTAGGCTTCTTCGGCTGGATCACTGCCTCATTAGCCGCCGTATCTGCCTGTTGTGCAAGATATTTTTGCACGAGTTCAACATACTCTTCCTCCCAGTAGAAGCCTGAACATCCAGTGTCATCCCACTGAAATTAAAACAGAAAATTAGAACTTTAATCACAATCATCATGAAAATAGGTATAAACTAACCATAGTCCTTAAATACGATAAAATAACTCACATTGCGATCCGGACACTTGTAGAAAATGCGACCCTTGTTGGGACCCTCCTTCTTCACTCGGTACTCCATCACAATCTTCGTCTCATCACAACACTTGCCACATGCAATGAGTGGGAGGCCCGGCCTAAGTCGCTTTGGAAACCCATGAGAGGCCGAGGACCCAGAAGCAGTTGCCATCTACTCTCTATACTCATTTTTTAATACACTATAAATTTCTCATTTTATAAACAAATAAAATTAAAAAACTCTAAAATTCTCTATATCTCTAAACAATGAAGTGTGCTATGCATGCTACAAATGAACGGTGAATACTAGTTTTTAATAGCTACTTTAACCTTCCTTCATGTAAATATGCAAGGTTGAAGTGATTTTGAGCTCAAATTGCTTACAAATGAAAAAAACCACAATAAAGAACCATATATGTATATAGTGAACAAAATGAGATAAGACAATGGTGAAACATGAGAGTATGAAGTTGGTAACCTTTAGAACCGAAGAATCGACGGAGGAATCGAATAAATCGACGGAGGAATCGAAGAATGGATGGAGAAAGAGCAAGAACACTGCTTAAATTTGAACTGAAGCTCTCGGACGGGCTCGGGGAGGAAGAAGACGGCCAGCAGGATTTATAGGGGGGACCTTTAGTCCCGGTTGGTGGATCCAACCGGATCCAACCGGAACTAAAGGTCACTTTCCAGTCCCGGGCCATGCCACTAGCCGGGACAAGAGCTTTACTCCCGGTTGGAGCCACCAACCAGGAGTAAAGGTCGACCTTTAGTCCCGGTTGGTGGCTCCAACCGGGACTAAAGGTCCCCTGCCACAACGGCCTGGCGCAGGAGCCGTTGGGCAGGGACCTTTAGTCCTGGTTGGAGCCACCAACCGGGACTAAAGGTCTCTCTAGTCCCAGGCGCAATATTTCCCGGGACTAGAGCTGGGTTTGGCCCTCGGATCTAAATGTCTGTTCTCTACTAGTGCAAGAACGAGAGTGGATGCTCAACTTAATTCAAATGGGCTTTACACAATTCTTGCTTTATGCAACTATTAATCTTCAAAGTGTTAAACTTGTCTTTGTCCATGCTGTGTGGAAGCTTATAGTTCATCCATGTATCCATATTTTTCTCTGGCTACTTGATAATAATAAGTTACTTACAAGAGATAATTTGTCAAAGAGGCATTTAAGGATCGGAAATCATCTTGTCTAGAGCATCTACCACATCAGGATCAACTAAAGTGTGGTGGCATGCTTCATTGATGGTTTTATTCATGATTTCCTGACCGGCTTCATTTTTAGTTTCATCAATGATTTCTCGGACAGTTTTGTGTATGGTATCCTGCATGGGTACGCAAACTGTATCCCATGAGACTTCCTTAGGTAAGTTTTCATCATGTTCCCCATGCTTATTCGAAACCTTATAGTTTTTTCATGAAACCCCTAAGTAGGAGATGACAACGAATCTGCTCAATGTTCTAAAACTGCTTTTGATTTTTGCAATCAACACATGGGCAATGTATGTATCCATCACCCCGTACATTGTTTGACCTGTACCCCATGACAGCCTTCACAAAAGAATTGGTGCCTTCCACGAACTTGGCAGACATAGGTTCGAAGTACATCCATCAGTTATCCATCTGTGAATAACATAATGTGTATGACGTACATAGGCGCTGTCCTATATACATGTCATTCAATTTAATGGAAATAACCGCTAAGATTCTACATCATTCACAATTGTGACCGGCAAGATGCAAACCTTAGAGTAGTAGTATCGGTGATGTGCAACCATCACAATTTGGGAGCCTCATGAACAACTCTTTAAAAATTTCTCCTCTAAAATGAAAAATAATTAAGTTAAAGATGATCTCCATCACAATCATCTCAATATATTGGAAACAATATAACCAAGCAAACAATTACTGTATATAGGCTACATACTAACCTTAGTGTAAGTTGGTGTGGACACAACCTTTAAAATTTGGTAGCCTCCATGATCAAGAAGCACTCTAAAAGGAAGGGAAAATGCTTTCATTCACAATTTAACCAAAGAAACAAGCTAGGAAATTAAAGGGTTGTGAGCTACCAACATTAGAACACAAGGAAGTGGTGTGCATATTTTGAGAATTGAGAACCTCCATGAGCAACTTGGTGAAAAATGGACACAAGAATTATGAAGGAAGGGTAGGGGTCATGGGTAAAGAAGTGGAGGGAGTGATGAAGAAGAGGAGGAAAAATGGGCTTTGTTCTAGGGGTTGATACCACCGGATAATAGTAGGTGGAGCGCAGTGGCAGAATGAACAGACTTGTAGTAAAAAATTGTTTTCACTGCTAGTTTGGCATGTGATCCGAACTGTCCGTGGAGCTGGTGGTGATAGCGATTTTCACCATCGGGCAAATGACCACTGTGTCTGTTTACCTTCTAACCGGCAGTGAAACTTCTCATCGCCACTAGTATGTAAGTGTGTGATGTAGTTGGCGAAAACCCGACGGTAATAAATGTTACCACTATCGGATTAGAAATGGCAGCGGTGAAAATGATTTTTGTAGTAGTGATATACATCACTTTCCTACCTTTTCACGGTACATATTGCATTTTCAAGGACTTGTCTGATATAATATGTTGTGTGCAATCTTAGCCGGTGCTTACTCAAATCAAGGCTATAAGTCAACGGTCTCCCCCCAACCCCGCCCCCAAAATACTGGAGCTCAGATGCTCCATATACATATTACATATAGCGAATCATAATAAAGAAACTTCCCTTTGAACGTTCTTAGCTAACCCAGAACGTGCATTGGCAGGGCCAGCTCATGATAAATTTAGTTTATTAGTTTCCCCATGAACACTCGAACTTATGAGCATCCTCCAAAAATATTGTTTTTCCTCAATATATATAGGTGTTTCTTTCATTCATAAGATCATTCCAAATGCATTATATCATTCATATTAAATAAGCCCAACACATTGGATATTTTGCTAACATGGCATAGAGTTAAAAAGAGAGAGAAGGAAGATATAATAAGCCTAGTGACGTGTATTGAGTGGCATTATTGGATACAAATTGTTTTACACATGTATTTAAGTTATCCTAGTGACGTGTATCAATCTTGTTTGGATATACATAGCACTACTATGATATAATACATACACTGGGATTAGCCCAAAAAGCAAGCTTAGCTTATTGGAGAAACTGATTGAGAAAGAGAGATGTTTTACCATTCATGATATGTATAACTTCAACGCATGCTGATTACCAAAGTCCGAGAAGGTCGCATTCTAGGTACCAGGCAGAGGAAGCCCAGACAAATACATAGCTCTCAAAACAGAAGTCCCGTTGTTGTCATTGTAACTTAGTAGAACCGCAGCTCAAACAAAGATGCATGTGTAATAAGTACGCAGAAGAAAGATCCAAGCAAACGACCAAATTAATCGACTCTTAGACGAAGTATGCATGAATGTGTACTACTCCTATCTTTAATTTAACTTGTTGATCCTTCCATTCTCCGTTGAAAATGAAGCTTGTTGCTTGTCTTGTTCTGCAGGGATATCGATCGACCACCATGTGCACGGAAGTGACTGTGTTAACCGACTAGCATCTAGTAGCTGACAGGCACTTAACGCAAGAATATTGTAATAACAATAAACAAGTGGTGGACTACTACATCAACTAATCGTACGTTATGGAACAAAAAGTATACAGAAGCCCTACTACGCTACTCGATGAACGACGACTGGCTAGGCCAATGCAAGTTCACATGCAAATACAAATATATAGGAGTAGGATTTTATATATATATATATATAGAGAGAGAGAGAGAGACACATGAAGGCTGTACCGCTGGAGCCTGGAGGTTGCAGGCATGCAAAGTCAACATTGCCGGTGGTCTGTGGCTGCTTAGCCTATATATATATATATATATATACTGGGTCGGGATTCTGCTAAACCGCTGCTACAAACTCGAACTCAAAATTCAAATTTTAAAATTCTCGAGTTACTATTTACAGCACTATTTAAATTCAGTGTTCACTGTTCAAATTCATGGCACTATTCAAATTACTCAATACTATTCAAATTCGAAATATGAACAATGCGCGAGCACTCACTAGAGAGTGGCTCAGGCACTCGGCTTCTTCACTATTCGAGCACTATGCGCGTAACTATTTGGAGCACTATGTATTTCTTTATAGATGCAGGATCCGTGCGATTAGTGAGTATGCTTGCGATTATTGAATATGCGTGCGATTAGTGAATATGCTGAGTAATATTTCTCATGATCTTTTGCAGGCTGGTGAGACCAATATTTCAGCCGGTCGTGCGACTATGCTTGTGACAGTTCTACTCGGTACTCACCGTATACATCATTAGCTCGCTTCGGAACCAGACTAAACCGGTCTTCTCCCTCGCTATCACCAGCCACGCACACACAGGACTCAGGCTCTATCGTCTCCCCAGACAGTTCCATCCGAAGGGAACACTTCTCTATGCACATAGGGTTCTCTACAAACGCTGCTACCAGGGCTAACACGATAACAACAAACGCAGATGCTTCTCCTCTAGGGTCCCTAGCATAGAGACATCGTCCCATATGAACGAGCTTAAACAAAGGCAGGGATTAAAACAGGAAAGCTTAATTTATTTTCATAGAACAAGCTTACATACGGCTTTCCCTTTCGGGAAACCCCAAGCACTTAGCACAAACCTTAGGGATTACCTTACAAGCACAGGAGGAACACGGGGACCTCCCTTATTCTCTAATTTACAGAGGTGGAGTGACATAACGGTAGTGGGTGATTTACTACTATAGGTGGATGATCCTCAGAGTGCTTCTGAGATCATGTCTTCATGGTGTATGTGTGGGTGGAGAGTTGGTGGAGTGGGGAGTGGATGAGAGTGCGGTGTCTGATGGTTCGATCGATTCTTCTTCTGTTTTTTCTTCCGTTTCTTCTTCCATGCTGAATGAATGCGCCCGGTGTCTCGCTTTATAGCATGAAGGAAGTGTCCTTCATGCTTATCGTCTAAAGGAGCCTTCGAGGCGAAGTCTTCAATTATGCCTTCTTGTTGTGGCCTGGACAGCTAGATGGAGAATGATTGTCCTGGCTACAGTAGAATGACTGTATATTCCTTTTGCACTGTCCTTCGTCGCGCACGGCCTTATCCTTCTGGGTATTCTTTGGTATGGTCTTCCACGCCCAAATGATTGATGTTGCAAACATCAAATCAAGGATCATAGCATGTAGTATGTATTATATTATATGTATTGTACTATCTCTTCCCCCGGTCAAATTGTTGATAACACTTTATCAACATAGGCAATATATTTCTTATATGGAACATATGTATTTTAATATTCAGCATATTGGAATCTAATATTCAGGTCTTTGTCCATGACCACGGATGTCCAACATCTCATTATCATTTTCCTCGTAGTCTGATATCTGTATATTCATTTTTGACTCATAATCTTTCTTAATATTTTCTTCATAGTCTTTCCTTATATTTTCAAGTTTTTCATCTATTTCACCTTTTATTTCTTGTAAAATTTCTTCCTTTATGTCTTTCTTCTATTGAAGAGTAATTGACTTTAGTTTTTCTTTCATCTTAGTATTAACATATTCTTCATTCAATGAAACTATGTCTTTTTTACCGCTTCTTTATATGTATGCGGTCTTGACGGTCCGTCTTCTTTTATATTTGGCCCTACCCATATTGGCTTTATTTCATTGGCCTTCTTATATTTCTGGATATAGTCTTTAGCTGCTGGCTCTAAATAATAGTTTACTCCCAGAATAGTTCTTGCATATGAAAGAGCTTGATCAATATCTAAATATTTTTTCCAAGACACTCCTCTATCTTTTTCTTTTTCTTTTTCTATCTGCTGAGCAATAACTTCTTCAAATGATATATAAATTCCTGGTGTTTTCCCCTATATATAACATATATGGGTTTTTCTCCATATTGCCAGATGGTTCCTTTGGTTGTATTTTCCCATTGATCATATGGAAATATTCAGCCAAACTATTTAATATTGCTAGCATATATCCTTTATCTTCTCTTTTATTGTTATATTGAAACCAGAAATTATCTAGAATGCATTCTTGTATGTCATCTAGAACAATATGGTCTCGAGGCTTGAATTTATAGGTATTTGGTGGGAAAATTCTCAACTTATTATCAGTTCCAAAGCTGAAATATTCACCCTCAATAGGGCTTGTTCCTCTCTTCATTCCTGCAAAATAGAAGATCGTGAAAATATATCAGGCAATGTATTATCTTTGCCTTTTATATGCTCAAATATTACTTTATAACCATTTTCAGTAATAATATCTTTAAATAGAACCCATCGCCTAGTTGAACTTTTCTTACTATTGATTTTATTGTAGTATCTGTCCTAACTGTGAACTCTTTAAATTCTAGATATAATCTAAAAGCATTTATTGCATTAATAACAGCTAAAATTTCCCTATCCGTATTATTTATTGCTTTTAGCTTATATTTTCCTGAAGCATATCTACATATTTTTTCTTCTAACTTTGGAGAGTACTTGTGTGGTTTTTATTTTAATATTGCACCCTATCCTAACTTGGATGCATCAGTCTCTATAATAAAATAATTATCATCTAAAAGTAACTCTAGGGGTTTTAAGCCTTTGACCCTTTCTTTAATAATTCTTATTAACTTTATATCTTCAGAATTAAAATGTTTTTACCTGTTTTTTCTTAATTTTGCATACAATGGACCAGCTAGCTTAGCTAAATTTTCAATATAATTTCTAGCATAATTTACTATTTCTAAGAATTACTGCAGGGTTTTCTTATCATTCATGACATCTGGAAATTCTAAGATTTTCTTTGCAATATGATCTTGTAAATAAATTTTTCCCTCTCCTATTTTATGACCTAAAAAGTTTATCTTTTTCTTACATATCTCCATTTTCCTTTTAGACAATATTAACCCATGCTATTCTACCTTTCTAAAAAAGGTTTCCAGATGAGCTATGTGTTCTTTATAGGATTTTGAGAATACTAATAAGTCATCAATGTAAACTAATATGAATTCTTGATTTTCATTAAAAATATTTTGTATTTTTCTTTGAAATAGAGCAGGGGCATTTTTTAATCCTAAAGGCATTACTAGCCATTCAAAATGACCTTGAGGACATGTGAAAGCCGTCCATTCTATTGATTCTTCTGCCATTTTTACTTGCCAAAACTCAGCTTTTAAATCAAATTTTGAGAAATATTTACTTCCTTGTATTCTATTTATCCATTCTTGCTTATTTGGGATATTATAAGCATCATCTATACTATTATCATTTAGCCTTTTATAATTAATAACCATTCTTGACTTTCCTCTAGCTATTTCAGCATGATTTCTAACTATAAATGAAGCTGATCTATAAGGACTTCGGCTTTCTCTTATAGCTCCTAATTTTAATAATTCTTCGATATGCATCTTAAATTCTTCTATATCTTTAGGTGTTGCTTCTATAGGGCTAGTCTTGATTATATAGTCAGGATTTATTATGTTAATCTTACATACTATACCATTTTTATCCCAATGCTTCATTGATATTTCTCCAATTATCTGAATATCTTCCAATCTTGTTACAATTTTATCTATATCCTTTTTAGATTTTATATCTCTATACCAGTTTGGTGCTAATGATTGCATACTGATACATTCTATACATGAGTTTGCTATATGAAATTCTTCTATATTTGCACCTAACTCTTCATCTATATGATTATCAGGGATCTTTTCATCATATCCTTAGAGTTCTAGGTTGGTCTTTCCTAGATTAGGATTTATAGTCTTTCGTACTTCTGTTATATATGAAATATTGTCTTGATAAGGGATAAATGTTATTCATTGTTCATGTATGATTGTTGTTTGTAAAGAGAATTGTAAAAATCTTAATCCTAATATCATATCATCATGTATCATAGATAGATCTTTTATTGTAATTTCATCCATTATATATTTTGTGTTATTTATTTGTACTTCAACGTCATAAGCTAGTTGATTATGAACCTTTTTTATTCCAAACATATCAGTAGATATTTCTGTTTTATCTTAATCTATTGTATGAACTATCTCTGAACATTTTACAAAATATTTATCATGTATAATATTTTTTGTACAACCAGTGTCTACTAACGCTAATATTTTATAGGAGATGTTAGGCGTTAATTTTACTTTTACAGGTATTCTTATTCCTATAATTTCGTTAAATGGTAATCTAACTATATATTTGCTACCAAAGTTTATTATGGCATCTTTTAATTGTATAGCTTTATCAGTTTTTCTATTTGATATGGCTTGATCCTTTAACTCGGTCATTCCTCTTTCATTTTCTTCTATCTTATTAGCTTCATTGAGCTCTATCTTACATCTTAGCTCTTCTAATTCTGCTTCTAAGCTATTTATTCTATTCTTCAAATTTCTGACTATACTTACTAGTAGTTTATCTTATGGTTCTAGCTCTACTTCTTGCCTCCATTTTTGGTTATTAATTTTTAGACATGAAGCACAGGCTTGCTTTAAACATTTACTACATGTAAGTCTATTTTCTTGACTAGGGTAAAATATACAAAAGGCACATTTTATATTATAATCACCTCTTCCTTTTATCCACACTGCGAAATTACCACACCGGGATACGGGCATCATCATAAATATACCACACATGGCATGCAACTACATATATAAACTATAAACTACGGAATACTAGTAAGGTGAAGAAAGGCATCATCTATCAGATCAGCGAATTCTATTTGTTTTCCGAAGACATTGTCAGAGAAATACATATATATATATATATATATATATATATATATATATATATATATATATATATATATATATATATATATATATATATATATATAAGCGAAGCAAGTGCATGCATGCATGTCTACGGATGCTGCGGCATGGACAAAAGTACCTGCAAACTGATTAACAATACTGTCGTATGTATGTACTTCTTTGGAGTAAACTAGGAGCATGTACAACTATACAAACCGATAAGACTAGGCTTTTGTCCCGTTCGTTTGGCTGATAAGCCATGGTTGAAAATATTGTTGACTAATTTGTTGTGAGAGAAAAATATTGTTTATTGACTGAAAAAGTATGACTTATAAGCCAAGCGAACAGGACGTTTGTTCGGATCGTAGAAACAGTCTGTCGTAGGCACCTGCTATACGGAAGTTTCCATGCATGTGTTCATATATATACTTTATTTTGTATTAGGAAATTCAGTAGGAAAGGAACTGTTGGGATGAGGAGAAAAAAAAACATATATATGAGCAATGTACCTGGCAACAGAAACAAAGCTTTTTTTGGCTGAAACAGAGATACCTCTTGCGATCTTACCGCCGCGCGTCCCTGTTTTTTTCAGAACCTGGTGGGTTTCACGTTGCTTCACTGCAACAAATCTAGTTTAGCCTTTGGTTTTCTGTACGCCTTGGAAAATTTTCAGAGAGGAACAATACAAACACACGTCCTTGTTCGCTTATCTTATAATCCGTTTTTTCAGCTTATTTTTTTAGTGGAAATAGTGTTTTTCTCTCACAACAAATCAACCGAAATAGTATTTTGGCTTGTTTTTTCAGTGAAGCGAACGGAGCCAACACAACATCATATCTCAAGCCTTTTCCGTTTCTTATTAATTTCATTTCGTGTCGAAAGAAGAAAAGTGATGGCCAGGCCCAAAAAATGCCTGGGTATGCAAGCGAGGAATTCATTTGCTAACGTACTTACTTTGGTAGTGTTGGTGTTCTTTTTCCCTCCCTTTTTGCTTGTAATAGTTGCATATAGCTATGGGCAACAATGGCTTTGGGCAAAGCACGCAACAGCTCGGAGGTCGAAGATACAGCTACAGTACGTCCGGCGACACAGTACAGAGCTCGGCTCCTGCAGTACGGCGGGGCGACACAGTACAGAGCTCGGCTCATGATAAAAATTAAAATTTATTAATTTTCATAGCTCAGCGCCAAGATCTACGGCGCCGAGCTCATGTCACGTCTGCGCCACGCAAGCAACCACGTCAACGACACGTAGAAAATGACCCTGGACCTCGACGCCAATTGGCGCCGAGACGTGTAAGCTAGGCGTCAATTGTCACGGCGCCGAGGTCAGGGTCTATTTTCTGAAAGGATACAGGGACGTATTTGTGAAAATCTTAAAAAAAAAGGCTGAAAAACAAAAAAAATAATTTGCAGCCCTGTGTGCGGGTGTGCGATGTGGTGTGGCGCCCCTGCGCACAGCCCCAGGGACGGGACGGGCCCTCCCCTCCACACTTTTTAAATAGAGCAGGCCACGGCTCGCAGCTCTCTCAGGCACAAGTGAACTCAAACGCGATCGATCTCCTGCTCTACCTCTGCCTCCCTCGTCTTCCTCTGCCCGTGCGCGTTCCAGAGCACGTACGGAGAGGGCGATCAGCAGCTTGCGAGCACCATCATGGTGAGTTCTCGACTACGGCTTCCTTGGTTTCGTTGCTGGGCATTTGTTTGCTAGCTACATCGTCGTCGGTGCTGGTTGTCGGATCCTTGGCTAATTAATTCCTGTGTCGTTGCTGATCGATTGATTTCTTGGTCGTGGTGGTGTTGGTGGTGATGGTTGCAGGAGGACGGCGCGCGGGATGCGGAGCGGTGGGAGGGGTACGTGGACTGGAGGAACCGGCCGGCGACCAGGGGCCGGCACGGCGGCATGGGCGCCGCCTCCTTCGTGCTCAGTAAGCGATCGATCGCCCGCAGCCGCACCGCACCTGCCTGCCTCTCTGCTTCTAGATTCTTCTTATTGGAATAGAATAGAGCTCTGTTGACTGCGGCCGGGGCCCGGCAGGCTGCAGGGGACCTGCTGGATGGGGTTGGGGCCGTCGAAAAGCCATCGCGAGCGGGAGGGAGGCCTGTACAAGGGATCGAATAGGATACCGGTGGTCTCCATGCACGGAGCCTCGCCCGCCTTCCTCTGGCCTGCAGTCCTGCACAGCGCAGAGCTGAACTGAAAGCCACGGCTTCCATTCCTTTGCTTTCTTCTTCTCCTCCTTTCCCCGAATCGATGGCCTCGCAATCTTTCCCTCCTCGACCCTGCTTTCGTCCGACAGGTGGTGCTCGAGGAGGACCCCTTTCTTGGTCGCTCGCTCCCCTCCTTTTGCTCCCACTGGCCTCCTTTCGCTCCCTTTCACATACAGTTCCTGCTCGCGCTCCTCGCCTGCAACTTGCGCCCGCCCGTGGAATTGGGCGCTCAATTGCGCCACAAAACCAAGAAAAGCAGGGCCCCCAACTTGCGTGCATGCACTGCATCTGCATGACCGGACCCGTGGGTGCAGCTGGTGTTGGTGGATTCCTCTCCTCGCATTTTTTTTTGGGTCTTCTTTTTTGGTTCCATCCATGAGCATCACGCACTGCTCGAACAGAGCAGGGTCGCGTGCGTCGTCCATGGTTCAACCATCCATCTTCTTCAAGGACACGCACTGCTGGCTCGCTCGTTCTCCAAACTGGTCGTGAGGCTGCCCACGTTCCGAGGATGGGTTCCTCTGCTCTGACGTGCCTGTGCGTCGATCTGGAAGCCTGCAGACGGTTGCATGTGCTGAGCCGTTGAGGCGCACAGCGCAGCGTCCCGCGGAGAGGATGAGTCCGTCGTCCCAAAACCCGCATTAAACCACGGCACGAATCACAAGGCACAAATGGGTCGCGGAGTAAATTTGGCCGGCCGGTACGCATCGGGAACGCCACACAACCCGCACATCATGGGGGCGTTATGTCAGTTACTACTACCGCACATGCTGCTTACGTGAATTTTTTTTATAATAAAATCAGTACGGAGTATAGCCAATCAGTACGGACTACAGCAGCAGCTTATGGTTTTAGTTGGGTTTCAACTCTAGCCTACCCTAACTTATTTGTGACTTAAAGGCTAAAGGATTATAATTAGCTAGGAGTAATTTGTAATTCCCGCTGGAACTAATTAAACCATCGCTTTGACTTATTCCCATGATGTTTCAAAGAAGAAATGGGTTGCTTGTAGTACTCGATCTGACGTTGTCGACATACTACTACTACTATTATGGTAGAGGGTCATCATGCGTGATGGCTGGCGCTGAACTGAATTGCTGTGGCATGCATGGTGTGCAGTGGTGGAGGTGCTGGAGAACCTGGCGTTCCTGGCGAACGCGAGCAACCTGGTGACGTACCTGATGGGGTTCATGCACTACTCGCCGTCGCAGTCGGCCACCACGGTCACCAACTTCATGGGCACCGCGTTCCTGCTCGCGCTCCTCGGCGGCTTCCTCTCCGACGCCTTCTTCACCACCTACACCATCTACATCGTCAGCGCCTTCATCGAGTTCATGGTACGTTACGTTACGTTACGTTACGTACGCACTGCTATTACTACTGCTGCTGCTGCACAAACTAAACTAAACTACGCGCCAAAAATCCATCTTCTATTTGTCAACTGTCTACTAAAAATTTAAAAACAGAAATATCTATCGCTCATGCAATGCAAGTTTCTCCTATCCTATCCTGCTATCCATCTGTTTTTCATCACGTCATGGGAATGGGATGGTACTAAAATAAACAATGCGCGCGTACACGTACCCTGTTCGCTGTAGTAGTACGTAGCTAGGGTAGTAGTATTGATGTTTCCTGATATGATAATAACTAAACATATCTCTATGGTGGGTGGTCGTCGTACGCATCGTATCTCCAAGCTGGTGGCGTGAGAGGATTATACTAGCCGATATATACAGTCCAGCTGTGCAGCCACGTCAGCGCTTGACTTCTCTATCTCCAGCAGTCCAGCCCCGTTGCTCTCATTTGGCTATCGCCACTGTGTTCCTCTTCTATGGCATGCATCAAGCCCGGCCTCCAACTAGAAAAGTGGTGAGGGGACACATGGCCTCGACTATGACCGTAGTTTTTCTATGAGGAATCAATTAATTCACCACTAATAGTCTCATCATCACCAACGTTAGAGGTCAGAGATGGCTGTACTGTCAGCTGAAGATCGCCGTGTTTTGCTTGTTCCACGTCCATCACCTGTGTAGCTAGCTAGTATATGCTCACTGAGGTAGTCATCAGGCCGGTCAATTGTGAGCCATAAATCTGACCAGCAGTATGCTAAATTAATTAACCAACAGAGACGATGCAAGCTCATGCACAATTCCCTGCGATTTGGGTTAAGGATCAGCAATGCGAAATTAGGGCCAATGATTAATAGGGTCAATTGTATCTAAGATGAGGATGGGTCGATTTGACTCGACATACCCTGGGTCAAAGGGAAGCTTAATCACATCTCCTTCATACATTGTGCTGTCACTGTACCTTCAGCCTAGCTATGTGTGTTTAGGGCCGACCGGGCATGGGCTTAAGCTGAACCATACGATCGATCCGTGTAGCCGTAGCGGCCTTGTTCAGGCAAATCAGTGGACCTTCCTCCTGTCGCTTTTAGAAAAGAACCGGAGGCGCAACAATATCCATGTGAAAAACCGTTTAAATTATCGCAAAGGACCGGTGCCCTCTTGTCTTCGTGTGCAAATATTTCTGGAGCGATCGAGCTTAATTTGTTTTCCTGCGCGCCAGGGAAGAGCGTATTTATGTTTTGATTTGATGACACGTGGCGCCACCCCATTTCTTAGGTTCTTCTTCTTTTTATCAGTTTGTTGCTGAAAATATCTGAATGGACGTGTGACCATAGATGAGTAGTAGTATAGGTTAACCGGCCGTTGGATGAGTAGGATCGATGTTGATATGAAGCGAGGAAGGCGACCTTTGTACGTGGATATCACGTGGGTACAGTATGTAGTCCCTAGCAACAAGTTGAGCATAATAACCGGCCTGTAGTTGCAGGAATACAAACTAGTCATTGTACACGTCAACAGCCGTAAGATGCAGGGCAATTGCATTGCAGACGTTAAAGCCGATGGGCCTTAAATTTGATTATATACGATTGCATTCCACAAACATAAAAAATCCCTGAAACACACGCGCGCGCCTGCGGTTGATCTGCGCGGTGCGACGCGTCTCGCCTGCGAAGAGATCTCTACGCGGCTGTCACGTCGCGTCTAATAATCCTTGGATTGACCGGCAGGACGACGACGACTAGTAGGCTGCTTTACGTAACCCGGGAGACGGTAGGGAAGAAGTTTAGCGTCAACCACGCGACGATCCTCTGGCGGATCGACAGGTAGGATCAACGACAGGGACAGCAAGTCGGTAGAGTAGCCCGTTGCGCAACCGTGTGACGGAAGAACGTTCTGGAGGCTGCTTGGCCGTGGTCCGTACCAAACCTGATCACCAGACACGTACGAGTAAATTATTTGTTTGTGATAGATGCAGGCACTTTGAACAGTGCAGGGCATGATTGATGTCTGACCCTAGTCCTTCCAAAAGTTTACATCATATATCATCGAATGTTTGACACATGCATGGAGTATTAAATATAGACTTAAAAAATAATTAATTACACATATTACGACTACTTTGCAAGACGGATCTTTTAAGTCTAAGTAGTCCATGATTTGATAATGTGATGCTACAATAACCCATGTACTAATGATGGATTAATTAAGCTTAATAAATTCGTCTTGCGGTTTACTAACGTATTCTGTAATTTATTTTTTTATTAGTATCAAACACCTATAACACCCGATGTGACGTGTTAGAACTTCAAACCTGGATTTAAACAAGCCGGTACATTTCACACGTCGGGACAAACGCTGGCGAAAAGCCGAAAGCCCCGCCGTCCCTCGCAACAGAGAAACAGTCAAACCGTTTCAGGGGCCGCTGAGTGCGAGGGCAGGACTGCAGGAGGACCGGATGGCAACTGCCGCGGGCCCGCGTATCTCCAGCTTCAGGTCGGAGCACCACCGCCCGGCTGGTGCCGGGACGGGCACGGGGCCCCTGCGCCAGGAGAGGATCGCGCGGGCCCGGTGGCCGGAACGCGGAGCGAGGGCGGGCCAGGACAGCGACGGAGAGGGGGACGAACCTGGACAACGCAGATCACACCAGTCTGGGTTCTTGTACAGTGAACAGTATTTTTGTTCACACGCTTGACGTGACGCGCCCGTTGGGCCTCGATAAGCCCACTGTTCGCTGGATCGTATCGGATTATAATATAGTATTTTCTCTTACAATAAAATAAAACAAGATCGATCGATTTATAAACCATAAAAATGATCAAACGAACAGAACGAAGATTGGCACCTCACACTAGTGGAGGGTTAAGTCTTGTGATGGGCTGATTAGTCCAACTAGTTGCACTGATCTGGGTTTACATGTGCACGGCAGCAACTAGTTGAATCTGCTGAATGCTTTAGGTCAAGAACCAGGTCAACGTCAGCCTCCCAGTCCCAGCCATTCGGAGCCATGCAAACGTCTCAACCTCGCCGTGCAGTTCTTAGCCATCAGCGCTGACAATTACACACATAAAGCCAGCGCCCGCCCGCCATTACCCTGATTTTATTTGGCTGGTCAAAGGGCTAACTGCGTGGCATGGGACGGGTGCCGGGGTCGGTCTCCTCCTTGCTTTGGCGCTCGGCTCGCCGCTCACGGGCGCAAAGCGACGCCGCGCACGGGCGGGGCCCCAGCGCCCCGGCCCCGGCCCGTCGCAAGTAGTAGGAGAAGCTAACATAGGGGCCGCCGCCGCCACTTGTATTGCCGTGTCCGTGTGCCTGCTTTTTGTCGCTATCGCCTGATATTTACCCAATCATTTGACATGATGAGCATCAGTTGTCACTTGACACGATGTACCAAGGGTTCTTTTGCTTTTGAAAGGAAAAGAAATCAATAAGAGGAAAATAAACGGCACAGCACTCGCACCAAATCGTCATGTCAGATTGGCAATGTGTGTAGAATTTCGGCCCGGCCCAAACACAATGGGCTGCGAATGTCTAACTCTTTCTGATAATAACTTACCTGCTGTCTGCGCATGTCTAAATTATTTACATATTTCTTTCATGGCGCGCAGGGGCTGGTGATCCTGACGGTCCAGGCGCGGACGCCGTCGCTGATGCCGCCGCAGTGCGCCGCCAAGCCGGCACCGTGCGAGCCCGTGTCGGGGGCGAAGAAAGCGATGCTGTTCGCGGGGCTGTACCTGACGGCGCTGGGCGTGGGCGGAATCAAGGGCTCGCTGCCCTCCCACGGCGCGGAGCAGTTCGACGAGCACGCGCCGCGGGGGCGAAAGGGCCGCTCCACCTTCTTCAACTACTTCATCTTCTGCCTCTCCTGCGGCGCCCTCGTCGCCGTCACCTTCGCCGTCTGGGTCGAGGACAACAGCGGCTGGCAGTGGGGGTTCGGTATCTCCACCATCGCCATCCTCCTCTCCATCCCGGTCTTCGCCGCGGGATCCAGGCTGTACCGGAACAAGGTGCCCACGGGGAGCCCGCTCACCACCATCGCCAAGGTCCTCGTCGCTGCCGCGCTCGCGCGGCGCCGCGGCGGATGCGGTTACTCGCAGAGCGCCATCAGCAACGGCGCCGTCATCGACCGCGCGCCCAGCCCCACGGGGAGCACCGACATGAAGGAGTACGACTGCAAGCCCGGGGCCGGGGACATGAACATGATGGAGGAGATGTCGATCTCCGACGCTGCTGCGATCGTGGCTGCCGCCGAGCCGTCCCACGAGCTCGCGTTCCTGAACCGCGCCGTGCAGTGCCAGCCGCCGCGGCACGGCCGCCTGGCGTGCACGGTGCAGGAGGTGGAGGACGTCAAGATCGTGCTCATGGTGCTGCCCATCTTCTTCTCCACCATCATGCTCAACTGCTGCCTGGCGCAGCTGTCCACCTTCTCGGTCGAGCAGGCGGCCACCATGGACACTCGCGTGGGGAGCCTCACCGTGCCGCCCGCGTCGCTCCCGGTGTTCCCGGTCACCTTCATCATCATCCTCGCGCCCGTCTACGACCACGTCATCGTCCCGTTCGCGCGCCGCGTCACGGGGACCGAGATGGGCATCACGCACCTCCAGCGGATCGGCACCGGGCTGGTGCTCTCCATCGTCGCCATGGCCGTGGCCGCCGTCGTCGAGGTGAAGCGCAAGAACGTGGCGGCCGACAACGGGATGCTGGACTCGGCGAAGCCGCTGCCCATCACCTTCTTCTGGATCGCGTTCCAGTACCTGTTCCTGGGGTCCGCGGACCTGTTCACGCTGGCGGGGCTGCTCGAGTTCTTCTTCAGCGAGGCGCCGCCGCGGATGAGATCACTGGCGACGTCGCTGTCGTGGGCGTCGCTGGCGCTGGGGTACTATCTCAGCTCGGTGCTGGTGTCCATCGTGAACAGTGCGACAGGGCGCGGCGACCACCGGCCGTGGCTGCAGGGTGCAAGCCTGAACCACTACCACCTCGAGAGGTTCTACTGGGTCATGTGCGTGCTCAGCACCCTCAACTACCTCTTCTTCCTCTTCTTGGCCATCAGGTACAAGTACAGAAACGCGGGGGTCATCAAAGGGTAATGCCATCTTCATATGGCCACTCGGCGTTGCCATTAATCGCCGTGGGCGTGAGCGATGCATGCTGGGTGCAACTGTTTATATAGGTGGCAAGCAGAGAGTCGAAGAAAATGTAAGTTAATTTCTGCAGGATGTGGGAAATGATGGTGGTTTATGAAGCTGTAATGGATTTGGTTGATTGGTTCAACAAGTAAATCAACAAGAGGCGGGGCTCAGTGAATCGGATGTCCATATGTTTGAATTAAATCATAATGAGATTTTAGTGTTAGATTTGAAACTTATGCCTCTCGTTCCCGCCGGTCGGATGAAGGTGCAAGCTTCTAATTTACCAACACAAAATATTGTTCAAACATTTCTAATTTAATGGATTCATGAATTGGTAAGTCCATAAAAATATATTGGGTAAAAAACAATGTTGAATCATCGAAGAATTAGTTGTTATCGAAAAAATATTCGTTGAGAAAAATGTTGTAGCAAATATTTACCAAATAAAATGTTGCTCATATGTTTCTTATGAAAAAATGTTGATTTGGCAATTATGTTGAGTCAACAAACTATTTGGTAATTTTGAGGTCAACAAATTTCAACAAAATTAATGAATAAAAATAAACATGTCAAACCAATATTTCCTACAAAACACAGGCCAAACTTTTCATGTTAAAATGGTTGTGAAACATTTTATATGATAATGTTTGTCAAACATTGCTCATGAAAAAGCTCAATTGGCATGCAAGTAATACAAAATGTTGGATCTAACACTTTTTTTGCGAAGGGTAGAGAGCATTATATTGAAACTCAATATGGTACATCCCAAATTACATGCGAAAAAAATCTAAAGTAAAAAAGGAAAATATTCTATCCTAGTTTTCCATCAACTTTTTCCCTAGTGGCTTTGTTTGAAGTCCAGGCTATAGATAAATAGAGTACCATCGAACACTGAAGCCAGAAGTATATTCCTCAATCAACAGATCCTTGGACCAACTCCAAAACCTTAAACATTTATTTTGATAAAAGAACTTCGGTGGTTGAATCTTTCGCTAAAACTTGGGGTTGCAGATTCATTAACTCCAACTCTTGATCCATCAAGTAGGACGCTCAGTTTCTTCTCTGTGGCCATCGGCAATGAGGTCAACGATTCAGAGCAATGTCTATGTGCGAAGTGCCTATGAGCACCGTTGCCCTTGCAGATAATAACCACAGACTAAACTCGTGTCGATGAAATTGACTCCCGCAATGGCGATATTGTCATGAATCGTTGAAGTCGTCGCTGGTAAAGGTAAAACATCAGTGATAATTTTGTCAGTAGATTTTGGGGTCCCCTCTCCTTGTCACTGATGTTCTCATAGAGGAAGAAGAAGAGGGCCCTAGATAGCGGTAGCTTGTTGACCGATGTTAAATTAACTTTGACTATCAAATGTTAAATATACAAAGTTATTGTGTCAACACACTTGCAAAAAGAAATATAAATCTAAAATAAAGATGAGTCAACATTTGTAATGAATTGAAATGACCTTATGCGTACACAACGAAAAAGAAGAGAGACCTATAAGCCAGGTAAGGGAAAGTGTAGGGGGTTACAGTAACATTTTGTGGAGGAAAACAAAGATAATATTTTTTTGACCAATCAATCAAAAATTTCATACAATGGAACCTTACTTTTTAATGATTAATTATTTCGTATGCAAAGGAGTAAATAAAAGTTTTGTAGTCCGTTTGTTTTTTAATAGAGCTGGCCTTGATCGTTGAGTGAAGCATAGTCTAAGCACAACAGCAAAAGGCCTATAGGTTATGGCGAGAATTCCCTTGTTGCCACTAAAATTTATACCAATTTCCTCATTGCCATAAAAAATTATGGATTTCCCTCACTGCCATCCATTTAGAATTTTTGATCCCCTCATTGCCATTACCGTTGCATGATCAAGCCTTATTCACTTGGTTGCCATCTATATAGATAATTTGTTCCCTTCAATGCCATCGAGAGAACAGAACACCGTTACAAGGTGTTCGTAACATAGGACTAACTCCGTAAACACTGTTGATAACTAAATTTGATCATTTCTTATAGTCTGGGCTTGATAGTTGCTTAGGTAGTTTATTTTGCTGAATTAATTAAATTCAAGTTTAATTCGTTATGTCTCTACGTGCACATTTTCTGTTTTTTTATCTCTTAAAAATCTACGGTAGTAGACAGTAACCGCCAACTAACA
This sequence comes from Miscanthus lutarioriparius, assembly GCA_904845875.1. Taxonomy (NCBI): domain Eukaryota; kingdom Viridiplantae; phylum Streptophyta; class Magnoliopsida; order Poales; family Poaceae; genus Miscanthus; species Miscanthus lutarioriparius. Next base: position 30,320,523 of record CAJGYO010000018.1, read on the forward strand.
AAATACAATAGTAATCCGACACTACTATAGATTGATTTATCAATGTCGCCACTTTCACTACCGTAGCGATAGAAGCGACGGTGTGATACTTGCACCACCAGTTGGAACGATAGCGATGCCTCCTAGGCCTAAAACCGGCATCAGGCCAATACCACTGCCGCATCTATCGTTAACCTGTCGGTGGTAGAAGTCTGAACTGCCGGTTTTAGGCCTAGGAGGCCTCGCTATCGTTCCAACCGACGATGCAAGTATCACACCGTCGCTTCTATCGCTACAGTAGTGAAAGTGACGACTGTGATAAATCAATCTGTAGTAGTGTCGGATTACTGTTGTATTTTGTTAGTTGGTGGTCACTGCCAACTACCGTAGTTTTTTAAGAGATAAAAAATAAAAAATGTATACGTAGAGGTATAACGAATTAAACTTGAATTTAATTAATTTAGAAAAGTAAATCACCTAAGCATCTATCAACCCTAGACTATAAAAAATGATCAAATTTAGTTATTAACAATGTTTTACAGAGTTAGTCCTATGTTATGAACACCTTGTGATGGTGTTATGTTCTCTCGATGGCATTGAAGGGAACAAATTATCTATATGGATGGCAACCAAGGGAATAAAGCTTGATCATGCAACAGTAATGGCAATGAGAGGATCAAAAATTCTAAATGGATGGCAGTGAGGGAAATCCATAATTTTTTATAGCAATGAGGGGAATTGGTATAGATTTTAGTGGCAACGAGGGAATTCTGACTTCGATCCTCAAACAAACAAGTAAGAAGAAAGGGAGAACAATTGCAATCTCATGCACCAGAGAAACAGAAAAACATTAAGGAAATTCAACTATAAGCAAAAGAATGATAGCCCGGCCCAATACATGAGAAGAAAAAGAGTAGGCCCACTATGAGAAAGAAGAAGAGCATCTATGTTTGCCTCAAGAGTTGTGTGGCTAGCTTTCCTTGGCCTTGCAAACAACTTCACCCCCTGCCAGTGAACGGAATCGGCTCACCTCGGTTGTGGTAAGAAAATCTTGGAAAACGCTAGCCTTCCTCACCACCGTCGGGTACCCTCTCTCCCTCCAAGCTCCAATTTGGCGCACGTCACTGTTGGAATATTTAATGCACACAGATAAATCCACAAGCGTATGGATATCGCTGTAGCTTTCACCCGGAAGTATTTCAAGTATTGTATCCACAGGGAAACGTGTGAGACTAACTACGGTCTAAATTAACAAGGGGTAACGATTAGGTTCAGGGTTAATTTAACTAGGAGTAGCAACAAGGTTAGGATAAATAGGAGCATAGAGGGGATAACTAAGGGTCTCTAGTTCTGACTTGGGTAAGCTTATGTCTTCTACTGTTCAACTAAGGACATTACTTAAGGAAAGACACCAGCAGAGGATGCTTTCCTTCGCAACCGCGTCCTACGTGCGCCTACAGACGGGAGGTGGACTACAAGGGATCAACGATGCTATATAGTACTGGTGTCACACACGCAATCTACCACCGATTCGGAATGCAGGGTGCATCCACAATTAACATAAGTCTAAGCACCATGCTTACACTTACGTTTAATACTCTACTCCCCCTTGGAAGAGAATAAAGCACTCAAAAGAGAGTCGTGAACCTGAAGAACAATATAAACAAGATGCTTTCTTGAATCGGAAGTTAATTACCAGAGATATCTCGAAGACAAGCTCAAGTATAACTTGGATCTGCCAAGGTACAAGCCGTAGAGAGAGCATCGATAGGCCCGCGTCTCCTCCAAACTCTTCCCTCACTCTCTATCTCACTATTTTTATTTATAAGACTAGATCTTATGGAGGACTAATCTTCCCTTGATAGCTAGCTCTGATCCTCATAAGGAGAATATGAATTAGGGTTTCAGGGATCTGAGGATCTGATGAGGGAGGGGGTAGGGGCTGCTATATATAGGCCAAAGGTAGAGTAGCGGCCAAGGAATCAAGGTGGAGTAAGGGGCAAGAACTCTAGGAGTAGGGGCAAGGAATTTCCACATCATCGATCTGCGTCATCTCTCCTGACCACCATTGGATGAACTGACCTAAAACTGCCTTAGAATCAATGGTGTAGATCGTAGGAAGGAGTACGTATATGGCGGGTGATGGGCCACCCCCATGGGCCGGATGGCCTCCCTAGTGGGCCGGCCGACCCATTATGGTGCCAGGTGGGCTTCTCCTTCTGGTGGCGAGGCTTGGGCTCCGTCTTGAGTCAACTTTCGTAGGTGTCGCGGGTAGAATCACTTGTTGTCGTCGGTTTGCTCATTTAGAGTGTATGATGTGATCTTGGGAGCTATTTTCGGATAAATCCTCCCCGTGGTCATGAAATCACCAAAGCTCATGGAATTCATTAGTTTAAACCCCTAAACCTTCATTGGTGATTATATTTATGCCCTTATACATGTTTAATTGGTGCTTTATAATGGTTGTTAACTACCGTCAGCAAATCACTCTAGGTAAACACCGCCGTGCGGCGGCGCTAACTCAACTTAGCTGGTACTGCTAGCAAAGAAAGTGGGCAGGTCAATACACTTCACACGGCATGGCTAAAATGGGCTTCGATCCCGCTTCGGCAGATCAAAGAGACAAAGACACGGAGTTGCTGCTACTCCCGTGTATGGCAAATGCCGATGGCACCGTTGCGTTCTCCATTAGGGTCCATTCGGTTCCTACATAACAGCTCCCTGGAATGGTTCCTGGCTGGATTGCACACCTAATTCACATAGGCGATAGGCAGCTAGAACGATTCCTGGGGCAATTCTTGCCTAAACAAATGGGCCCTCAATGAGACCTGCCGGATGTGATGGGTACAGGCCTGATTTTCCGAGAGGTAGCCGGTAAGTTCAATTTGTGGAGATCTCGACGTTGGCGATCCGGCTTCAAATCAGACACGATTTGAACCCTGCAACCATTACACCACTGCTCCGTTGGTTATCAACCAAGCACAACTTGATTGACCTCGCCAAGAAGGCTTTTCCTACAAGCGAATCGAAGAGCACAAGCAAGAAGGTAAAACACGCAATCTGATATTGCAAATATGAATGACGCGAATATCAATAGAGGGTTCTAGAACTCGGTTCCAAAGGACTAATCGACACAGTGGGGGAGATCAAGAACGGGGGCCCTGGATCACTGTAAAAGGATTTGTCACCACAGTTACAATGAACGATTCAGTTTCCTCGATGGAAAACTAAACTCTAAACAAAACCCAATTGTGTAGCAGCGGCGACGGCTGTGTTTATAGTCTAAGACTCGACCTAGGGTTGGGGACGGCCAGGGGTTGGGCACCCACAACTTGGGCTTAAGGCCCGACACGATACATGGCCAAGTTGGCCCAAATAGGTGACGCAGCACCTTGCCGTGGTCACACAGAATGATCCACAGACCTTCTGGAGCTGGGACCAGATCCAAAACGACGGCGTCGTCGTCCCCTTTCCAACGCATCCAAGAACGGCCCGTTTCGATGTCGTATGAGAAAGTTATGACCGAAACAGTAACGACGTGTCTGCTGAATCCGAGGGTGACGTGGCAGCTGAGTTGGGAACGAATTGCAACTTAGGGAAGACCATGGCGTCGGTGTGTCCAGCATGGCGATGTCCTCATCATCCTCCCCTTCTCGAATTGGAGTCGTCCTCGACTCCATCTTGGTGATGTCCTCATCAGGATGGCTCTCAGGCCACGGCACCTGTAGAAGGGAACGCCAGCAACGGCAGCCAAGGAAGCAATGAGCTGGAGCCCATCGAGTGGGAGCTTGGTGTTGGTGCCTAGGCCTGGTGGAGCTCCGTTAAGCGTAATGCACAATTCATGCCATCAGAAAAGGCAAAGATTTGTAATTTTGATATTTGTTTGGTGAACATTGGAATGTCCTTCGATCGTTGCTACCACTACACCAGGCGATAACTATGGTGGACATTGGGAACGACACTGAAACCTCTTTCTAGTATGACGCCTGGTACAACGAGGACGCGGATAGAATCGACAACTCTCCCGTTCGCGTCACTCAGGAGGGTGACCCGGATGGTCCTCCGCGTAGCGCCACCACGCCGTCCTCTCCTCGCCCCCCACCGCATCGCCACATGAGCATGCCGCCACAGTCCCACATAGCCACAAGGATGGCGGTGGTGAGGCTATTCCACCCCAGGCCATCCTCTCCTCCCTTCCTCTTCCTCATCTAAGACCCGTTTTTTCTGATGCCATGGAAGTCCGGCGGCAAGCACGAACCACCAGATCTGGGGTCTTGGGGCCCAGATCTAGCGATCCCTGCCATGGATCCGGCTTGTGGCTGGCGAGCTGGCTCGGTGCCGGCGCGCCTTCCGATTCTTGCGCAAACGATGGCGACAGGTCTGGCGCAGGCATGTCGTCGAAGGAGGCTTCCTGGCACGGGGCTCGGCCATGAGCTAGAAGCAGGGCCTAGCCATGGGGCTCGTAGGACAAAGGCGGACTCGGTGGTGGTGCGTGTTGTGGGTGTCGGGCTGGGGCCATGTGCCTCCATACAGGGTGGTCCACGACAACATAGTCCATCCGGCGTGCACCATTGAGGGCCCCCGATCTAGATCCAGCAGGCCAGCATTTGGGCGCGGCGGGCGGCCAACTTTTGGGCGTAGCAGGTGGCCAGCTTCCGGGAGCATCAGGCGCCCGGCGAACGGGTGCCTCGGGGTGCCTCGCCATGCCCCATGTCACGGACGACCGTGTCCTCGCTCTCTGTGTCTTGTGCGCCTTGTCCTACTGTCCACGATGGAAAGGTGGCCTTGACCACGTCCACCTCGCCCTTGCCACTGCCCCTATGCAAACATTCTTTGGCTTCCCATCTGTGCCGCTCTTCTCGGCCAGTTCCGGTCGATGGGGCCTAATCTGCCTCGTCAGGTAAGTCGAAGCTCCGCACGAGGGCCAAGGCCTATGGGTGTGTCGTCGTGCCTATGCTCACCAAATTGGTTCTAAGATGGCGGCGGCGGACTACAGCTCATTCCTGGGATTGAGGAGCTTAGGCGAAAGTCATGCACGACCTGGTTGTGCGATCGACGGCGACGCCCTCGATTGCCGCTTACCTCCTTACAGGAGTCGATGTAGCCTCCCCACCCTATAGCTATAGCTTTGTCCCTCTCCTCCTGGTGAAAACCTAGCTCTACTTATCTAGAGCCGGTGGTGGTGGCGTCAACGACGTCGCATCCTTCTTGGAGGCACCACCGTGGAGGGGGCTAGCTCAGACCTATCTCTCCTGGCTCCTTGTTTCCCTCTTGGGTGAGACTGGCCCTGGCTGTCGGTCATTGTCGATGTTTCAACGAGTGTCCTCCTCTGGCATCTCTGTTCTGTTGGTGCTCTCCTTGATGGTGCCAGAAAATCAAATGTCGGGTGGTGTTTCCACCGCTGCCGTCATTTCCCTCCATGGTTTCCTCCCCGTGGGTGGCATTGAATGGTGGTACAAGGACCCGGAAGTGCTGTAGGTGTCACCATCAGCTTCAAGGGAGGTCACCGTGTTCGATGATCTTTGGCTTGCGTGTCCGTCACCACTCTTAGTCCCCATTCCACTGTTGATCCTCAGATGGAGGACGGTAGCGGAGCGGCATAGCTACGAGGAGTGGTGCAGGGCACAATGGTCATGGCGTAACTAGCGAGTATGTTGTTCAGCGGTGGCACAAATCAACGATCGGTTGGCGTCCTCCGGCTTGAGTCTAGGCTTATCCTTGAGTCCTCATGTTGGTTTTTCTTCTTCTTGTTGTTGTTAAGTGTTGTTGTTGTTGGTGTCATTGTTGTTGCTATTGTAATCTCTCCCTACCCTTATTGTACTTCTCTGGACTTATTGTATCTGGATTGGCGCCATGCCCTTCCACCTTTCGGCTTCCTCGACATCTGTGGAATGAAAATTCAGGTGGGGATAGTTCATCTCTCGGTGACCTTTCAAAAAAAACGAGGATGCGGTTGCTGACCATTTTCCAGCAATGCACAGTCACTTCACCAGGAAAACAATTTTAGTAGCGTAGGTCTATGCTTTAGGTCTCGATGCCCCAAACCTCTTCGTGTAGCACATGTTCATCCAAGCCACCTCTGAATTCAATCAGTTGCAACATATTGTAAGCCAAACAATGCTCAATGTGGGGGATATGACCCCCGGTGTCCATAAGACAAGACATGGGCCGCACCATCAGAAGTGGCCCAGCCGGCGTGCACCGCAAGGCTACAATAAGACATTGTATAATACCAAATAGGATACTTTCCTTGTAACCCTACCCTCTAGAGCATATAAGGAGGGGGGGTTCCCTAGTGGACATCCCCATATGGATCCTAGGCTTAGCCTAAGGCATCTCGATCACATAATATCATACGGCTAATACAATCCAACAGACCACGTGAGTAGGGTATTACGTCGCGCTGATGGCCCGAACCTGTCTAACCCTTATGTCTCTGTTGCCTTCTTGTTCTCGATTACACACATCTCTGCCGATCAATCTACCTTCGTGGGATACCCCTCGGAGGACTGCCAACGATAATACCACAGGAGTAGGGTATTACGTGTGTGTGCTGTTTCCATGATGAACAAGATGGTATGTTTTGCAGGCTCCTCGTCCTTCCCACAGCCCGGCCAGATCTTTACGGTCGGATCGATCTCCTGGGTCATCAATGCTGACGGAGACAGAGAGATCATCAATCACATGCAGATCGATATTGCGTCGGCCACACCAGCCCCTGCAATAGCCGATCCAATCTCGGAAGCACCTCTGAGGTTGCCTTCACCAACAGCTCGCCACCAGCTGCCCCGCTACTCGAGGAAGCTGTTCGGCAATGATGATCTAATCGCATCCATCGATCTGGTTGGCCAGAAGCTCGCCGACCACCTAGGGACAACAATAACACCTTCTAGGATCATGACAAATTGGTCGCCACTATCTTTGGGGGCCTCGCCGCCATCGAGAACAGAAGAGATCAAAAACTCACCGCCCATCGGGTGCTCGCCGTCAACGTCGACCAGATAACGCCATACGCCGCTGACCAGATGTTCTGTCTAAAGCTAAGTCACTCTTTAATATTTTTCTAAATATTCTCCAACCTTCATATATCTCCATGATGTTTCTCCGAGCTATTTTCTCCATGTTTGTTCACCAAACAATTTTCTTTCATGTATACCATCTTAAAGATGACATACAGCTAAGTCTAAGGCGAACCCCCGAACAGTCATGTTGACGCTTGAATGTCCCCAGAGATGGCCCTATCTTTGGCTCCTCCCTACACATGCACGAGTGTCTGGCCTCTGCGTTATGGGTGGTCGGTAGCGGCTCCTTAGCGACGCTTTGTTCTTCCTACACGCACATGGGCTCCGCGCTATGGTTAACGAGATAGCTAGGGCTGGAGACTCAGCTACACAATAACTAGTAGGGCGGTTGATATTAAATATAAATACATCTTCATAATAACACTAAGTGTTCACACCAACTGATCTCCGAGCTACATACGCTATTTCATCACCATTGCTGATTCTTCTCCGGAGTTCATATATTTTACATCATGTACTACCTGTTCTACATATTTGTATTGCAGGATCATCGTCTAGGTGGTCGGACCACCTAGTGCTCGGACTTCTCCACCGATCAACTGGTCGGACCGCTAGGTTCATTGACTTCGTCGCTGACCAGTTGATCAGATTGTTCGCCGGTCGCTTCTACTTCGCCGCCAACCAGTTGATCAGACTGTTCATCGCTCGTGCTTCATCGTCCGCCTACTATCTTTGAGGGCTTACCACCTAAGCTTAGGACTCCTCGGTGTTCGGATTGTTTGCCACTTCATCGTCACCACTGTTTGGGGCTCGCCACCTACTGTTTGGGGACTCCTCGATATCCGGATTCTTCATGCAAGCGTCTCTAGCTAAGTTGGGACTCCTTGGTGGTCGGACCACCTATTAGATGGACTTCACCGCCAACCAACTAGTCGGATCGCTTGGCGCTCACTCCCCTCGATGCTCTCTCTCCTTTCGGCGCTCACTTTGCCACCGACCGGTTGGTTGGACTCGCTCATCGCATAGGCTTCATCGTCATTGGGACTCGCTTGACTATCTTTGGGACTCCTCGGTGTTTGGATTCTTCGTGCAAGCATCACCAGCTATGCTGGGGACTCCTCGGTGTTTGGATTCTTTGTGCAAGCATCACCAGCTAAGCGGGGGACTCCTCGGTGTTCGGATTCTTCGTGCAAGAGTCACTAGATAAGCTAGGGACTCCCTTGGTAGCTGGGTCTTGCTACGTTTCATCGGTGTGCTATCAAGCTGCTCCATGCTATTTGGATCAGGGTGCTGATCTTGGGCAACACATCTTTGGTCTTGATACATGCATGTCAGATGACGTCGGCAAGCTTTCAGATTTCTTTTCTATGACCCTGCTATAAGATTCATTCTTCATCTTCTAGTAGGCTCGGGGACTAAGTGGCTACACTTCACCTGGCGGTGAATGTAGTGCTTATTTCTTGATTTAACCTCCTTATTGATGGAGTCTAAGTGGCTACACTTCTCCTAAGTGAAAGAATTTTCAATTTTATCTTGAGCCCCTTACATCCTTCTAGCAAGCCTTACTTGGCTAAGTCCGAGGTCTTCTAACCAGTTAAACTGGTCGACATTGACTTTCACCGCCCAGGTCATCAGGTAAACTAGCCGGCTTCGACTTTCACCGCTCAGGTTACCAGTTAAACTGGTCGGCTTCAACTTCCACTGCTCGGATCACCGGTTAAACTGATCGGCTTCACGTCAAAGTGCTCGGACTAGTTCAAGATAGCGTTGCTCAAAGGATACAAGGTGCTCGGGGACTAGCTGTGGGGGATATGACCCCTGATGTCCATAAGACAAGACATGGGCCGCACCATCAGAAGTGGCCTAGCCCACAAGATCAAGGCGTGCACCGCAAGGCTACAATAAGACGTATAATACCAAATAGGATACTTTCCTTGTAACCCTACCCCTCTAGAGCATATAAGGAGGGGCAGGGGTTCCCTAGTGGACATCCCTATATGGATCCTAGGCTTAGCCTAAGGCATCTGATCACACGCAATATCATACGAAGCCAATATAATCCAACAGACCACAGGAGTAGGGTATTATGTCGCGTTGATGGCCCGAGCCTGTCTAACCCTTGTGTATCTATTTCCTTCTTGTTCTCGATTGCACGCATCTCTCCCAATCAATCTACCTTCGTGGGATACCCCTCAGAGGACTGCCGGCGATATTCTATCAACACTCAATGACAGTAGAGACAAATGTCGTGAACATTTCTGTGCCAATCAGGGAAAGCAGGATTCTGGTAGTCTGTACTGGCTCCTGCAGTCCACCAATGCGCCATCACATCCTCTCGCAAAGTTCATTTGGGAAAGCCATGCTCCACCACGAGTGCAATTCTTTGTCTGCTTGCTAGTGTACGGTGTTGACGGTAGTTAACGTTCATCATAAACCGTCAATATAACTTATATAAATGCATAAAAAGGATCACCAACATAGGTCTAGGGGTTTAAACTAATAAATTCCACAAGTTTTGGTGAATTTATGTTTACAGGAGGATTTACTCAGAAAAAAGTCAAGGAGGATCTATTAGTCAAAGCAAATCACGTTTATCCGCAGCAAAACCGATGTGGGAAGACTCTAGAAGACTCCAGAAGGCAAACCACCAAAGCGGAGGGCAGTTGGCTGACATGTGGGGTTGGTCGGCCCCACCTATAGGCCGCCTGGCCCCCTGGGCCCACCTGTTAGCCCCTCCTTCGAATGTCGGTTCTCCTCTGCCTCCTAGATTGCATCTACGCCGTTCTTTCAAGTCAGTTAGGCCTATATAGCAGCCCCTACCCCCTCCCTAGAGAATCCCTGAAACACTAATTCATACCTCTCATTCAGAGATCAAGATACACTAGGAGGATTAGGTCTAGACTCTCCAATGTAGTAGATTAGTAGCTTGGGAGAGAGGGTCGAGTTGGGCAATGAGTAGAGAAGAAACAATGAGTAGAGCAGAAGGTCTAACACAATGCCAAGATCCACAAAAGAAAGGACAAAAAGATGGCATGACCAAAGAATAAGAAAAAAAGAGTGTGACATAGGAGACAAGATGCTCACAAACAACCCAAGCAAGGAAACCTTCAAGCAGGAAGAGAAGACCACCACAAGCCATCTACCCTTCATCGCATGGTGTCATCATGCTCCAATAATAAAGGTAACATTTTAAGGAAAGTGGTCATCATTTTCCTCTTGATCTTGGTATGCACATAAATGAAGAACAAACATGTTTGAGTTACAATTTTGCTTAATCCAACCTGATTAACTCAACATGTTTTGTTTCTTAAGCTTGTTCATAGCACCACTTTCTTGATCTCATAGTCTTAACCAAATAAGCTAAAATTTTGCATATCTTACCCTTGGAAGATAATAGTCATAATCATGTAAAGTTTGATACATTATAAAGATGGACAATCCTTCCACAAAGTTAAGCAACTCCCTCTCTTTTGTCATAGTCAAAATGCTACATCCTTCCGATCTTATCACCCATGTTATAAGAATAAATAATGCACATAACTTTAGCTCTATCATGATTTCAATGTGCCTAAGGCTAGAGTAGAGTAAATAAAGTTTTGGTGTTGTTGGTGTTTTTCCACCAACAGAGCCCATGCACTTGATCTCTACCTTGTCTTTATGAGCGTAACACACTTCTAGTAAAGTGTAGGGGTCGATCCCCAAATTCTACAAGTGTAAGTTCAATTCGACAACAAGCTCACAACCATTGATGAGAGGACACCTACCATCCAAGGTACATTACACAATCATACACAATGGTAGGTAAGCATGGGACATGAGATGGCCAACTTCCAAACAACAACAAAGAATAGCAAAATCAAAATTGGGAGGCTTTGTTCCAAGACCTCCACATCCCGCCACCTCGTTGAGCAACCACGACAACAACCAGCTTAGGGGAGAAGGTATTCCCCGTGTATCTAGATAAGTATTTCTTTCCTTTTATTATTCTTAGTTTGCTTTATATATATTAGAAAAAAAGATGAATAACTAAAATGAAGTAAAAGTTATCTTTGTAGAAATATATATAGTTATAATGTGTGATCTAAAAAATGAAAACAAAATAAAGAGAGTGTGTCCAGTTTGCTTAATTTGTTTTAAGAGCTGAATAAAATAAAAAGGACTCTGAAGATAATCAATTAAAATGGAAATGATGAATAGTTGCTATATTGTAATTCCTTTCAAGTACCTAGTTTTTAACCTTGAATTCTCTCGAGTTTTGGATAAAATTGTTTTGATATAAGGATTTACTCTGAACTTGAAACTTGTGGATAGCATATGCTTGATCTAAGTCTAGGTAATTGACGAATATGATATGAGAAGGTTTGAGCCGCTGTTTATCTTGTTCCAAGTGACACTAAAGTTCTAGAGATTTATCTTTTGAAAAACATAAAAATGCTACATGATGAGTTCCTGTATGATAAAGCTTGAATTTCCACCAGAGTCATACATGTTATTTAGGCTAGGAAAACTTCCACATATATGCTACTTGCTTTTGCATTGAGTTTTTTCAACCTTTGTTGACCCTTATGAGAGGTTTGTCATGCTCTTAAAATCAAGATCACGTACACACCACCCAAATATGCACTACTCGTACACCGGGGTAGGCGCAAAAACATGCTTTCCATCTAGATCCACCCAAAAATGTTCTACTCCTACACTGGGAGTGAACACCAAAAATATGCTTGATAGGTTTTCCATCCACCAAATAAATGCTCCAAGTTATTGTTGCTATCTCTCAAAGTTTTGTTGCAAAAAAGAGACATGGGGCTATACAAAAGTTATTCAAAAAAAGAGAAAGAAAAGAGAAAAAGTTGAGAAAAAATGGACAAGTATCCGAGATATCTAAAACAATGGTTACTCAGATGCCCGCCTAAAAAAAGAAGAAGAGATGAATAAGATAGCCCATGCTCTCTAGCAAATGTTTCAAAATATCAAAAGAGAGATGTGTTTCCAAGGAGCATAGTAGAATTAGTTTAGCCATCATATATATATATCCACCATATACATCCACACACATGCACATCTTGATTTGATTGTATGACTTAACTCACTTTGGATCCGAGGTTTCACTTTACAATATATGTATTGTAAGTATGCTCTATCTTTCTCCCTACCTATGAACTCCACATAAGCCTTAGTGATAGGAAGAGAAAAGGCATAACATCTTTATTGCCTTGGTGAGGATCCACAAATACCATATATGTTAAGAGACTTGAGAGTGTCATACAATGGAATCTGTAAGTTTTATTTTGAAAACTTATAAAAACTCCAGAATAATGGTGGAACAAAGGACTTGAGACATAGTGCTTGACTTGATTGTTCTGTCTTTCAATTGCTTAAGACCCAAGTGAAGGCTAAGAAGCCCCATGGTAGAAGGTAATATGGGTAAGTTTGAAAGTCAGATCAGTTTATTCTAATCCGGAGGAGATTTTTTTTTATTGAACACCTGTGTACTTTTGAGGAGTGAAAGCATTGTAGCAACTAGTGATCCGTTGCTGAGTTTGGCTTTGCTTAGGGACTAGCAAAGGTTAAGTATGGGGGAGCTTGTTGACGGTAGTTAACGTTCATCATAAACCATCAATATAACTCATATAAATGCATAAAAAGGATCACCAACATAGGTCTAGGGGTTTAAACTAATAAATTCCACAAGTTTTGGTGAATCTGTGTTTACAGGAGGATTTACTCAGAAAAAAGTCAAGGAGGGTCTATTAGTCAAAGCAAATCACGTTTATCCATAACAAAACCGACGTGGGAAGACACTAGAAGACTCCAGAAGGTAAACCACCGAAGCAGAGGGTAGTTGGCTGACATGTGGGGTCGGTCGGCCCCACCTATAGGCCGCCTGGCCCCTTGGGCCCACCTGTTAGCCCCTCCTTCGAATGTTGGTTCTCCTCTGCCTTCTAGATTGCATCTACGCCGTTCTTTCAAGTCGGTTAGGCCTATATAGCAGCCCCTACCCCCTCCCTAGAGCATCTCTGAAACACTAATTCATACCTCTCATTTAGAGATCAAGATACACTAGGAGGATTAGGTCTAGACTCTCCAATGTAGTAGATTAGTAGCTCGGGAGTGAGGGTCGAGTTGGGCTCATGCTCAAGTTCCGGATCTAGTCTTGGATGCTCGGCAAAGCCTTGTATCTTCACTTCCACATCTTGTTAGACTTATTATAAATTAATCATATTCCTATCTACATGCTATGCTTACTTTTAATATGCATCTTGCTTAGTTGAGGTTGTCATTACTTTTGTCTGTGGGTTCATAGAGCGCTTAGCCTGCTAGTTTATTGATTGGGCTTATAGTTGAGAGCCTCGTGTAAGCATGGTGCTTATACGATGCTCTACCTATGAGTATACCCTGTTCCCTGGTTGGGTGGTAGCAGCGGAAGGTGACAACCCCATCTATCCTTTGTAGTCCACTCTGAATTGAGCAGGTTCTTAAATTATAGGACCGTAGTCGCGTCGGTAGAGTTATCTATTGTGGGTACTCTACCGTCTAAGCGGCGTCCCAAAGTGCACAAGAGTAGAGTTAGTCTTAACTATAGTTGGATGTATATATACTTTGACCATGTAATAAGAATGTCACAGAAATCTACCTCACTCGTTGCTCTCCTAAGTTGACTAGTTTATGTTATCTTATAGATCTACCCCCTGAGTATCATTATCCTTAATTCCTATCATTACCTTCACCCCTGCTCTAGCCATGCTGGTATGTTGACTGATAGATACTCCTTTGATATTCAATAAGTCTTTACTCCATTGTTTCCCTGTGGTAAAATATAAATAACGATACCTAGAATACTCCCGGTAAAATGTTACAATGGTATTCTGTGCGCTTGTGGAATCCTTCATATTCTATTTGCACTTATAAATACCAACAAGCATTTTTGACGCTGTTGCCGAGGAAACAATTGGCGTAAAGATTTCGATCATTAACATACCACTAGCTTTAGTAGGATTACATCTGTTCTGTTATATTGTGGAATAGAAAGGACAACAGACGTTGTTTTAACCTTCCGGTAAGCTTCCACAAGAAAAGAAGAAACATTGAAGAACCCCAGGGTGCCTGAACATTCAAGATCCATCAACATTAGAACCCTGTCGTCTCATAGGTTTGTATACACATGTATATTATTCTCTAACCATGTGTAGATTAGAGAAAAAGGTTGACGTCACAAGAATACAAATCACATCTCAAGTGATGAATACAGACGCTGCACTACTCACAAATTCCATCATGTGAGTCATGGTAAGTATGATCGAGAAAGGTGAGATAGTCTTGCTCATGAACTTTAAACTTGATAAGTAGTTATCTTTTAATTTTCGCATACCATTGCATGTTTACTTTAAATGATTCATGCATCCACTCTATTTAGTTTAAATTCTCTCATATCAAATCCACAATATATTTAGTTTCTTGCATACATTCATGCCACTAGCATCTTTTTATTAAAAAATCTCTCACCATGATCATGCTCTTTCATCTCTATTTGAATAAATCTCTATAATGCTTTCATGTTACCCTTTGTTTACTATAGTATGTTTAGGTTTGGAAGTATCTTTATACATCTTTTAAAGTAAGCATGGTGCTTAGTTTAAATCAAGAGGTGTGCGGCCTTATTTCCAAAGGATTTTAAAATTAAACGTGGTGCTTAGGTTAAAATGCTTTCCTTAATCAAATTAAACATGGAGTTTAGTTTGGTTATTGAACTAAAACTTGTTGTAGTAGATACTGGTTATTTTGTTGGACTAACCCCCGCAGAAAACTCTCAAATTCAATCTTGGTAAGTCAAGAGATGAATTCACATCGGGGATAAATCAAGGCATGCGATGAACTCCAACAACTCTACGCAAAAGAAGACACAGCTCATACTTCATTGAAGGAAGAACTGTGAGTATCAAAATTCATTCACTTTGTCTTTTGCTGTAAGTTACCTTTGCCTTCAACCATGCTTGAATGTAGTGAACAAATAAAAATTTGTTATCAAACATGATAAACAAACTATGCTAAAGTAATTCAAAAACCGTCTTTTCATTAGCATAGATGAGAACCACACAAACTATGGATAACAACCCGTATTTCAAATTTATTGTATTTCCTCGGGATGTATCCATTAACATTTTGCAGGAAAATAAGCTATGCCTATTCATGGTTTAGTATGAATCTTTGAACTCAAGCTGAACCACCACTTCAGCGATGGAACAAAGGAGATGAGTGCCACAAAAAGAATCTACAATAAAAGCATTCACTCATAGGAAGTGGGTGAACAAATTAATAGGCCACATGTAATGTTGAAGGCAACCAAGCATTGAACCTTTCTAGGACTCAAGCTAGAATGCTGATGAGAAGTAGGGTGCAACTCACCTCATATTAGCCAATCTGATGCCTGCTTTCATCACCTTCAATCACTACATCTTGGCATACATTCTCGTGCCAACAGATGTCAGAAATCAATGGAGGTCTGTCGATAGTGTCTCATGAAATCATGGGCACAAGAAGACATCCCTAGGCCATTGGAGATGAAGCTTTCATGCGAGTACCAATGAGGATCTTTTTTGATCATCAAGATGGCTGGCATATCACTAACAAACAAAGAAGAACTCTTTGCCACATCATTAGACAATCAAGGAGGAACTAGAGTTTGCATCTACAATGAACCCCAACTCGTCAACCAAGGATCAACAAAAATCAAGAAAGGTTGATGGAAGAAGAGCATGCAATTGGATGGTGCAAAGAAAAGCTAAAGGCAAGAAGAGGAATGGCTCAATGGACCTAAAGCCATGAAGCCCTCACTGATAGGTACAACGGACAAGTTTCCTTCAGGTATGTTTGTCACTAACCATTTCAATAAAAAGAAAGAAAACATAAGGTATATCCAACCAAGATTATGCAACATAGAATTACATTCATAGGAGAATTCTATCATCCAAACTTGATTCTGCATTTCGCAAAATTCAAGTATGGGGGATGGAGTTCTTCATAACATCTCATGCCATGTTGCTAGGTTGTTTTGATCATCCCTACCTTTATGATGTGCTCAACATGTTAAATCTCTAACAAGTAAAAATTTAAATAATCACGCTCCTTTGGTTCACCATGCATATTCTTGCTTCTACTTAAATAAATTTCTTAAGCCTTTCAAGCTTCCTTGTTCTGTTACAAGTATGCTTCGGAATATTATTCAGACATGATTATTGAATCAAAACATACTTGTATAGAATTTGGTTGTATATATGGACTAACCCTTGCAGGAAAATATTCAAATTCTGTTGGGAGTATTAGGAGACCATTCGTAGAAACAGATCAAGGTTTGAGGTATTTTTCAAAATGATTTTACATATCTTTGCCTTAACCTTGTCGAAAATTTGAAGTAGTCGTGAACAATCAAGGTACACTATTTAAAACATGGGATAAAGATTCTATGCAAATTAAAATGTTAAAACCAACTTTTTTGTAGCATAGAAGGTGACCTTTGGCTCTATGACTGCACTATCCTTGCTTTGAATCATTTGTATATTTTTTCGGGTATGTGTTGTCCACTAATCCTTTGTAGAGAAGAAACAATGAGTAGAGCAGAAGGTCTAACACAATGCCAAGATCCATAAAAGAAAGGACAAAAAGATGGCATGACAAAAGAATAAGAAAGAAAGAGTGTGACATAGGAGACAAGATGCTCATAAACAACCCAAGCAAGGAAACCTTCAAGCAGGAAGAGAAGACCACCACAAGCCATCTACACTTCATCGTATGGTGTCATCATGCTCCAATAATAAAGGTAACATTTTAAGGTAAGTGGTCATCATTTTCCTCTTGATCTTGGTATGCACATAAATGAAGAAACAAACATGTTTGAGTTACAATTTTGCTTAATCCAACCTGATTAACTCAACATGTTTTGTTTCTTAAGCTTGTTCATAGCACCACTTTCTTGATCTCATAGTCTTAACCAAATAAGCTAAAATTTTGCATATCTTACCCTTGAAAGATAATAGTCATAATCATGTAAAGTTTGATACATTATAAAGATGGACAATCCTTCCACAGGTTAAGCAACTCCACTCTTTTTGTCACAGTCAAAATGCTACATCCTTCTAATCTTATCACCCATGTTATAAGAATAAATAATGCACATAACTTTAGCTCTATCAAGATTCAATGTGCCTAAGGCTAGAGTAGAGTAAATAAAGTTTTGGTGTTGTTGGTGTTTTTCCACCAACAGAGCCCATGCACTTGATCTCTACCTTGTCTTTATGAGCAGAACACACTTCTAGTAAAGTGTAGGGGGTCGATCCCCCAAATTCTACAAGTGTAAGTTCTGAATTCGACAACAAGCTCACAACCATTGATGAGAGGACACCTACCATCCAAGGTACATTACACAATCATACACAATGGTAGGTAAGCATGGGACATGAGATGGCCAACTTCCAGCAACAACAGCAATTTCAAAATCAAAATTGGGAGGCTCTGTTCCAACACCTCCACATCCGGCCACCTCGTTGAGCAACCACGACAACAACCAGCTTAGGGGAGAAGGCATTCCCCGTGTATCTAGATAAGTATTTCTTTCCTTTTATTATTCTTAGTTTGCTTTATATATATTAGAAAAAAAAGATGAATAACTAAAATGAAGTAAAAGTTATCTTTGTAGAAATATATATAGTTATAATGTGTGATCTAAAAAATGAAAACAAAATAAAGAGAGTGTGTCTAGTTTGCTTAATTTGTTTTAAGAGCTGAATAAAATAAAAAGGACTCTGAAGATAATCTCTTAAACTAGAAATGATGAATAGTTGCTCTATTGTAATTCCTTTCAAGTACCTAGTTTTTAACCTTGAATTCTCTCGAGTTTTGGATAAAACTGTTTTGATATAAGGATTTACTCTGAACTTGAAACTTGTGGGTAGCATATGCTTGATCTAAGTCTATGTAATTGACGGATATGATATGAGAAGGTTTGAGCCACTGTTTATCTTGTTCCAAGTGACACTAAAGTTCTAGAGATTTATCTTTTGAAAAACACAAAAATGCTACATGATGAGTTCCTGTATAATAAAGTTTGAATTCCCACCAGAGCCATACATGTTATTTAGGCTAGGAAAACTTACACATATATGCTACTTGCTTTTGCATTGAGTTTTGTCAACCTTTGTTGACCCTTATGAGAGGTTTGTCAAGCTCTTAAAATCAAGATCACTGACACACCACCCAAATATGCACTACTCCTACACTGGGGTGGACGCAAAAACATGCTTTCCATCTAGATCCACCAAAAAATGTTCTACTCCTACACTGGGAGTGAACACCAAAAATATGCTTGATAGGTTTTCCATCCACCAAATAAATGCTCCAAGTTATTGTTGCTATCTCTCAAAGTTTTGTTGCAAAAAAGAGACATGGGGCTATACAAAAGTTATTCAAAAAAAGAGAAAGAAAAGAGAAAAAGTTGAGAAAAAATGGACAAGTATCTGAGATATCTAAAAGAATGTTTACTCAGATGCCCGCCTAAAAAAAGAAGAAGAGATGAATAAGATAGCACATGCTCTCTAGCAAATGTTTCAAAATATCAAAAGAGAGATATGTTTCCAAGGAGCATAGTAGAATTAGTTTAGCCATCATATATATATCCACCATATACATCCACACACATGCACATTTTGATTTGATTGTATGACTTAACTCTCTTTGGATCCGAGGTTTGACTTTACAATATATGTATTGCAAGAATGCTCTATCTTTCTCCCTACCTATGAACTCCACATAAGCCTTAGTGGTAGAAAGAGAAAAGGCATAACATCTTTATTGCCTTGGTGAGGATCCACAAATACCATATATGTTAAGAGACTTGAGAGTGTCATACAATGGAATCTGTAAGTTTTATTTTGAAAACTTATAAAAACTCTAGAATAATGGTGGAACAAAGGACTTGAGACATAGTGCTTGACTTGATTGTTCTATCTTTCAATTGCTTAAGACCCAAGTGAAGGCTAAGAAGCCCCATGGTTGAAGGTAATATGGGTAAGTTTGAAAGTCAGATCAGTTTATTCTAATCCGGAGGAGATTTTTTTTCATTGAAAACCTGTGTACTTTTGAGGAGTGAAAGCATTGTAGCAACTACTGATCCGTTGCTGAGTTTGGCTTTGCTCAGGGACTAGCAAAGGTTAAGTATGGGGGAGCTTGTTGACGGTAGTTAACGTTCATCATAAACCATCAATATAACTCATATATATGCATAAAAAGGATCACCAACATAGGTCTAGGGGTTTAAACTAATAAATTTCACAAGTTTTGGTGAATCTGTGTTTACAGAAGGATTTACTCAGAAAAAAGTCAAGGAGGGTCTATTAGTCAAAGCAAATCACGTTTATCCACAGCGAAACCGATGTGGGAAGACTCTAGAAGACTCCAGAAGGTAAACCACCGAAGTGGATGGTAGGTGGCTGCCATATGGGGCCGGCTGGCCCCACCTATAGGCCGCTTGGCCTCCTGGGCCCACCTATTAGCCCCTCCTTCTAGTGTCAGTTCTCCGCCACCTCCTAGATTGCATCTACATCGTTCCTTCAAGTCGGTTTGATACGAGGGTCCAGAATTGATGCTCCGACCTATATATAGCAGCCCCTTCCCCCTCCCTAGAGCATCCCTAAAACACTAATTCATACCTCTCATTCAGAGATCAAGATACACTAGGAGGATTAGGTCTAGACTCTCCAATGTAGTAGATTAGTAGCTCGGGAGTGAGGGTCGAGCTGAGCTCATGCTCAAGTTCCGGATCTAGTCTTGGATGCTCGGCAAAGCCTTGTATCTTCACTTCCACATCTTGTTAGACTTATTATAAATTAATCATATTCCTATCTACATGCTATGCTTACTTTTAATATGCATCTTGCTTAGTTGAGGTTGTCATTACTTTTGTCTGTGGGTTCATAGAGTGCTTAGCCTGCTAGTTTATTGATTGGGCTAAGTAGCCGAGCCTCGTGTAAGCATGGTGCTTATACGATGCTCTACCTATGAGTATACCCTGTTCCCTGGTTGGGTGGTAGCAGCGGAAGGTGATAGCCCCATCTATCCTTTGTAGTCCACTCTGAATTGAGCAGGTTCTTAAATTATAGGACCGTAGTCGCGTCGGTAGAGTTATCTATTGTGGGTACTCTACCGTCTAAGCGGCGTCCCAAAGTGCACAAGAGTAGAGTTAGTCTTAACTATAGTTGGATGTATATATACTTTGACCATGTAATAAGAATGTCACAGGAATCTACCTCACTTGTTGCTCTCCTAAGTTGACTAGTTTATGTTATCTTATAGATCTACCCCCTGAGTATCATTATCCTTAATTCCTATCATTACCTTCACCCCTGCTCTAGCCATGCTGGTATGTTGACTGATAGATACTCCTTTGATATTCAATATATCTTTACTCCATTGTTTCCCTATGGTAAAATATAAATAACGACACCTAGAATACTCCTTGTCAAATGCTACAATGGTATTCTGTGCGCTTGAGGAATCCTTCATATTCTATTTGCACTAATAAATACCAACACACAGCAGAATACAATGCAGAACCACCCTGTTTAGAAAAAACCATCGTGGATTCGCCTATGGTGAGATCTGCAAGCAGGCTAATGAAACAAGTGCATATATTGTCTTTGACTGCCGTTTTGCTGAAGATTTCTAGGTGAAACTAGAGTTTGAACCTGTGTCATCATCGACGAATGGTATCTTCAACATGGAATTTCCAAAACACTTCCCAAACAAGCACTTCAGCACCTTCATCGCTCTTTGTTACTGGCACCTATGGAAACGTCGCAATGGTGTGATATTCAGACATGGGGCGCGCACACACAGACAGGTCTTCTGGCTAATTCACAACGACGTCAAACTATATAAGGTTAGGCTGCCCAAGAAAGACAAAGCGATAGCTGATGCCTAGTGTCAACTGTCAACTGCTCTTTCCACTATGTAATCAATGACACTATCAATCTGATGTAAAAATTGTAAACTTTGAACTCCAATGGGCCCATTTTGGGCCTAGATCAATAAAATATAACAATCAGGTGGGGAGTCTCTACCCCCATTGACCCTAAAAATAGAAATGCTCAATCCTGAGCGTCCGACGCTTCTGAAAATATCAGACTAACTCCAGACTTATCTCAACCACTCATTCTCTATGTTAATTCTTATCCACTCATTTATCAGCCTCCAGCGACACCATCTCCTGCTCTGCCTCTTCTTCAGACTCACATCTGCCCACCCCACTCTATCTCGCCATACCCCCTGCCCCACCGTGCCCTGTCCCTTGCCACGCCATGCGCTTTCCCCCACCGCGCCGCACCCCATCGCTAGTCACATCGCGCCCCATCTCCTACTATGCGCCACTCCACCTCATCCATTGTGGCCGCGGCGACTGGGCCACCACCAACCCGACGCCACCGGTAGAAGGGTGTCATCGACCAAGACATCATCTCCTACGGCCAGCCGAAGACACCACGACAGGAAAGGAAGTCCTACAGCGAAGGTGTATGCTAGGCCATTATTCTTGATATCCTCTTGACCCGAGCTTGCCAGCTATCTGAAAGGTCCTAATATGGCTAGAGAGGGGAGAATAGCCTATTTAAAAATCTACAAGATCACTAGAGCAATTTGATTAGTATGACAAATAGCGAAATGCAAACTTGCTCTAGCTCTACAAGGGTTGCAAGCCACCTATCCAACAATTCTAGTTACTATAATCACTAGGCACACAATTGGCTAAGTCACTACTCACTAAGAGCTCTCACACTTGCTACACTAAAGAGCTCCACTAGATGAACTAAAGCTACAAAGCAAGCTCTCAATTCTAGTTACACTAAAGAGCTTGCTACAACTAGTTTGCGGGAATGTAAATGAGTGGGTAGGGTGAATATACCGTTGCGTAGAGGAGTGAACCAGTCACAAGATGAATACCAATCAATCAATGGGAGAATACCAATGGGTAAGATATAACCAATTTTTCTCCTGAGATTCACGTGCTTGCCGGCACGCTAGTCCCCATTGTGTCGACCAACACTTGGTGATTTGGCGGCTAAAAGGTGTCGCACAAACCTCGTCCACACAATTGGACACCGCAAGGACCTACCCACAAGTGAGATAACTCAATGACACGAGTAATCCACTAGAGTTACCTTTTGGCTCTCCACCGGGGAAGGTACAAGACCCCTCATAATCACCAGAGCCAGTCATGAACAATCACCAACACGTGCCGAAGCTCCTCCGCTGCTCCAAGCCATCTAGGTGGCGGCAACCACCAAGAGTAACAAGAGATCCATAGCCACATGGTTGGGCTTCTTCTCATCTTCAAAACTGGGAGATTGCTCAACTTACACAAGCTCATTGATGTACCCATTGAGAAATGCACTCTTCACATTCATTTGGTACAACTTGATGTTGTGGGCACAAGCATAGGCTAACAAGATCCTAATTGCTTCCAATCTTGTAACTGGGGCATATATTTCTCCAAAGTCAAGACCTTCAACTTGAGTGTAACCTTGAGCTACCAATCTTGCTTTGTTTCTCTCAACTATCCTATCTTGATCTTGCTTGTTCTGAAAGACCCACTTGGTTCCAATCATATTATGATCCTTAGGCCTTTCAACTAACTCCCATACTTGATTTCTTGTGAAGTTGTTTAGCTCTTCATGCATGGCATTCACCCAATCAACATCCTTCAAAGCTTCACCTATCTTCTTAGGTTCAATGGATGACACAAATGAGAAGTGTTTACAAAATGATGCCAATCTTGATCTTGTTTGCACACCTCTTGAGATATCACCAATTATGGAGACCAATGGATGATCTCTTGCAACATTTGTTGGTTGGAGCACTTGCACTTGATTGCTTGTATTTGATTGATCATTTGGTTAAGATGATGAACTAGCCACTTGTTGATCTTGCACTTTATCATCATTTGCACTTGCTTGAACTTGATAATGAGAACCACTAGCTTGCACATTTGAGTTGGAGAGCACTTGATTCTTGTCATCTTCAACATCAAGCACCTCTGTAGGCCTTATGTCACCAATGTCCATATTCTTCATTGCATTGACCAATTGAATGCCTCTTACATCATCTAGATTCTCATCTTTCTCTTGGGAACCATTTGTTTCATCAAATTCCACATCATGAACCTCCTCAAGAGTACCATAGCCAAATTCCAAATTCTATAAGCCTTGCTACTAGTGGAGTAGCCAAGCAAGAAACCTTCATCATATTTCTTCTCAAACTTGGCAACCACCAAGAGTAACAAGAGATCCGTAGCCACAACGATCCCCAAGTGCCACTAGATGCAATCACCCAAGCAAATGCACTTGGAATTACTCCCAATCTCACTATGATGAATTAATGATAGAGATGAGTGGGAGGCATTTGCTTAGGCTCACAAGAATATTAGGAATGTCAAAGTGCCAAGAGAGTGAGCCAAGGGCTGGCCAAGACACTTAAATAGGGAGCCAACTTCAAAAGAGCCATTGGCCCCCTCACTATCTATTTCTCGAGCCAACTGGACGCACGGATGGGAACTGACCGAACGCACGCTCTCAGTGTACAATCCTCCATCGCTGTCCATGTGCCCTCCTCTTCAAACCTTAGCCATAGATCTTCAACGGTCAAGTCTCGGTGCTCGCATAGTTAAGTGACGACCGGACTCGCCGCTTGAACATCCTAACGCCACGCGGCCAGAGTCCGGTCGGTTCCAGTAAGCTCCCAGAGCGTGAACTTCATGATCAAACATGTTAGGTCAATGGTATCCTGACGTGCCCTAGTGTCTGGTCCTCCCACTGCTTCTCTACGCATGTTCTTAGAGCTGGCGTCACCATACATCATACCCCACCTATCGTAGGGCCGATGCGTCCGATCACCACTCGCACCACATCTGCAAGAAATGACCGGACACACAGGTGTGTGCAGACCTACGTCCGATCACTCTTTGCTCCTCTCTGCCAGGTTTGCGCCAAAGTTTAAAATTAACTAGACTCACCGGGTAGCGTCCGGTTAGGACGACCCCTTTGTCCGGTCACAGTGCATCACCTCCTTTTCTTTTTCTATCTCCTCAACCGCTTCGCCCTTGCTTCCAACTTGCTCTTCCAACTTGCTAACCACAAAGTTTAAAACTTATGTGCATGTGTGTTTGCATTTTTCAAAGCATTTTACAAGGGTCAAAGTTAGCACACTAGGTTTCTAAATGCATATGCAAAAGTCATGTCACCTAGTAGCACTCGATAAACCATTTAGCCAAAGATTTACCCTCTTGATAGTACGGCTATCGATCCTAAGTGCACCTACACCCTCTATGGTGTTTTAAGTGCCAAAACAAAAACCTATCATATACCTTTGCCTTGATCATCTTGGTTTTTGTTTTTCTCTTTCTTCTTTTCCAAGTTGAGCACTTGATCATCATCACACGTGGTCATCTCATCATTTCATGTGATCATCACCATCTCTTGAGTGTCACCATGCTTCACACTTGGATTGCACCAACCTAGCTCATATCACCACTCATGACAAAGGTTAGTGCTAGGTTTCATCAATTATCCAAAACCAAACTAAGGCTTTCACTATCGTAGCTCCCCACCAGGTAGGCCATGACTACTGCTGATGTTGTGTAACAAGCATTTTTAGACATGTTGCAAGCCTATGTTTCAAGTGTTTGAGTTATTTTAGATGTATGTTTTAAGTGTTTCATACGGATGTTGCAAAAGTAGATTGGGATGTTGCAATGGTTGTACACGTATGTTACAAGCGTATGTTCCCAATGTTTCATCTGTTTTTCAGACATATGTTGCAAGTGTGTTTATTTGGATGTTGCATATGTTTCACACATATGTTGTAATTGTTTTATCTATATGTTGTGTGTGTTTGCAATGGTTTTCAAGTATTTTCATGTATTTTTGCAAGTGTTTCGAACGTATGTTGCAAGTGTTTCAGCTATTTCTGACGTATGTTGCCTGTGTTTCATCTGGATCTTGTGAAAGTCGATTGGGATGTTGCACATATTGCGGTAGCTATACATGTATGTTTCAAGTGCATGTTCCATGTTTCAGCTGTTTTAGACGTATGTTGCAAGCATTTTATCTAGATGTAGCATATGTTGTAGTGGCTATAGACATATATTGCAAGCGTATGTTCCAAATATTTCATCTGTTTTAGACGTATGTTGTAGGAAGCTCTTCATGTTGCAAGTGTTTCAAGAGTAGGTGCTGGAAGCTAGCGCAGGCAGAGGCGGTCCCCACGAGTGCGCAAGAAGTGAGCAGGCGCAGTGCGTAGGGGTGGGGGTACGACACCGGATACCCACAACAGACTACATAGGCTGTGCTGCTAGGGCGGTCCAACCCACAAGATGAAGGCTTACGATGCACGGTACTGCTCGGCGTGTACCGCAAGACATCAAGGGCGATATCCTAAAGATGCTACAAGATCTATTAGGATATGTTTGATCCCATGATTTGTGTAATCTGTTATTACTTACCGGTTATCTCCAAGATCTAACCGACTTGTAACCCTACTCCCCAGCTATATAAGGCGGGTAGGGGACCCCCTCAAAACACACGCAATATCATACGATAGCCAATACAATCCAACAGACCACAGGAGTAGGGTATTACATCGCGCTGACAGCCCAAACCTGTCTAACTCTTGTGTCTCTATTGCCTTCTTGTTCTTGATTACACGCACCTCTGCCGATCAATCTACCTTTGTGGGATACCCCTCGGAGGACTGTCGAGCATCTTTTGTCGACAGTTAGTGCGCTAGGTAGGGGTGTGCGTGTTGTTTCCATGACAATCATGGTCGGATCGATCTCCTAGGTCATCAATGCTGACGAAGACGGAGAGATCATCGAGCCAGTGCAGATCGATTCTGCGACAACCACACCAACACCTGCAACAGCAGATCCAATCTTGGAACCACCTCTGAGGTCATTCTCACCAACAACTCACCACCTGCTCCCCCGCTACCTGAGGAAGCAAATCGACAACAACGATCTGATCACATCCATCGATCAGCTTGGCTAGAAGCTCGCCGACTGCCTCACCATCGCGGAATCAGCTCTGACCACTCTGGTTCAACGCCGACCACTCTCTGATTTTGATCTATCAGAGGCTGATTTGGAAACTAAAGGGGTTATGGCCGCCATCCATCAGGATGCCCTAAGGGGCAAACTCGTTGACCAGGTGGGAGACATCTATCCTCTCGCCGACCCGATCACCGACCAACTCTCGCCGACTGTCAATATGCTGCAAATCGGCCGGCGTCCCGAAGCATCCCCCACACCATCCTAGAGTAAAATCCAGACTCCAAGTCCTAGGGCTCTATGGAGACTATCACCAAAACCGTCACCGTCCAACCTCCTTTCCCACCCTTCCATGGAGGTGGAATTTTTAATGTCAGCATCGACAGCCCTCCACGGGATGGAGAAACCGATGAGGACCGCACAACTCGTGTTAATAGAAACGCCAACCGTGCACAGCACCAAGTGAATGAGGCCACCATTGTGCTAGCCGAGGCTACTCACAATGGAGAACAGCTCAACTCATAGGGGAGGCCACGCCCGCTCCGCCGCAACCTCGACAACGAATTCGTCCGTGTCGACGGCCATGATGTCTATAAGACCCCAAGCACCAACTTGGTCGTGGCCGCTAATGAGCTTGCTCGGCTCGAGCAAACGCTAGAGGTCGCCAAGGTCACCGCAATGCTTAAAGCGGCGCACTACCAGGTAACCGAGATTCGCCAGGATCTAGGACCCTCCTACTCGACAAGCTCAAATCACCGATCCACCATGCCAAGATCCAATCGCCGCCCCGACAGAAGCCGTTTCACCGACCAACATTGTGATGATGGACAACCCATCCAGGAGAGGCTAGGGGGAACTACATCAACTACCCTCACCAACATGACCAAGAAGTGGATCAAGATGTCCGAGCACACATCAACAACCTCTAGGATGCACGACGTCATATCGACGGGCACCGTTTCTCTCGGCATGAGGAGGAAGTACGCCGGTGTCAAGAATACGAGCAAGAATTCATAATCCGGATGCAGGCCTCCAGCCGCTTAACACCGACAATGTCGCCGATCATGACGTTGATGATCCCGAAGGGCCCTGAGCATTCACGAGAGCACTCCGAACACTCCAGTGGCCCCGTGGTTTCAAAATCATTGGGGTCAAGCCCTACAAGGGGCGGATGAACCCCACACAGTGGCTACAAGCTTATGCCACTACTGTATGTGCCACCGGGGGAGATACCAGTGTCATGGCAAACTATCTTCTCATCATGCTCACGCCAACCGCAATGAACTAGCTCACGAGCCTCGCCCCGGATTCCATCAGATCTTGGGAACAGTTGAAGAAGGTCTTCACCAACAATTATATGGCTACGTGTACTCAGTCGAGCACCAAGCACGATCTGAATCGCATCTATCAGAAACCATCCGAGCTCCTCCGTAGTTACATCAGGTGATTTTCTGAGATAAGGAATTCTATTCCCAACATCATGGAAGCAGAGGTCATCACTGCCATTGTCCGAGGACTCCATCATCGTGACCTCTGCTCCAAATTCAATCATAAGACACCAAAGGGATTGGCAAGATGATCACGACTGCCGATCAGTACGCCTGAAAGCTCGAGTTTGGTTTTGGTTAATTGATGAAACCCTAAGTGCTAACATAGTTTATCAAAGTGATCATGAGATAGGTAGCACATTCCAAGTGGTGAAACAAATGAAGATCATGACATGATGACGGTGATGCCATGGTGATGATCAAGTGCTTGGACTTGAAAAAAAGAAAGAGAAAAACAAAAGGCTCAAGGCAAAGGTATAAGTGCTCGGAGCCATTTTGTTTCGGTGATCAAGACACTTAGCGAGTGTGATCACATTTAGGTTCGATAGCCGTACTATTAAGAGAGGTGAAACTCGTATCGAAATGAGGCTATCAAAGTGCCACTAGATGCTCTAACTCATTGCATATGCATTTAGGATCTAGTGGAGTGCTAACACCCTTGAAAATGTTTGTGAAAATATGTTAACACACATGCACAAAGGTGATACACATTGTGTTTAGCACTTGGGAGCAAGGGTAAGAAACTTCACCGGCGGAGTGTAAAGAAAAGACAGGGCTTCACAGAGTGCACCGGACGCTGGCATCTACTGGACCGGAGCGTCCGGTCAGTGGAAGCAGTGATGACGCTGGTGTCGGTCTTCGACCGGATGCTGGGTCACTTTGTGACCGGACGTTGACGGGGTGCATCCGATTATGCTGATGTGGCAGCGCACAAGGAGACATTGAGTGACCGGACGCTGGGTGAGTCCGGTCAGGCATGACCAGACACGTCCGGTCGTGAATTGTCGCGAATGGAACCTTACTGGAAACGACCGAACGCTGGGGTCCTACGTCTGGTCACTTCTAAGCAGCGCGTTCGGACACAACTTAAATGTACTGATGACCAATGAAATCGAGTGATCAACAATTGAAGCAGGGGCCACGTGGCATGCATAGCGCGACTAAACGCTGGAGTCCAGCATCCGGTCGATCTGACCGGCACGTCTGGTCACCATGTTTTTTAGTGGACTGAGGAGCCAACGGCTCTATTTCGTGGGGACTTCTATTTAAGCCCCATGGCTGGCTCAAGCTCACTCTCTTGGCTATTTGCATTGACGTAGCAACCTTGTGAGCTTAGCCAAAGCCCTCCCACTCATCTCCATCATTGATTCAAAATCTCTGTAAGATTAGGAGAGAATCTAAGTGCATTGCTTGAGTGTTTGCATCTAGAGGCACTTGGTATTTCGCTGTGGGTTTCACTTGTTTCTCTTGGTGGTTGCCACCACCTAGATGGCTTGGAGCAGCGAGGATCATCGAGCAGAGGTTGGTGATTGTCTCCGGCTCCGATCGCGGTGATTGTGAGGGGTCTTGTGCCTTCCCCGGCGGAGTGCCGAAAGATAACTCTAGTGGATTGCTAGTGTCATTGAGTTACCTCATTTGTGGATAGGTTCTTGTGGTGTCCAATTGTGTGGACGAGGTTCGTGCAACACCTCTTAGCTGCCAAACCGTCAAGTGTTGGTCGACACAACGGGGACTAATGTGTCGGCAAGCACGTGAACCTCGGGAGAAAAATTGGTTGTCTCTTGCCTTTTGGTATTCTCCCGGTGATTGATTTAGTATTCATCTTGTGATTGGTTCACTCCTCTACACGGCGGTATAATCACCCTACTCACTCATTTATATCCTTGCAGACTAGTTGTAGCAAGCTCTTTAGTGTAATTAGAATTGAGAGCTTGCTTTGTTGTTTTAAGTTCATCTTGTGGAGCTCTTTAGTGTAGCAAGTGTGAAAGCTCTTAGTGAGTAGTAACATAACAAATTGTGTGTCTAGTGATCATAGAAACTAGAATTATTGGATAGGTGGCTTGCAACCCTTGTAGAGCTAGAGCAAGATTGCATTTCGCTATTTGTTATACTAATCAAATTGCTCTAGTCGGTTTGTAGATTTTTAAATAGGCTATTCACCCTCCTCTAGCCATATTAGGACCTTTCAAGTGGTATCAGAGCCGTGGTCACCGTTTAATTGAAGGCTTAACAACCTCGGTGTCAAATTATGGCTCAAGTTGTGTTCAACCATGTGGGGGGCAAACCATCGTTCTTTGATGGCACATGCTATGATTATTGGAAGAGAAAGATGAGGATTATCTTGGTTCAATCAATGATCAAGTATGGGATGTGACCGAGAATGACTATGCTATCATTGATCCCGACAATCTCAATGGTTGTCAACACCATATACAATGCCATTGATTTCAAGGTATTTGAGCAAATCAAGGATTGTGAAAGAGCTAATGAGGTATGGAGGATATTGGAGGAAACATATGAGGGCACACCGGTGGTGAAGAGTGCCAAGTTGTACATCCTCAAGGATAAGTTGACAAGCTTCAAGATGAAGGATGATGAGAGCATTCTGGAGATGTTCGATCGGTTGCAAGTAATTGTCAATGACTTGAAGGCTTTGGGAGAGAAGATCAAGGATGATGATGTCTCTCATCTGTTCTTGATGTGCCTACCTCCAAGATTTAAGATGTTGAGATTGCTTATCATAAGAGGAGGATTGAAGGAGATTACCCCTAACCAAGTACTCGGTGATGTCATGACACAAGAGACATACCGGGTGAAAAGGGAAGAGGTTGACAAGGATGACAAGAAGGAAGACGAAGATAAGAAGAAGAAGAGTGTAGCATTCAAGGCTAGCTCATCATCTAAGAACAAGGACAAGTCTAAGAAAGAATCAAGTGATAATGAG
Organism: Miscanthus lutarioriparius; assembly: GCA_904845875.1. Classification (NCBI taxonomy): domain Eukaryota; kingdom Viridiplantae; phylum Streptophyta; class Magnoliopsida; order Poales; family Poaceae; genus Miscanthus; species Miscanthus lutarioriparius. The sequence continues at coordinate 30,350,877 of CAJGYO010000018.1, forward strand.
GATTTTAGTGACATTGATGATGAAGCCATGGCTCTATTTGTGCGCAAGATGGGCAAATTCATGAAGAAGAAGGGTTATGGTGCAAGAAAGAGAAAAGATCACACCAAAAGCCAAGAATATGTGAGAAGATGCTATAATTGCAAGAACCCCGATCACGTTGTAGCGGATTGTCCCTACAATAGTGACAAGGATGAGGATAAGAAGAAGAAAAACAAGAAAGAGAAGAAGGAGAAGAAGGAAAAGAAGATGACCTTCCAAAAGAAGAAGGGTGGAGGCTATGTGGTCACTTGGGATAGTGATGGTTCTTTGGATAGTGATGACTCTAGTGATGATGGCAAGAAATCTATCAAGAAAGCACTAGCAAGCATCACCATCAACAACAAGCCTTCCATCTTCGATACTCTATCGACATGCCTCATGCCAAAGCCTACCAAGGTAAAATATGATATGAGTGATGATGATAAATGTGAAAGTGATGCTTGTAGGAGTGATGATGATGATGAGGAGTACTCCGAGGAGGAGCTCATGGACATGTGTGAGCAAGTGCACACTTGCTTTGAGATGAAGAGAAAGGAGTGTAAAGAATTGCATAAAAAAGTCAAATTTCTTGAGCAATCTCTTGATGAGCTCAATGCCACTCATGAGAGGCTAATGGAAGCCCATGAGAAGCTTGGCAAAGCTCACTCTAAGCTTGAAAAGGCTCACTCCTCTCTCATTGAGCAAGTCAAAATGGATAAAGCCAAGAAGGAGCAAGTGATTGTGTCTTGTGATGTGGGACTAACATGTGATATTATTAATGAATTTTTGTATAAGCCCATTGTAGTTGCTCCCACTAACACTTCTTGTAGCACTTCTACTTCCACTTTACCCTTGAGTGATGGTTTCACTTGTGATACCTCACTATTGGTGGAAAATGAGACCCTCAAGAAGGAGGTGAATGAGCTCACTCGTGCCTTAGGCAATGCCTATGGTGGAGATGCCCGCTTGCTAAAGTGCTTGGGTAGCCAAAGATTTTCTCTCAACAAAGAGGGATTAGGTTATACCCCTAAGAAAGGCAAGGTGGCCTTTATCACTCCCAAAGTTAGCTTTGTGAAGGGCAATGGTCGGTTTTGCAATAGATGCAAGCAAGTTGGGCATATAGAGCAATATTGCAAGACTAACAAGAACAAGCAACCTAATGTATCCTCAATTAAATATGATTCTTGTTACATGCTTGTTAAGGGTGCCAATGGTGTGAAGGCTAAGTTCATTGGTACACCAATTGTGGGCCCAAAGAAGAAGGCCATTTGGGTACCAAAGATCTTGGTAACTAACCTTCAAGGACCCAAGCAAGTTTGGGTACCTAAAAAGAATTGATCTTTTTTTAGGTCAATTATAAAGCTGGAGGAAGGCATTGGGTGCTTGATAGTGGGTGCACACAACACATGACCGGTGATCCAAGAATGTTCAATTCAATCAACGAAAATAAGAGCAATGGGATTGATAGTATCACATTTGATGACAATGGCAAAGGCAAGGTCAAAGGGCTTGGTAAGGTTGCAATATCCAATGACTTGAGCATTTCCAATGTGCTACTAGTAGAGAGCTTGAACTTCAACCTATTGTCGGTAGCTCAATTATGTGATCTTGGTTTCAAGTTCATATTTGGTGTGGATGATGTAGAGATCATAAGTGTAGATGGCTCTAACTTGATATTCAAAGGATTTAGATATGAGAATCTATACTTGGTTGATTTCAATGCTAGAGAAGCTCAATTGTCAACATGTTTAATCACTAAGTCTAGCATGGGTTGATTATGGCATAGAAGGCTTGGTCATGTTGGAATAAAACAATTAAACAAGTTGATCAAGCATGACTTAGTTTGAGGCATGAAAGATGTCACTTTTGAGAAAGATAAGTTATGTAGTGCATGTCAAGCCGGAAAGCAAGTTGGTACACACATCCTAAAAGGAGTATGATGAGCACATCTAAGGCATTTGTGTTGATGCACATGGACTTGTTTGGACCAACCACTTACACTAGTATTGGTGAAAACAAATACGGATTTGTGATTATGGATGATTTCACTAGATACACATGGGTGTTCTTTCTTGTTGATAAGAGTGATGTGTTTGTAACATTCAAATCATTTGTCAAAGGCATTCACAATGAGTTTGAAACAACCATCAAGAAAGTGAGAAGTGGCAATGGTAGTGAATTCAAGAATACTAGAATTGATAAGTTGTGTGATGAATTTGGAATTAGACATCAATTCTTGGCCAAGTACACTCCACAATCAAATGGCCTAGTTGAAAGAAAGAATAGAACTTTAATTGACATGGCAAGATCAATATTGAGTGAGTACAATATGAGTTATTCATTTTGGGCCGAAGCAATCAACATGGCTTGCTATTATAGCAACCGACTCTATTGTCACCCCATGATGGAGAAGACACCTTATGAGCTATTGAATGGAAGAAAGCCCAATATAGCATACTTTCGGGTTTTTGGTTGTAAATGCTACATATTGAAGAAAGGCACTAGATTGAGCAAGTTTGAAAAGAAATGTGATGAAGGTTTCTTGTTTGGTTACTCCACTACTAGGAAGGCGTATAGAGTTTGGAATTTGGCTAGTGGTACTCTTGAGAAGGTTCATGATGTGGAATTTGATGAAACAAATGGTTCCTAAGAGGAAGATGAGAATCTAGATGATGTAAGAGGCACTCAATTGGTCAATGCAATGAAGAACATGGATATTAGTGATATAAGGCCTAGAGACGTGATTGATGTTGAAGATGAGAAGAATCAAGTGCTCTCTAACTCAAATATGCAAGCTAGTGGTTCTCATGATCAAGTTCAAGCAAGAACTAGTGATGACAAAATACAAGATCAACAACAAGTAGCTAGTTCATCATCTCAACCAAGTGATCAATCAAATGCAAGCAATCAAGTACAAGTTCTTCAACCAACCAATGTTGTAAGAGATCATCCATTGGACACTATCATTGGTGATATTTCAAGAGGTGTGTAAACTAGATCAAGATTGGCTTTATTTTGTGAGTATTTCTCATTTGTGTCATCCATTGAACCTAAGAAGATAGATGAAGCTTTGAAGGATGTTGATTGGGTCAATGCTACGCATAAAGAGCTAAACAACTTCACAAGAAACCAAGTATGGGAGCTAGTTGAGATGCCTATGGATCATAATGTAATTGGAACCAAGTGGGTCTTTCGGAATAAGCAAGATCAAGATGGGATAGTAATAAGGAACAAAGCAAGATTAGTGGCTCAAGGTTACACTCAAGTTGAATGTCTTGACTTTGGAGAAATATATGTCCCGGTTGAAAGGTTGGAAGCAATTAGAATCTTGTTAGCCTATGCTTGTGCCCACAACATCAAGTTGTATCAAATGGATGTGAATAGTGCATTTCTCAATGGGTACATCAATAAGCTTGTGTATATTGAGCAACCTCCCGGCATTGAAGATGAAAAGAAACCCAACCATGTTTACAAGTTGAGAAAGGCTTTGTATAAATTGAAACAAGCACCTAGAGCCATAGTATGAGAGATTGAGGGATTTCCTACTCTCTAAGAGATTCAAGATAGGAAAGGTTGACACCACTTTCTTCACCAAGAAGCTCAAAATGACTTGTTTGCAATGCAAATCTATGTTGATGATATCATATTTGGGTCAACAAATCAAGATTTTTGTGAGGAGTTTAGCAAGATGATGGCAAGTGAGTTTGAGATGTCTATGATTGGAGAGCTTAGTTACTTCCTTGGTCTTCAAATCAAGCAAATGAAGAATGGCACATTTGTGAGTCAAGGCAAGTATATCAAGGACATGCTCAAGAAGTTTGGATTGGATGATGCTAAAGCTATTAGTATACCAATGGGGACAAATGGAAGCTTGGATAGTGATGCTAATGGCAATATGGTGGATCAAAAGATGTATCAGTCTATGATTGGAAGCCTACTCTATGTGACCGCATCAAGGCCAGATGTGATGTTTAGTGTATGTATGTGTGCTAGATTTTAAGCCTTACCAAGAGAAAGTCATTTGAAGGCAACAAAGAGAATATTAAGGTACTTAAAGCATACACAAAATGTTAGATTGTGGTATCCTAAAGGACCAAGATTTGAGTTGATTGGATATTCGGACTCCGATTATGCGTTATGCAAAGTTGAGAGAAAGAGCACATCGGGCACATGTCAACTATTGGAAAGATCACTTGTGTCTTGGTCATCAAAGAAGCAAAATAGTGTAGCACTTTCAACCGCCGAAGCGGAGTACATTTCGACCGGTAGTTGTTGTGCTCAATTATTTTGGATGAAGGCTACTTTGAGTGACTTTGGAATCAAATTCAAGCAAGTGCCATTGCTATGTGACAATGAAAGTGCCGTAAAGCTCACCAACAACCCGGTTCAACATTCAAGAACAAAGCATATTGATGTCCGACATCATTTCATAAGAGATCACCAACAAAAAGGGGACATTTGCATTAAGAGTGTGGGCACCGAAGATCAACTTGCCAATATCTTCACCAAACCACTTGATGAGAAGAGGTTTTGCAAGCGAAGGAATGAATTGAACATACTTGACTTCTCTAATATGTGTTGATGCACCCCCACTTATATGACATGCCTCTCCTTTGAGCAATCCAAGGTAAAAGTTGATTGTCATGGCATACATCCTTGCTAAGGACATGTTTAGTGCATCTAGTGATTCCTATCATGTTCAAGGCTCATTCTTGAAAATCAAATGAATTTGATGCTTGTATGGTAGCACTATTGCTTGTATGCTTGAAATGATCTAGTAGTAGCATATGACATGTTTGTGGGCTTGTAAACCTAGAGTTTGATCTAGAAAATGAGCTCTAAGTGTTTAACTCAACAGGTACAAGATAACCCTTATTTGTAGGTGTGAAGAAGCTTGTCCTTGGATTAAACCGAGTTAAATATCTTTTGCAAGTGATCTAGATTGAACCAAATTAGGAAAATGATCCTCACTTCACATGATTTCACCCCAACCTATCTAAAATTTAAGCTCGCCTTTTGTGCTAATTGTTGACAAAGGGGGAGAGAAATTCATAAAGATAGTAAGATAGGGGGAGCAAACAAATGAAATAACATATAGGGGGAGCAAACAAATGAAATAACATTGTAAGGGGATCAATCAATCAAAATTGCACACAAGTAGGGGGAGCAAGCTCATAAACTTGTATGTTGCATTCGAATGTGCATTTCATATATTTGCTTGCATAGCACAAGTTTTAAATTTCAATATCTATGCTTGTGTGATGTATGCTAGTTATATGTTTGAATGATGAAATGAAAAACTAACATGCATAGGTTAAGTAACTAGACTTATGTTCATTCCATGGAAACTAGACCCTTGCTTCTAATGTTGATCTCATGGGGTATTCTAGTTTTTGTGTATGTCTAGTTATTAATGGTGCTAAAGATGGTATATTGGTGCACTCCAATTGGTATCACGCTTCAAAGGTCCATCTCTTATACCTTAGCATCATTTGGTAGACATTGTCTCCGATATTTCCTATCTAATCATATGTGCAAGCTACAATCTAAACTCTTAGCACATATGTAGGGGAAGCAATTGCTACCATTTGGGGTTCATGAAACTTGTCCATATCCTTTTACACATGGTAATAATGCTTGGGCAAGCAACATGGATTAAATTGAATTTTAATTCATATCTTTGTGTAAGGGTTATCATCAATTAACAAAAAGAGGGAGATTGAAAGCTCTAGTTTGGTTTTGGTGAATTGAAGAAACCCCAAGTGCTAACCTAGTTTATCAAAGTGATCATAAGATAGGTAGCACATTCCAAGTGGTGAAACAAATGAAGATCATGACATGATGATGGTGATGCCATGGTGATGATCAAGTGCTTGGACATGAAAAGAAGAAAGAGAAAAACAAAAGGCTTAAGGCAATAAAACAAAAGGCTTAAGGCAAAGGTATAAGTGGTAGGAGCCATTTTGTTTCGGTGATCAAGACACTTAGCGAGTGTGATCACATTTAGGTTCAATAACCGTACTATTAAGAGAGGTGAAACTCATATCGAAATGCGGCTATCAAAGTGCCACTAGATGCTCTAACTCATTGCATATGCATTTAGGATCTAGTGGAGTGCTAACACCCTTGAAAATGTTTGTGAAAATATGCTAACACACATGCACAAAGATGATAAACATTGTGTTTAGCACTTAGAAGCAAGGGTAAGAAACGTTACCGGCGGAGTGTACAGAAAAGATAGGGCTTCATAGAGTGCACCGGATGCTGGCATCTACTGGACCGGAGCGTCCAGTCAGTGGAAGCAGTGATGACGCTGGCGTCAGTCTTCGACCGAACGCTGGGCGAGTCCGGTCAGGCATGACCGGACATGTCCGGTCGTGAATTGTCGCGAATGGAACCTTACTGGAAATGACCGAACGTTGGGGTCCTACGTTCGGTCACTTTAAAGCAGCGCGTTCGGTCACAACTTAAATGTACTGATGACCATTGAGATCGAGCAATCAGCGTCTGAAGCAAGGGCCATGTGGCATGCATCGCGTGACCAGACGCTGGGGTCCAGCGTCCGGTCGATCTGACCGGCGTGTTCGGTCACCATGTTTTTCAGTGGATTGATGAGCCAACGGCTCTATTTCATGGGGACTTCTATTTAAGCCCCATGGCTGGCTCAAGCTCACTCTCTTGGCCATTTGCATTGACATAGCAACCTTGTGAGCTTAGCCAAAGCCCTCCCACTCATCTTCATCATTGATTCAACATCTTTGTGAGATTGGGAGAGAATCCAAGTGCATTGCTTGAGTGTTTGCATCTAGAGGCACTTGATATTCATGTTTCGCTGCGGGGTTCACTTTTTTCTCTTGGTGGTTGCTGCTACCTAGATGGCTTGGAGCAACGAGGATCGTCGAGCGGAGGTTGGTGATTGTCTCTAGCTCCGATCGCGGTGATTATGAGGGGTCTTGTGCCTTCCCCGGCGGAGCACCGAAAGGTAACTCTAGTGGATTGCTAGTGTCATTGAGTTACCTCACTTGTGGGTAGGTTCTTGAGGTGTCCAATTGTGTGGACAAGGTTCGTGCAACACCTCTTCGCCGCCGAACCACTAAGTGTTGGTCAACACAACGGGGACTAGCGTGCCGGCAAGCACGTGAACCTCGGGAGAAAAATTGGTTGTCTCTTGCCCTTTGGTATTCTCCTGGTGATTGATTTAGTATTCATCTTGTGATTGGTTCACTCCTCTACACAACGGTATAATCACCCTACTCACTCATTTATATTATTGCAAACTAGTTGTAATAAGCTCTTTAGTGTAATTAGAATTGAGAGCTTGCTTTGTTGTTTTAAGTTCATCTAGTGGAGCTCTTTAGTGTAGCAAATGTGAGAGCTCTTAGTGAGTAGTAACATAGCAAATTGTGTGTCTAGTGATCATAGCAACTAGAATTGTTGGATATGTGGCTTGCAACCCTTGTAGAGCTAGAGCAAGTTTGTATTTCGCTATTTGTTATACTAATCAAATTGCTCTAGTCGGTTTGTAGATTCTTAAATAGGCTATTCACCCCCCCCCCCTCTAGCCATATTAGGACCTTTCAATGCCGATGCTGAAGAGGCTGAAGTTCGCTTCAACAAGGATGCGAGCACTCACCGTCCAACTCGCCGCAGCGACGACCCGACAAACGATGCCACAGTGACCGCCGCTACGACGACCGCGGCCACCATCAGGACAATGGCCGTGATCGGCCTGAAGGGTCCAAAGCTGGTCAATATCGCCGCCGCCGACCAGACAAAGTCATCGCCACCGTTGACGAACCTCGGGCCAAACGTAACTATGATGAGCAGTACAAGAAAATCCTCGAAGGCCCATGCCCTCTCCACAAGAACAGCAAGCACGAGATGAAGGATTGCCTTGGCTTGGCTAAGGAATTCTAGACCAAAAAGAAGGACGACGACAAAGACGACGGAGCCAGAGGTCGCCGACCACCTAGGGACAACAACAACACCTTCTAGGATCACGACAAAGTGGTCGTCACTATCTTCGGGGGCCTCGCTGCCGCCGAGAGCAGAAGAGATTGAAAGCTCACCACCCGCCGGGTGCTCGTCGTCAACACAGAAGATGCTATCGCCAACCCTAGCTATCGCCCCTGGTTTGAGGTCCCCATCACCTTCAGCAGGGCCGACCAGTGGGCGAACATCCCTTACACAGGGCGTTTCCCCCTCATTCTCGATGCAACCATCAAGAAAGTACTCTTTAGGAAAGTACCCGTCGACGGCGGAAGTGCTCTGAACCTCCTCTTCGCTAGAGCCCTAAAGGAGCTGGGCCTTGGAATAGAAGACCTCACTCCCTCCGACTCCTCCTTCTGGGGTGTGGTACCTGGTAGGGCATCCAAACCGCTTGGAGAGATCACCCTTCCGGTACAATTTGGCACGGCTAGCAACTTCTATGTAGAGCACATCAACTTCTACGTCGCCGACTTCAACACCGCCTACCACGCCATACTTGGTCAGACAGCTATGGCCAAGTTCATGGCCATACCGCACTACGCCTATCTGATATTGAAGATGCCTTCGCCTGTAGGAGTTCTGGCTCTGCGGGCCAACCTCTCCATCATCTATGCCTACGAAACAGAGTCTCTCCCTCGCTGAAGCCACCGACCTCTCCATCCATATGGACAGCATGGTCAACGACGCCAAGACGGTGCCCGCCGACGACCTGGAGATCCTAGCGCTGGAGCCTCCTCGTGCCTCCGCCAAGTCTAAGGAAACAAAGGAGGTCGGCCTTGGCCTCGACGACCCCACCAAGACCGTTAAGATTAGGGCTCATCTTGACCCTAAAATATAGAAGACAATTTTACATCAGAAATCCTATATTATTTCTAAATTATCCTAACCACTTTTATATATTCTTTCTCTTATACATTTGCATCAGGAACATTTTCCTACTCTTTATTTTTTCACACGTCCTTCCACCTTAGATTGGCAGACCTATACACGTATGGAAGAAGTGCGGAAATATCCACAGTTGGGTGATTTTTTCCCAAGTACCAAAAGATTGGCAGATGGGATTGGGAACTCTTGGAGATGAGTTTTTTCTAATCTTGCCAAAAATTCTAGATTAGGAGGCTTTATTGGAAACTCTTGGAGATGCTCTTAGGCGTTGGTATTATGACATTATATAGTGAGATCACTTTAACAAAACTTATATCGTCAATTCATCGTCATTCCTCTTTCTTCGTGTGTAATAAGATCCATTGTCTGAATGGTTTTGTTGTGGTAATCGGATCCAATTAAGGGCCTATTTGATATAATAGATAATTGCTAGCTAGCTAAAAATTAGTCAAAATTAGCTCTAGTGCATCAAACAGGAAGGTCAATAGATGAGCTAATTTTTTAGTAAGTCTTCAACTCTTACCTTACTAGGTAGCCGACCATAATTAATTTGAGCTATGTTTTTAGCCCCAACTAGTAACCAGTTGTGTATATCAAACACATGTCCAGATGTCCTAGCTCAGGGCGATAACTAATTCTTAGGAATGGATCACTTGAAAATTAAAGTACCTTCACCGACACCTACTACTGCTGATGTAACGCAAATGGTGATCATGATCATGACCATTGATTATTTTAGTTTGCAGCGGATACACGCGCGAGTTTTTCTAAGATCAGCGGTTGAAGATGCTTTTCCTGGCGCGGACCATGCGTAAGGCATTATATTATCTGTGGAGATCATGTGCTAGTATTATATTAGCTTATTTGAAATCTAAAAATTATATTAATATAGCTACCTGGCACTGTGTTGGCCAGCTGGCCTGAACGAGAGGTCGAAGCATCTACAACCCACAGGCCTGCATGAATCAGAAAACACATGATCTGACCTGAAGGAAAGCAAAATTTCCACATATCCATATGACCATGTGGGTTAGTGCATCCAGTGGTTGAGATGTAGTTATTGTTGTACCCCTCTCAAATTTTCTTTTTTCCCTATTCCTATTATGTAGTGTGCTATTTTATTTAGGCAAAATCAAGGTAGCTTTCAATTTTCTTTTGGTGAGCTCCATTACTGATTAAGCATTTAGATCCTCTACCATTTCTTGTGGATCTTTAGTTTCTCTTTTCTGTCCTAAAACATCATCGAATTCACCACAAATATTGCTTGTGTCTGCTGGAGCCACTCTGCCTCAAGCAACCAATAGCTGGCCTTGATATTGCGCCAATATCCAACAGTGCATCAAGACTCCCCAAAACAAATGTGGAAGCAAATGGCTCTGTTCGTTTGTCTTAAATTTGGCTTGTTCGGCTTGTTTTTTCAGCCGGAACAGTATTTTTCTCTCACAACAATTCAGCCGGAACAGTGTTTTTCAGCCAGTTTCAGCCAAAGTTCAGACCAGCGAACGGGGCCACACCAACGATCTACTCATCTCATGTTTGTTACCTGTGGCACTCAACCACACTATCGTTGCCTATGTTATTACCACATCTATTCCGCTATGCCCAACATCTCGAAGAAAAAGACGACACAATATCCGTTGTGTTGATGCGCATCAGAGAACTGATGGACCAATTACACTAATATATTAAAAACATATATGATTTTTTGTGATTTTGTTATAATCTCGATTTCTTGCTAAGAATTGAATTACCAATTCCGCTTGTTATCACCCTTATATCCTTTATTCCTGTTATTACTGTGATTCTTTTTCTAGCTAAGAATTAGATTCATCGGGTGGAGATTAGAGACCTAGGGCTAATTAACTTTGTTTCCTTTTTCTCTATACTTTTGCTGTGTATTTACTTTGTCCAGCGTGATTGTTGTCAGTTTGAATGTCCCATATATCTAAATACTGGCTTCTCTTCTGTTTGGCTTCGCCATAGCTTGGTTATGATTTCATAAACCGTTTTTGTGTACATGTGTAGCGGAGCTTTCGATTAAACTGATAGAGAAATCCTAACAAAATCCAAATCCAGCAGGGGCTTATGTGTATATAAGCACTCTTTACTCGTAGAAGAACGATGACTGAACTAGCATGGTCTCGTCAAGGGCAGAATCGAACATTCTATCGGCCTGTTCGCTCGTCGTAAACGATCGTAAATTTTCAGATAGAACAGTATTTTTCTTTCATATCAAACTAGCAGTAGTAATAATCCACGATCGTATACGATCATATCAGCACCAGCCGAACAGGCTATATACCGGGGAATACTCCTATGTCCCCAAATGTCAGTCGTTTTAGCTCTGAAAGCTTGCCCTAAATGTTTGTCCCTGGCATACTTATCAGGTCGCAGGTATAGATGTGTCATCCTACCACAGCACTTGCATGTCACCTGTGCACCTTCCCCTCTCACCACCGAGCATTAACTGCAGCCAGTGAATGACTGTTTTAGGAAATTTTACATATTTACTATCACGACGATGTAAATAGTATAAGAAATACCATATCAGTGACTCATGTGTCAGTAACACAGTGTAAGATGTGCACTTTCCCCACTGTTTTTTAGGGTTGCCTAGGCCTTTTCTCGTGAGTATTGGTATCTAATGCTTGGACGACAGACATAAAAGACCGAGTGAGTATACTTAAGACTATTTCCTACGAGGGAACCATACGGGCATATAAACCTAAAATAGGTAGTAAGAGATTCAAAATTGGTCTCCAACAGAGTACCTATATAGGAGACCTATTTTGAGTTGCCTGAGAGCCACAGCCTAAATATGAGCCTCCTCTCTTATGGAAACTCATTTGCAGAAATAATTCTCTTTTGGGTCCTGTTGTTGTAGAAGATGTCGAATGAGTATTGAATCCTTTGTCTCTAGCGTTACCCAAAAATTAAATGGGTCTTATATTTTAGGCGTTGTGGATGGAGATAGTCTTACACAGTGCGTTCTGCGTGACATCATCGCACTGATGCCCATGAGTTTTCTTTGGCGTTGCTTTCAAGCCACTTCGTGCTTATCGCCAAATAACTTTCTTGTTTTCGCCCCCTCCAAAAGGTCTTTATCTGAGTTTGACGAAACTTACAACACACACTCAACTTGGCTTTCAACAACCTTTATTAGCGCAATGCATAAAAGAGACTATGGAAGGTTCTTTGTGTTTAATTTATTGTCCGATGATAGTGTTCGATCTTGAAGACCTTACTTAGATTCACTTTGCTATACTTTGCTCTCTGGATGTGCTCTTTAGGAGAAAAACAAGGTAGGGACGCGCGCTCTGCCGCACGCACTATACCACAGTGCATCTTTAGCGTCTCTCAATGGCTGAATTGCACGCTAATTCGTATTACGTACCGGGTAATTTTAAAATGGAAGGTACAAAGAAACGCGACCAGCAGCGAACGTTTGCGTGCTCGCAAGTCGCAGCGAACTTCGTGGGAAGGAATCTCTTTAAGACAGGCATTGTTCACAAAGAGGCAAAGCACGTGAACCTGCCTGGAGACCAGAGATCACCACGCACTCGTACTCGCGATCAACACAGTCGCCGTAGCTACCGCATGCATGCGTGCCGCGTGTGTGTGCGTTGATGCTCTCCTCCAGATATCATCGATCTGATCTCTGCAAACGCTGCCGGTGCCCATCAGCGGATCAGCTCACGAGGCCACGACGCTACGCTGCTCGGTCGTCCTCTGTCGTTTGGCGTCGCGTGCGTGCATGCATGCCATTTGCCAGCCATCTGTGTTGTCACGGCTCACGACGCCGCGTGAGCTAGTCCATCGGCCAGAGCGCGCGTGTCCACCACGTGCCACGATCTTCAGGTGATCTCCTTGGGTGCTCGATCGCTTAGCGACAAAGCCGGCGATCCAGCAGACTCCCTCGCTCATCGGTCACAAACTCACAATCACATCGCGACGACAGTCTCAGTCACCATCCAGATCTCCCCTCCCCTATAAAGCGTACCCAGCTGCTGCTAGCTTCGTCACTCTCTCTCTCTCTCCATAGCATCATAGATCCAGAGACGCTGGCAATGGCGGGGGAAAAGAAGGGCCTGGTGCTGCTGGACTTCTGGGTGAGTCCGTTCGGGCAGCGCTGCCGGATCGCGCTGGCGGAGAAGGGCATCCCCTACGAGTACTCGGAGCAGGAGCTGCTGGGCGCCAAGAGCGACCTGCTCCTGCGCTCCAACCCGGTGCACAAGAAGATCCCGGTGCTCCTCCACGACGGGCGCCCCGTGTGCGAGTCCCTCGTCATCCTCAACTACCTCGAGGAGGCCTTCCCTGACGCCTCCCCGAAGCTCCTCCCCGCCGGCGACGCCTACGCGCGCGCGCAGGCCCGCTTCTGGGCTGCATACTCCGACAAGGTCTACGAGGTCGGCACGCGGCTGTGGAAGCTCAAGGGCGAGCCTCAGGCGCAGGCGCGCGCCGAGATCGTGCAGGTGCTCAGGAACCTGGACGGCGAGCTCGGGGAGAAGAGCTTCTTCGGCGGCGAGGCGTTTGGGTTCGTGGACGTCGCGCTCGTGCCCTTCGTGCCGTGGCTCCCCAGCTACGAGAGGTACGGGGAGTTCAGCGTCGAGGGGATCGCGCCCAGGCTGGCGGCGTGGGCGCGCCGGTGCGCGCAGAGGGAGAGCGTCGCCAAGAGCCTTCACCCGCCGGAAAAGGTGGATGAGTTCATCAACCTGCTCAAGAAGACCTACGGCATCGAGTAGTAGTAGGAGAACGGACTAGCGCGGAGATGATACGTGGCTGCCATGCAGTTTTATTTACTCCAGTGAATGAATGAACTCTTCCGTTTCGTTTGCTTATATACATCGACAGATTTCTTAAGGTAAACGCAGAGTAATATGAAGAAAATTACACAAAGGCACGTTCTCTTAAAACACACACACACACACACAGGCAAACAAAGAAAACGAAGAAAACTACACAAAAGCTTCTAGCCACAAAACAAACGAGGGAGCAATTTTCTTGTCCGTGAGAATAAATTCATCTTTGCCGCGGTTCACGGAAGGATGAACTCCTGTAGATTGAAACAATGTAGTCACTCCTTACTGTCCATTTACTTCAACAACGAAGAGAATTAGAATCTCCATTGAGGACTAGGCACTTGGAATGTTGAGCAACGTCCAACAATCTTTAGCAAAAGAGTAGTGAAGGAAAAAGATGTTCCAAGAGTTTCTTCAACGGAGGAATCACAAATAACACTGTTATATATCGGACGGTAAAACCATGTTCCTTCGTTCTAGCCGGTACAACCAGGTTCCATGTTCCTTCGTTGTAATAACTTTCTTGTACTAAGTCTATTCGCTTGTTGGTTTCAGTAGGTCCAAACCAAATGTACCAAATAAAACAGCTTTTTTTTCTCACAAAAACCAAAGACTAACAAATTTAAACCAAAGACCAGCCCCAACCAAATGAACAGGCCCATGTATTTGAAAAGGTAAAGCTAGGTTCGTTGTAGACGGTAAAACCATGTTCTATGTCCCTTCGTCGTAGTAAGTTTCTTGTACTATGTATTTGAAAAGGTAATGCTAGGTTCCTTGGTTTTAGTAACTTTCTTATACTAAGTCTGGCTTTGAAAAGTAGCCAAAGAGAATTTTGTGCTTTGGAACACTTCTAGAGCCGCAAGAAAAGCCAGATCCTCGAGGAAAAATGTCTGATCCCCAAACATAAACCCACCAGTCATGCTCCAAAGTCCAAACTAGAAGGGGTTTGTTGGACAAGCTGCTGCAGATTGGTAAGGTGTTGAAAGGTTGTGTTGGAGATTGGCAGGTGAAGCAGCTGATGAAGCCATCAAGGTTCGGCAATCGGCATCAACTTGGCTTTCTGAAGGGTGACAGCTTTGTTCTTTGAAAAAGTGTACAGCTGCAGATTAATAAGTTGTTGAAAGGTTGTGATAGAGATTGGCAGGTGAAGAAGCTGGTAAAGGTTCGGCAATCGGCATCAACTTGGCCTTTTGAAGGGTGGCAGCTTTGATCTATGCAAAAGAGTACAGATGCACATTAGTAAGTTGTTGAAAAGTTGTGTTGGAGATTGACAGGTCAAGGCGTGAAGCAGCTAATGAAGGTTGGCAATCGGCACTGAAGGATCAAAACGGCGACAAGAGAAGGTTCACTGAGAGCCAATCAAAATTCTTCATCAAGAAAGAATTTGGCCTATATCTCAAAATCAATCTGGAACACTTCTCCTCTAAACACTTCAATCACACATGCTAATTAGTGACAAGATGACCTTGGAGTTCATCAGAAATGGCTCAAAAACACTACGGAAGCAAAGCCGAAGAGGACAAACTAAAACACACAAAGAAGTTCTCAGCCAAGGTGTGAATTGAAGGTTCCGCGTATATGCACGTAGGTTCAGCGCCACGGTGGATCCACATCTGCGCGCGGAGGTTTTGCGGAAGCAAATTTCAGTAGGCTAATTCAAGGAAGAAAAAATGCAAAACTCGATCAAATGAAGATCAAATGACTCCAAACTTTGCACACACCTTCCCTTGGACATGGTTAAGGTATCTCCAAGAGATCTACCTAAAAGCTCAAAACTTGGCTGAGAATCATGAATTTTCTCTCCTAAAATGGGGCTTTCACAATTTTCTTGAGATAGAAAATTTGATGGTGCTCATGGTGAATTTGTTGGAGGCAAATCCTAAGCATGTCTCTAAGACATCACGGAAAGAACACCTCAGAAACTTTAGCTCAAAGAATTCCAAGAATTTCACCAAAAAGGGGCTAGAAAAGAGATGTTTGGGGGTTTGGAACAATAGAGATAGGTGCTAGGCTTCAAGCCATTATTTGGACAAGTTCCAAGGGTATTAAAACACTACAAAAATCAAGCATACAACTCAGCCAAAGAAGAAGATTGAAAATCATCCAAAAATAGCTCCAAAAATCATTGAAAAAGAAAAATTTCAGATTTGGGATAGGAGAACAAGTGGTGCACAAATTTGACCATTAGATTAGCCACCATATGTGATTACAAGCCACTCCTAGCAGATCACAAATCTTGGATGGCAAAAAGCTCAGTCAAAGAGCCTCTCCTCTCTCCCTCTCTCTAGATCTAACTTCTAAGCAAAACTCTCAACTCAAAAAAGTGAGCCCAATCCCCAAAGGCCTAGTCACACAATAAGCCATCTTTAGTATATATAGGCACTTGGGTATTGTCCATGTTGCCCTTAAGTGAAGCACTCAACCCAAATAACCCAAGGGGTATAGCCATCCATGTTTTTCCGTGTCGATCCAACGGACCCGACGCCTTCTCGACATTGCTTCACCTTGATTCAAGCTTCGAGATGCCACCATGTGTTCACCGATCCGCCACTCCCACGATTTTGAGGCTGAGCCGGTCAAACCCGTCCACCGATGGTTTTGAGGCTGAACCAAACAAATTGCCATCCCGGTTTTGAGGACCAAACAAGAAAACCCTCATGCACACCTCACACGTGCATGACTCACCGGTGTCACCTCATGTCCAATCTTGGCCAAGGTTGATGCCTCACCTTCCTTCTTGACTTGTCCGATGCCATCTTCATCACCCATGTAGATGCGTGTTGGCCTCCGCCAACCGCCACGCAGCACTATCGTCATCTTCCTTGACTTGGACAATGCCATCTCCATCACACATGTACTCTTTGTCTTCCTATGCCTAATGTGAGCCGCACATGGTTTGTTCTCCGGCCTCTGATCCCTTAGTCCAAGCCTTCTCGTCCTCCCTTCACCAGTCCCAGTCCATTGCGCACGGACTCCACACTTGACCTTCTCCATCATCGTTGACCATCTTGGTGTATTCAACACCTGCACATTCACAAGCAAGAGACATGTTGCACAACACACTCAACATGACACCCTCCGATTAGCCATTAGCATAATCAAACACATATAAAATATGACTCAATCGGAAAAACGTTAAACCTCTTAACTCTTATGTCATTCATTCATCACACATGGATGAGACCAAGGCACTTCTTAACTTGGTCTCTCAGGCATCATTTTGGCTTTTTGAAGGGTGATAGCTTTGTTGTCTACAAAAGGAGTACATCTTAGGAAAATTGAGCTTTGGTACTTAGTTTGACCCTAGGTCATCACACAATTTATATGTCCTTCCATCTTGAACAAAACCAAATGGCAAGCCTTTGAAAGTGTCCAAGAGATGCACAAAGATCCATGTCACCCGGTCGTGCCATCTTGCTTATCATAAGCAACATGAGCATCATTTGCATTTAATCTCAAGTTTCCAAAACTTGCATGCTAAATTTTGTATTTTTTGGGCTCTATTTGTTCATCATATGGTCCAATTTTCCCCATTGGACAGTTCATGAATGCTAAGTTCGGATTTGCTTAGTCTACACAAACATGACACATATCAGACAGTTCGATAATTCACATTGGACAGATCGATAGATCACAACCATGCATAGTTTTGTGAGTTGTCAAACTATAATCTCCCCTCAGTCCACATGTAAGACTACATGTCTCCCATTCACAAACCCAAACTACTAGGAGCCTTTCCCCTTATATCTTACTCTCCTTCACTCTCTCTAGTTCTTGCTCTCTCGTTTCTCTAAGCTCTCACCAAGCCAAGGAAAGTGAAGGAGGAGAAGAGGAGCAATAAGGATCGACCATGGAGCTCAACATCACTTGAAGGATGACCTAGACCTGCTCTTTCTTGAGATTGAAGGGGATCCTCTTTCTCTAGCTAGGGAAGGTCCAAGGAGGGCATCTCAAGAAGGGGAAGAGAAGAACAAGCTAGGAACATCCTACACCACCAAGGAGCATATGCTGCTTCTTCCCCATCTTGTTTGTAAGACAAATATCGAGCTTAGACCTCTAGAGATTTTAGAGACTTAGTATAGCTAGTTCATCACAAAGAAACCTCCAAATATATGTTTTTGTGAACCAAGCCAATGTAGACCAATGCACCTACTAGATGTGACCTAGAGGACTTAGAACACTTTTGCAAAGTCTCATAGACATGCAAGAAACATATATGCACTTTTCACTATGAAATCACTTAGAGCACATGCATTCAACTTCTAAGACATGTTTGTGCATCGATTAGAATGTTTTGAGAAATTTCTAGATTTTTACAAATATTTTTTCATTTTCTATATCTAAACCTAATTTTTGAAGTTTATAAAAATGTTTTCAGGATATTTAAATATTTTATTTGAATTTATCGTATCTTAATCTATCTTTAGATTTTATTTATAGAATTTTTAAAAACTTAGAGACATTTCCTATGATTTAAAAATCTTATCAAATATGTTTTTCACTAAAAAGAACAACACCATCTTCAAGACACTACATACCATGACAGAGAGGTAATTTAAATAGTTTTAAGAGTTTAGAGATAATATGTTTTTGTTTTAAAGTTTGAGTTACAAAATTAAACTATAACGAGAACTTTTTTTTTGACACCCTATAACGAGAACTCAGAAGGTAGAATGAAGTTAATGGACTTTTCTCCTTTTTGGAGCGGCTCTCGCGAGCCGTTATAGCCCATTGGCCCATTTAACGCGCGGCCACGTTTCCGGCTAAGCTAGGCCGAAGGTTTCACTTTTGTTCCTTCTATTCCGCTCTACGCTGGCAAATGCGACTGGATTCTTATGAGCAAGTGCGAGACTGTATGGAGGATTCGCTGATCTATTAGGCCCATTACTGCGCTCAATCCTGCGAAAATCGAGGTCCATCCGTATGGACTTTTGGCAGATGTGCAGCCCAGTTAAATAGGCTATATAGAGGCCCGATTTTACATTTGTATTAGTTCTTCTTTTCTGTTTGCTTCTTTGGTTATTTTTTTCTCATCGAGTTATCCAATTTTGGCCCATCGCTACTTTGGTGAATCTCCTGGCTATATTTCATCTGCCAGTGATGGAATATATGAGTCGGAGAGTTTCATCGCTATTCGCTACTAATGAGGTGTCATCGGTGTGATCCGTCAACCAATCGCGTCAGTTTCTATTATATATTTGTTTGATACATACGATGTAATCTAGTGCTGGGACAACGAAGCGCCTAGTTACATTCGAGTTTGGCCGTAAGGTTTAGGCATCCAACTGCTCAATCAAACAAAACAAGCAATCAAAGCTTCCTTTCCCGTAACTGCCAATATATATATTTCCTTTACGTTGCCGTTAGTTTATGCAACCAAAGAGTACAATCCCAACACTGGGTGGTACAACAAAACCCAGGACAGACCATCGGATCTTTCTTAGTGAGAAAAACAAATACCTTATATGATTCTTGACAAATCCATTTTCGGGTATTGGAACAATGAAAAAAAGTTGATAGTGAGCTGGCCTTCCATTTTCTTAATATACTTTTTAGGGGAAGGCACTGCAATTTCTCTTGAGCCACATATTTTCCAAAAGATTTTGTGCCCTGGACTTCTAATTTCCCATCGATCAATTTCAATGGAGTCCAGCTCAACCATATCTTCTCGAATGAAATGTTTTCGACGGTGCCACTGCCACCACGGATCCATCGAGAAGTCCCGCCAACAGGATTGATCAGCTCATCCTGATCTTTCGACGAAAGCAGACGAATATGCTGTGGCAAAGCAATCGTAGGCGTGGGTGGCCCCGCATGTGTCTGGGGGTGACACCCCGCAGATAATGAGCAGTATTGCAGGGTAATGTCATGATGGCGACCGCGATTGCTAGGAAACTCAGTGCGGCGTCTCAATGAATCGAACTAGCACGACTTCGCGCGTCTAGCAATGTGTGGTAAACGATTTTAAATTTTTAGTCCGAACAGTATTTTTTTGTCTTACACTAAATTAGCCAGTAGTAATAATTTATGATCGTATACAATCGTATCAGCACCAGCCGAATAGGCTGTAGATCATCTCGATAGGGTTTAGGGTCCCGCCAGCTACGATATGCTGAAGCGTCCTTCTAAATCTCACTCTCTAAATTATTATTTAAAAAGCTATTTATATAAAAATCGTTTTCTATATCTTTTCACTCTCCGCAGCTTTTCTATATTTCATACGCACTCTAGAGAGCCATTCTCATCTTATATTTTTAGCTAGCAAAATATTCAAAATAAAAGACGGTTATATTTTGATGATCATTTAAAAAAGCTGTTGAAAAATAATTTTTCCCCAAAATCTTTATCTCTATTAGGAAGGACATGAAAAATGTTTTGGAGATGCTCATACCGCGACCTTGCGGGTCAGACGTTGCCTTCCACGTTCCACCCACATGTCTACGGGCTTGAAGGTGCATGCCGTGTAGCAAGCCGGCGAAGCCGTACCTGGACCGCAACTCCACCTAGACAAGTGCATCCGGCCGTACCTGTCGCTATTATTAGACTAGCTAGTTTCGGTGTTGTTTTATAAAGAGTTTTATGAAAATTAAATAAGTTAACTTTACATAGTATAAATGAAAAAAGATATAATGAGCGTTTTATGAGATGAAATAAGTTTCATGAGAATTAAATTTATCTATATTTTCAACACAAATTAAATAGTCTTAGAAACTAGTACATGAAACAACAATTGTGACTGGCATTAATTGTAACATCCCTGGTGTTACGATCTTGTTTAGCACCGTGATTTAGGTCTAAGAGAAATTTCCAAAACGAATTTCTCGGATTTTTTATTTAAAACGTACTCGATGTGATGAATGAATCCGGTGACCCAGTTTTGTGGACTCGAATAAACACAAGTTAAATTACTCAGTGCGTAAAGATATTTAGGAATGTCGAACGACGATTCTAACGAACGGTTTGTTCTGTTATATTAAGCATGAAAATCAACTTTTATAAATAGAATAAAATCCATTAATAAATAGAACGATATATATATATATATATATACTCACGGATTTATTTTGATAAGCACGAACTAAAGAGAGAGAGAGAGCGTAGCAGCTTCGTTTATTTTTCTTGGCATATAGCGTACTCGTTGCATGGCATTTATTACCGTCACGTCCCTGCACCACAGCGTGTCCGTTTGCCTGTGCCCTGTCTTCTCTCCCTCGCTTGCGTCGTATCCGATATTTTTAATGGGAGCACGTGGTTCTGCCCACACTGTGTCCTCTCTCTGTCGTGCACCGCCGAATAGCCACTGCCTCCGTTGTCCCGTCAAACTATTGACCTTGTCGTGCTGCCTCTGCTGTCTGCTCTGCGTTCATGTTCAAGTGGAGAGAACCAAGCTAGCTAGTGCCGCTGCATGCTGCGCCTGCCTGTGCACTATCTTCTCTCTCTGTCTGTCTCTGCCTTTGTCTGCCCTTACTTGTCTTGTCGGCCTGTGCAGACCCGCTGCTCGCTCTGTCCCCTTGCTCTTTCTTTTTCTTTACCGCAGCACCTGTCAGGACGAGCACCCTCAGCGGTCGGCCACCGTGCGCGCAAGCCTCAGCGTTGCCTCCGCAGCTCCACGAAGCCCGCGTCGCCTTGGCCTTCCCCGCGCGCGAAGCTCCTCGGCCCGTTCACCGGAGCCGCGCGTAGCTCTGCCTGCCAAGCCCGCGCGCGACTTCCTTCCCCGCTCCT
The DNA here is from genome assembly GCA_904845875.1 of Miscanthus lutarioriparius. Classification (NCBI taxonomy): domain Eukaryota; kingdom Viridiplantae; phylum Streptophyta; class Magnoliopsida; order Poales; family Poaceae; genus Miscanthus; species Miscanthus lutarioriparius. The sequence goes on from CAJGYO010000018.1 coordinate 30,372,290, forward strand.
CGCCACTGCAGAGCGATCGGACGGACCGCGACCAGCCGCTGTCCCACAGTGCGATGCTCATCCTCTCTCTCCGTTTCACCTCCGTCCGCCGTGCCCGCCGCAACCGCAGTCGCCGACGCCCCCTCCTCGGTTCCTGCCCGCTGCCCCGCAGCACCCCATGGCCGCGCTGGATCCCAGCCCTGCCTCTCCCAGGCTCCAACGCCTCCCCGCCTCCCCGCGCGCGGCTCCTGCTCTTCCTTGCATCCATCCGCTCCCATTCTCTGGGTCGAGCGATCGCCGTGGTCACGCGCCGCCGCACCGCGCCTCATGTTGCCGGTGTCGGCCCCTCCCCCTCGCGAGCGCACGCGTGCCTCCACGGCCGCGTTGGGTTTCCGACTCCGTAGCACCACGACGCCGTCTCGGGGCCAGCCGCTCCACCTCCGTGCCGCCGCCCATGGCGTTGCCCCGTACCGCGCTCCTCCGCGTGTGGCACCAGTGCCGCCGCGGCCGGCGTGCCGCCTCCTTGGCTCGCATGAGCGCTCCTTTCGTGCCCCGTAGCGCCGCCGCATCCTCCTCCTCGACGGCCACAACTCCACGCCGTCGGGTGCGCCCGCGCCTGATCCGCCTGCACCGTCCGCCGTGTCGCGCCACCCTCGGGTGCGCTGTGGCTGCCCATCGCTGCCCCGCCTCTGTTCGCGCCGCGGCCAGACCCGGGTCCGGCCGTCGTCCGCACACCTCCCCACGCTGCCCCGCTTCGCCTCCGTCGCCGGCAAGCCGCCGCAGGGGCCGGCGAGTTGCTTGCTCTACTCCGTGCTCTGCATTTGGGACGTTAGAAAAGGTGAGAAAGATGAATAGAAACGATACAGGGTTCTTAGTGCAAAGTACGTGACTCACATGAATAGTAGAATACGAAATAGATCGAACTGTAGGGTCATTTTTGCATAAACGCTAGGCTGAATGGGCAGGCCGCGTGTGGGCCAGTTTGCTGGGCCATCCGCGCCATTGCTGCTTGCCACGCTGGGCTAGCCTTTGGGCCGACGCGCCTAGGCCACTTGCGCCACGCGCCGCACCCCGCCTGGGCCGGCCTGCTCCCTGGCTGGGCCGCGCCTAGTCGGTGGGCCGCGCCGCGTTACTGGGCCATCGCGCGCGCGTCTGCTTGGCCAGTTAGTGGCCGCCGGCCCTTTCCATTTCCGAATTGCTTTTCTAAAATAGGTTTCTAGTTTAAATTGTAAAATCAATATAAAATGGTATATGAATCCAAAAATTATAAAACCAATTTTGTTAGTCTCCTAAAAATCATGATCTACCTATTAGTATATTTTGTTCATATAGTTGATATTATTCTTGGAATCTATATAATTGATTTAAGGTACTTAATATGGTAAAAATATTAATTTGTAAGAATTATTGTGATAAATTGGTAATAGTGTTGGATCTGAAATTTCTACAGTAGGTTCCTAACAGTATTAGGTACTCATTGTAATTGTTGTAGCTCCCGAATAATTAGTTTGCTAGATATATAATTATGCTCTATTTCGAACAAGGATTAAATCGATAGAATGAAATAAAGAAATAATCTTGGTTTATATAACTAAAATATTTGTTGGGAAATAACGCCTTATCCGACAACATGTATATATACCCTAAGTACGGTAGTCGTTAGAACTAGCCCGTTAACTTGAGAGGCGTAAATCGTATTTTACGAATCACGGCTGCAGTTGATTAATTACGTCGTTGCATTGCATCGCATTGCATATCATAATAGGGACGTCGATGGATCGCGGAGTCATCAGGAGTTGCTGGAGAAATGGTGCTTTTGGAGATCGGTCGCCATGATGGAATGCTAACTTCTGATTAAATCTTACCCAGGCAAGCCCCGGTGCATAACCCCTACTCTTCTGCACTCTAAATTATACTTGTGCATTAAGTTTTAAGGAGTTGAATGAAATCCACTTGCATATATACATACATATATATATATATCATATGAGTCTTACTAGTATGACAGGATCGTATAGATTGCTATGCTACAAGACTTCGGTAGAAGTCGAGTGATGGTTGTCACTCGCGAGAGATATAAAATATATTATTGGATTATTATCACTTAGAAAATATAAAAATGGTGGAAAGGAAAATGGTGACCGGACAGGGATATGGTTTGTATATTGGTGGGTGTAAAAGGTCGTGTTGCCGTGGACGCGGGACATGGCTTGGATACACTGCTTTCCCTATCTATGTCGGTTAATGACCGGTCGTTACATAAGCCATCGAGGCAAGTCACAAACTTATTATCTCGAGCACATACTTAGATATGGGCGCTTGGAAGATTTGTTGCTCTCTTGTCGTGGGTTCCGGCTCTTTCTGGACCGACTGTCAGGGTTTTTTTAGTAGAGAAGGTCCTTGCACCGCATTGAGTCCGGTACTTAGGGGCGGGGGCTTGGAGTCCCAGTTTAGACCGGGACCTAGGACCTCAGGACAGGAGAGTGATGGGTTGGTCCTGCTTGTGCCTTGGGTACAAGCGGGGCATGTGTTTTCGGGGTACCCAGCTGGGGGCATTGATTCGCGAATCACCGGACGATCCGGTACGGTTTGTTTCGTGCCTAGCACCGTAATAAGAACTGAAAGATAAAAGATGGAATAGAAAAAGGAAATATGATTGCTTACCACCTGCTTGAAAGTAGCACAGGTGCTTACATAGAATGGTTAGATAACGAACTAATGCACTGCTAATAAAAATCGAATATAAGGACGTACTTTTAGTAATGCTTCCTACAGATGCAATAAACTCACAAGTCAAATAGCCTTGCATATCCTTGTAGTCTTTTTCTTTCCTTCTGTCGGGTAAGTCTTGCTGGGTACAATTGAGTACTCGGGGTTTTATTTCCCCTGTTGCAGGTGACAGGTGGATGTTAAAGCTGACCATTGTGTGTGGATTTCTCCTGGTGGGCTCAGAGAGGATTTCCTTTACGCTGCGATCATAGTCTTTATTTATAATTCTCACTAATGTTTTTATAATGAAAGTTTTATAATATGTCGTCATAGTTTACATATCAATAATTCATCATGTCATGATTAGGTAATTATTTCCGCTGTAATTTTCATCACATGTTTATATTTCGCTGTTACATTAAATTGTTCATAACTCTGATAATATGATTACATTCTGCTGTTATAATAATAAATGTTATACTCTGATGTTGTGTTAAAAGTGATGTAAGAAATGGTTAAGAATGATGTAAGCTTTATTCTCTCATTTGTGACCCTGATGAAAAAATATGGATTTTCGGGTTCTCCCCTGGGGTGTGCCCGACGGAACCGAGTAATTTAGTGTTATACCTTGGGTGCTTAGTGTCTAATGAAAGACGAGCACTCCTGTGAGGCATTAGATTAGGCGGTTCTACCACATTAATAATCCCACCATTCCTATGCATGATGTGATGTTTTATATTACTTTATTTATTCGCCTCAAAATAAGTGCAAACTTGCATTTCAAGGAAACAATCATCTCAAGTTTTGACTCTATTTTATACGGTGTTAAAAAAATAGTATTAAGATTCGATCTTTAGGTAAGCTTACTATGAGAATATATGTCATGATTAATATAATGGTGTTTATCACAGATATTAGTATTTTTAGATATTTGATCAAACTTAAAATTTGATGATTTCTTTTGAAGTGCAAGATACGTTTTGGAACACAAGTAGTTTTTAAGTTACCGAAGTTCTAGAAAAGAATAGCGACATGCGCAACACTTAGTTTAATTAAATTCAGCGTTAAATAGACATTTGTTTGCTGTTAGAATAGAGGATGTTGGCCATAGAAACTATTTAAGTTTATGGGTTAGGACTGTACCTAAGGAAAACACGTAGTATACGACAATAACAATTCCGTCGTCGGCCGGTTTGCTGGCTGTTCGCCGTCAGTCCAGCTTGCGTTGTACTCATTCTACCTTCTCTTAATGAAACGCGTTCTTAAAAAAACAATAACAATTCCGTGGGCACCCAGGCAAGACACGGCCATTGGAAGCAACGCGCCCAGTACTTTAATGTTTGAAAACGAAACTTCTGATTTGTTGATTCTTTGAATTTTACACGCTGATGAGTGCAAGCTTCTGATTTGTCATCTAGGTCCATCAACTTTGAAACTGTATTTTTGGGTCCATTAATTTTCGTTGGAGTGTCATCTAGATTCATCAACTTTATAACTATATTTTCTGGTCCATAAACTTTTAAAATAGTTCACTACAGATCCATACCATTTATTTAACCTTAAATCCAACGCACGTCGGCTCCGACCTCTCAGTTTCGCTCCATAGACAGACCATATCGATCTCGGTCCAAAACCTGTGGCACTAAGTTGTCCGTTTCCAAGAGAGCTGAGAGCAGCATCAGATTCAGAGCAAGAGCAGGCAGCTGGCCTATACAGCGCAGAGCGCACGCACAAACACTGCTAGTAGACGAAAATGACGGGCAAGTTGGATCGCCGCATGCATGCAATGCACGGAGCGCGATCGATCCAGAGGATTGGGTTGGATACCATCGTCAATGCATGCATGCAACAAGAAAGAAGATGAAACCTCTCGCTTGCTTGCTGGTTGTCGTGTCGTATGGGGCGCCGGCCGGCCGGCCTGCTGCCGTAACGTGTTGCGCGTCGCACGGTATCTCGGCCCGCGGCGCCTGCGTGCTCCTCGGTCGTCGTCGTCGATCGGTCTCTGTCGCGCTGCGCCTGCATGTGGCCAGCATGTCCCTGTCCCGTGTCCACGATCGACTAGCTCATCAGCTCGTCAGGTCCCGGTCGTGTGGACGCACGGGCACGCCAGCGCGCTTGCATGCATGCATCATGCTTGCCGATCGAGCTGCTGACCTGAAGCTACAGAGCATGGTGCGTCGACCCGACGACCACTGTGAGAGATGAGACGACCAAGGCTGCTGGCGCTGGCTGTGTGGTGTCTGGTGTGGCCGTGTGGGACGACGACAACGACGAGCAGGTACCATCGACGGACGACATGTCGACATGCACGAACGGATCAACGCATACACAACTTCCTCTCTAGTACTACTAGCTAGCTAGTCTCTCAGCTATTGTGCATAGTACGTCTCCGTCTCGGTCTCCATCTCTGGTGCACGGAGACATGCACACATGGAGATGGAGACGACAGACGACCACGAGACAACGAACGAAGTGGCGCCACTGATCTGAAATGATGGATCCATGCTACGGGAAAATCATGGTGGCCGAGCGCGCATATGCAGTGCAGTTCCAAGTGCAACAGAGAGAGAGAGAGAGAGAGAGAGACAGACAGAGAGCATGGCTGATGGCTGCTAGTACGTGCCCCCAGCTGATACGTACTGAGTGGACGATGCAAAACACTTTGCAGCTGGGTATACGTGCGTGGAGGTGCTGTGCATGTGGGTGGGAGCCACGGTGCGTTGGTGACTTGGTGGCCAATGCTGCATTGCATGGGGCCCATGCTGCATGCTCTCATCTCTCTTGGAAATACTCCTGGCTTTTTTTTAGAGCAGAAGCCAACACTCGTACCAGTGTACCAGTGTTTGTTTGGCACACACTGGTAGTAGTGGAAGGTGGCAACACCCCCGGTCCGTCCAAACTCCAAATTCTACGTGTTACAGAGTGAACAAACTAAACGTGCGGTCAACGCCAGTAGTGCCTAGTGCGCGTGCGTGCGGCTTCAATCCAATTCCTACACCCTCTTGCCCCTTCGACGGCACAGCAAATCGCTGTACGTAGTGCAGCCGCTGCTGACACTTAGCTTGATACTGTTTCTAACTTGTTCGTTGGTTGATTTCTAGGCTGATAAGCTCGACTGGTGCTGGTTTGTTGTGAGAGGGAAACACTGTAACATGGCTGATAAGCCCTGGCTAAAACCCATAAGCGAATAGGCTGGAAAAATCATTTGCTGATGGTACTGTTTCTAGAACCGCATCCATCGCCATCGAGTGATCGTGAATCAACAAAATCCTTCCTTTTATTTTGTTAAAAAAGAAAACAAGATAGATGCATGCCATGAATCCTCGTCGTCGTATCGTATGGGGCGCCGGTTGCGCGTCGCACGCGACCACTGCTGCATGCGGCGCCTGGCTTGGACGACTGCTGCTGCCCCGGCCGGCTGTGCGCCTGGCTGCATGCGCACCCACGTCCCTGTACCGTCCGCGTCCACGACTAGCTCATCAGCTCTGCTGCATGCCTCTGCTCCGGCCGGTCGTGTGGAAAAACTATAGCTAGCGGCCTCTGCATCACCCCAGCTTGCCAGCTTGGGTACGGTGGGCATGCCGCATGCCACCAATCAGATCGCGGCCGGAGCCGGAGCCGGAGCCGGAGCCGGAGCATTGATGTTCATGTTGAGCACACACGATACGAGACGACGAGACTGGATCCAACAGGAGAAGAAAGCGGCGCCACTGAAATGATGCTGCAGGAAAATGGTGGCCGGAGTGGGGGAGGTAGAGCGCAGATGCAGCAGAAGGCAGCATGGCTGCCAGTGCTGCTACCTGCTCTGCTAGTGCTACATCTACGCGGAGGTGCCTGTACTTCGTGGGAGTGAGCCACACCCGGACATGGTGGTCAATGCTGCTTTGGGGTGGGTCCATGCATGCACTAGAACACCATGGCAATTGTCAACCGATGCAGCTGTAAGCACACAGCAGCAAGGCCAGCTGCCTGCTCTTGCTCTGAATCTGATGCTGCTCTCAGCTCTCTTGGAAACGGACAACATAGTGCCACAGGTTTTGGACCGAGATCGATATGGTCTGTCTATGGAGCGAAACAGAGACGTCGGAGCCGACGTGCATGCATGTGTTGGATTTAAGGTTAAATAAATAATATGAATTTGCAGTGAACTATTTTAAAAATTCATCACTAAAAAATATAGTTACAAAGTTGATGAACCTAGATAACACTCCAACGAAAGTTAATGAAACCCAAAATATAGTTTCAAAGTTGATGAGCCTAGATAACACTTCAACGAAAGTTAATGGACCTCTAGTGCATTTTACTCAATAAAAATATGGCAAAGCTTTTGCCGGTCTTAAAAAAGAAGCTAATAGATCATGAGATCCAAATAAGCTTTAGGCCGCAGCAAAAAAAACTTGCTCAGATTACCTGTGTCGCGCCGAGATGGTTCTGACAACTTCTATTCCGAATTGCCAAAATGCTAGTTTCGCCGACTTTTTTCTTATATTGTTTCACTGAATTTATAGTTTATTTTAGGGGAGAGAGAACAAGAGCTTATGGGTCTGGTTAGTAGTACCTGTCCTTTCTTCTCCTCATTTCTTCCTTCTCATTTTTTCTTTCATAAAAATGGAGAAAGGGCTCCATTGTCGGGACTCAGGAGGCGGTAGAGGATGCTTGAGCCCCGACGGCTCCACCGCTGAATCCACTTTGAGTACGGTAACTCAAACGCTTTATGGGCTGTGTTTGGGGGCCTCGCCCAAAGGCCTGATCGGGTTTTGCCGATGGCAACAATTAACAATGACTGGCTTTGATCTGTTTGTGCCTAAACTATGTAAGCGCCTAAGTCTTGTTGCTCACACAATGGGCCTAAACTACTTTGGACGCGAAACAAGCAGCTAAGGCTGACGTTTTTTTGCGGTGGTTAGCATTAGTTTCAAACGATGGAACCAGATCGGTGGAGGCACGCAGAATGTCAGCGACACCACAAGGATGTTAAACCAAACAGTGGGTTCAGGCACACAAACTGCAGTAGCAGGTTTATTAAAACAGAAATGCTATACAATACACATAGGTTTTAGCGTAAAAAACACATAGATTTTTATTTTCTCTCTCTCCCTCTCTCTCACCAGTGACCACCGGCGCCGGCGACCGATGATCTCGCCCCAGCGGCAGCGGCGGATCTATAATTTGTCCTTTCATAACAAAAAAAATTATGATCTATAATATATAGAGGCTGAAGATAGAAAAAGGATGAAGGCTGTTGGATCTTAATCCTATGATACAAAAAATATTCATATGTTCAACTGCATAAAACATGACTGTGAAGTAGACAGACTCTATTAAAACGACAGTAGGACGACACACCGTTACCATAGCATACAAACAGCGCTGACTATTGTTGCGGTATCTTCTGAAGGAGAGCTGCGCGCGCATGGCAGCGCCAGAGACAACATATACCGGTTGGGTAGTGGTGATGGCAGAGACGACATCTACGGGTTCGCCGCCTCCACAAGGGCAGTCTTGTCCTGGTGGATGAAGAAGGCGTAGAAGCCGCCGGCGATGGTGGCGAACGCCATCGCCCACACGAGGAGCGCCACCGGCGCCGGCATGATGGCCGCCACCTTCTGGGAGAACATGACGGTGAGCAGCGTGGTCAGCGCCCAGACGCAGGCCTTGAGCCACCCGCGGCGAGGCGAGTCCCGCGGCGTCATCTCGAACAGGCGGAGGCAGAGAAAGAGCAGCACCAGGTCCACGTACGACCCCGCCACGAACGCTATCGACCCGAGGTCGCGGTCGGAGCGGTAGATGGCCATGCCCGAGTTGAAGGTCAGGAACCCGAACCCGAGCGCTGTCAGCCATGAGAATCCGCCGCCGTCTCCTCCTTCGTTGTTCATACTCCTATTATTTCGGTCTCTCGATTCTTCGTCGTCCAAAAGCGGAAGCTTCTTTGGGGACACCGAAGACATAATATAATAACCGTGGCACCGCCAGAATGTAATATCTGCACACGTTCAAGCCTTCTTCAGTAACACAGGGATATGAACTGGAGCTGGAGCTGGTCTTGTTGAATCCTCAAGTCCTTGAAGATGCCATGAATACTATACGTAGAAATTTAAGAATTGAGTTACAGAGATTAAAAAAAAATAACGAACTAGATTTCGAAGAAGAATTTCTATCTACATATGAAAAAAGATTTTCTATCTATATATAAAAAAAAGGCAATAATAAACCATTTCAACGAAAGAGAAATCATTGACGAGATGTAGAGTCATGGATGCAGCAAGGTTCTCCTATATGTATGCATCTCCTCTAATCGGTGTAGATGCATGAAATTATTATGCTTTGTATATAAACAATTATATTCCAAGGCATGCAGAAACAAGGCCTTCGAATAGATAGGTTGATAAGCCATGATTAAAAAATACTGCTGACCTGGTTTAACGTGAGAGAAAAATACTATTCGTCGAGACTTATAAGCCAAATTAAAACTGCCGAACAGGGTGGGCCGAACTCTGTCTCTCTCTCTCTCTGTTGCCGTTTCGGCCTGACCGTTTAAGGCCGGCCTCTTAGGCTATCCCAGAATGGAAGGCTATAGTATAGTTAGGAAGAAACACGGTCCGGGCGTATTTGTTGGGTCCGTCTGGCACTCTGGCTTGAGAGGGCACGGGCTGAAAAGAGGGCCTGTTTGACAGAGAGCCTGCTTAGCTCCAGAGACCACCGGGACGAGTCGTGCCAGCTTCGCACTTATAAAAAGGTACAAACCACGGGCTAAGGCTTCAAAATCGGACGATGAAAGCGTCAGGGAAAGCGAACAGCGTCCCCGTCAAGGCCATTCGTTTTTATTTGATAAATAGCGTTCATTCATGAACTAATGAACTAATTAGATTCAAAGCGTTCGTCTCGTGATTTCCAACCAAACTGTACAATTAGTTTTTTTCCATCTATATTTACTGCTCTATGCATGTATCGCAAGATTCGATGTGACAAATATTGTAGCAATTTTTTGGAAGTATTTTTGGAACTGAACACGCGCTAAAGCTCTAAAGCACGCATCGTGAGCGACGCCGCTAATGTCTTGCTCGGCCGCGCCATCGGCTAATGTCCTCAAGGACGCTAATGTCCTCGAGGCTCGAGTGCCTTCGCCGCCAACTTGCTAGGACGAGCAGGTGTCAGACCTCGTCGAGAGGAGCGCATCTCCACCCCACCGACGAGCAGGTGGTGTCCCACTACCTAACCCCACGTGGGGCTGTTTTTCTCTTAAACAAAAGAACATTAGTCGGTCGCAGAAACGATATGGTTCTAATCTAGATAGAAAAATAAATAGAAAAAATCTAAAAAGACGGATCCTCCTCTCTATCAAGAGTAATGAACTAGGTTCTGATACAGTAAAAAAATAACTAAATTAACCAAACTTGCCTGATGTTGAGGGTGATTAGCTTCTCCTGTCCTGCCTCGTCATTAATTGCTTCTCCAAACGTACTGTATTTATTAGCTCAACTTTTTATATGTTAGCTCCAGCCGATCCAAACAGTGGAGTCGATGACGATGATGCATCGCTCTCAAGTCCCAACAGGACATGGACAACCATGCTCGGCTCGTGCATATGCCGAGGTCGTGCTTAACAAATCTTATCTTTAATTTGCGATTGTGTAACCATGGGTGTGGCAGCACCGCAGGTCCGCAGTTAGAGCTAAATATATACATGTCAAATAACGACCGTTATTTGTTCTTCTTTCGTTCTTGCATCCTAGGAGCTAGGAGCATGGAGGAAAACAGCATGCATGCATCAACACCAAATATCTACCTAGCCGCCTCTGTATAACACCTTTTCCGCGGACCATTTTGTAGGCCGAGGCCGAAGGGTTATACCGATCTGAAATTTTCTCAGGATCTCCAAGGAAGAAAAAGATTGAAACTAGTATATCACAGATAGATCTTGGACCAATACATGCTACAGTACAGGGTCTGGGCAGAATCAAAATAGAGAGAAGCAACGACGAGAGAGAAAGCAATATGTAAGGAGATTGGCAGGAGATACTGCCGATGGGGGGGGTGTGTGTGTTGGGGGCGACGGGGAGTTGCGCGTTACCTTATGTACTGCCGATGGGGAGGAGCGAACCTGGCTCTGGTTCCGGGTGGCACTCCAGGACCGCGTAGCGAACGCTTATAACGTCGCCCAAAACGCGTCCCCATCACCGTCTACCGCGTCGGCGGGACACGCGTAAAGAAGAAAAAGCACCCAGCGGTTCTTCTCCCTGGCTTTGCTCCTACCGGTACCTCACCCATCACCTATAAAACGAAAAGTTCACCTATAAAACGAAAAGTAGGACGACCCGAGGGAGAGACGAATAGAGAGCGAACACACAGCTGAACACGCCCAGCAACACTCTGTTCCATTCGTTTTTTCCATTCTCTACTTTAAACTTTGAGTGTCGGTTACACGAGCATCAGTAAATTGAACGTAGGATGTTTCGTTCGAATTAGTATAAACCTTTATGTCTTTTAAGCCAGACGCGTAATCTAGACATTTACTAGTTGATGACTCAAAACACCGACAGTACTTTTCAACGAACCAACAGTATTTTTTCTTTCACAATAAATCAGTTAATAGTAATTTCAGCTCTGACTTATTAGCCAAACGAATAGGATTTTGATCGTTTGTTAGGGAAAAGTCGACTCAGAAACGCGAATTGATTTTTCTCTGTTCTCCGAGAGTCGCCTGCTCTAGAGGTTGAGTCGACTCATTCAGCCTCCACGTCACGCGATGAGTCGCTTTTTTCTCCCCGCTACAAAAGCCCTAAGAAAACGACCGGCGCAACCGCTATGAACGTGCGGTGCAAACTCAGAAATGTATTCTTAAAGCTTATAAACGTAAGTTACATTTCTTTACAAATTTAATAGTCGCTCGTACATTTAACTCAATAAAAAAATACCTTTTTAGCTATGAACGTGCGGTGCAAATTCAGAAATGTATTCTTAAAGCTTATAAACGTAAGTTACATTTCTGGACAAATTTAATAGTCGCTCGTACATTTAACTCAATAAAAAAAACCTTTTTATCTATCCTATACATTATTATACTCTATTCATAGTCTATTCGTCCCGAAATAAATATGTATACTTGTAATGATTTATCCCATAACAAATGTGTTTTTTATCATGAACCATCTAGTTTTACTATTATTTTAAATCGTAATTATTATATATGTTCAATTAATTTTTTATACAAATAATTTCATAGCAGTAATGCATGTTGACCTTTCCAAAATACTTATTTAAAAATGGTGATTACTATGAGTATTCCCTCCCTTCCAATAAGAGAAGTGTCATTTTAGAACGGGGTACATGTATAAGGACAAGTGGAAAAAGACCTTCATGCCCCTGTATTGTAATCATTACTCTCTGGTCCCCGCATGGCGCACTCTCTCTCTCTTGCTCCTCCCCTCGTTCCTAATCCAGAACTAGATCGTTGGCGCGGGCCACGCCTAGGTGAGCATGCCTCTGTAACAGAACCGACCAATTATACGAAATTAAGTAAGAAAATCACCCGTCAGAGCAGACGATTTAGCAAACTTAAGCCCGTATAACTCGGTAGTGCGTGAAATCACGAAGGATTTCAAACCAACTCACATACCAGCCAAGATCGTAATAAGTTTAGCGGTCACCATCACATATTACATAAAAGTTCGCATCACAGGTATATCGGAGTTTAAACATAGTTATTACAACCCGAGTTCAAATAGAAGTAGCGGAAGCCATTTGTTCAAAACCACACACACTCACACGGAGTTCAAATATAGTGCCAGCTGATGATCATCTCCAACAAAAGTATTAGATGAGACGTAAGGAATGACCATGCCTATGGTCCTAAGCATCATCCATCGTAGGATAAAGGCAGTTGATACAGTAGCCGTAATACATCTGCCCATCCTGCAACAAGTGGGAACAAAACCCTGAGTACGAGAAGGTACTCAGCTAGACTTACCCGACATAACCAAAAATAAAGTGGCACCAAGGATTATGAAGGGCTTTATAGTAGGGTAGCTGACTCATTTGCAAAAAGGCATTTTTAATATTTCAAGAACCTTTCCAAAAGCATTATTGTCAAGTTGATTATTATTAACCTGTCGACTACATTTGCACCTATACTAGAGCAAGCATGTGATTAAGCAAATAATGATAACCAATGATCATTAACAACTTCCATAATGTCATATCCATTATAACTGTCCAAGTGTTCCATCAACATTACTACGATGAAGTAACTCAAGTCAAGTGTTCACTATCCAGTGAACGATGACGATTCGAATCGATTATTAACCAGCTGGTAATTTATTCCTTACACAAACCTCACTCACCCGCTAAAGTGAGGTATCGGTTACCGAGTCAACTATCCAGAAAAAATCTCGAGTTTGCCAGGAACCACATGTACCCAGGGGCCGACCGACTACCTTTCGGTCTTATCATCGCGCCCCCGTGTCCTACCACACCTGCTCTGGTACAGTGCACTGCGGGCAATCCACTCGGCCCGAATAATCTCCTAGCTTCGCGGTCGAAAGGTACGTTATTCGGCCAGCTAAATATAAGGCATACGTTCAACATGACCCGAGGCCCAACAACGGTTGGTCCTTAATCGACACAGACGAAAAGCACTACAGTCCAAAACCCTGTAAGTCTTCGTCCAGTCTCAACTTCAAATTAACACTTAGTTATACCATGACTACATAGTTATCCGAGCAGATCCAGGTAACCACCTACAGCTCGCAGGTGCTAGGAAATCACCCGATTTCTACCGGTCTAAGCCAGCTAAGCATTGACTCGACTGCGGATACCAGGATAACAAGGATATAGTATAACAAAGGTAAACAAGGTATAATGCAGCAACGGTTGCAAACAACTCCTGAACGTAATACATCAATTAAAGTAAAGCATTAATTAATAATCGCAAACCGGGGAGAAAAATGCTCCGGGGCTTGCCTCTCTCGAAGGAGCTCGGGCGGTGATCGGGGCACTCCGGAAGTTCCTCAATATCCTCCTCGTCTGCTCCGGTCACTTCTTGCGGCTGCACCTCGAGCTACTCCTCGGGCTCCTCGGGTACGACGACCGGGCTCTCGATTTGTGATCCTGTATGATGCGGTGCGTAAGTGCTTATGCAAAAGGTGCATCGGATGAAATGAACACAATGAATATGCTTGCATGCAAGGTAGATGAGCATGATTCGCTTTAATGGGGAGAGTATAATACAGATCTCATACAAGGTAGTCAACATCATCCAAGAACATGTACTACAAGCACATGTCATCTACTGCATTCTCTTCTACTACTAATATGCTAAGTCAACACATCTCATTGAATGCTTCAAAGATACACCAAAGCTTCACTAATTTCTTAATCATGCATAAAGCAACATCTGATTAAACCCTAATTAATAATAGGTTTGAATAGCAACATCTATTTTTATAGCATAGAAAAATCTTAGAAAATTACCATAGCACAGTATTATCCTAAGTAGTCTACCATCAAATTTTTATGGCATTTGGATAAGTGGAATAGCCTACACAAAAATGACAAGCTCGGACCTAAATATGAGCATGAAAATACTTTGTATTATGAAAAATGTCAAACAATAGATTTAGTATTTTTCCTAGGTTCTAAATAGTAAATAATCACTGTACAAAAATTATCACATGCATATTTTATACAAATTTTGCTCTCTAGCAAAAATAACAAAAATCAGCCATTAAAGGCACTTGAACTACACCTCATAATTTTTATACAGGACATGCATGGCATATATTTTTCCTAGAAAGTACATTACACAAGAAGAGTAACAAACTTGAAATCATATTTTTCTGATCTTTCTATGATTTATTATGTCTTTCTCAAGAAAACAGCAATTTCAATGATTAAATAAAACTCCACAGAAAAGTGTCACCAAACTGACATGCATTATTTTTAAACCCTAGATCTAGTCATGAGGATCACAACAAAATTTATTTCACCATTTTTAGATCTACACAGCTCCACTAATCTATTTTCAAAGATGCACATAAAACAGAAAATAAATGAGCTAGCTTCTTTACTATTGTCGCTGACAGGCGGGACCCGCGAAACAATAGACCCCACACGTCAGTGACACGAAACAGAGCAGCGGCGCTGCGCGACATGGCGTGGCCACGGCTCGCCGACGACGAGTTCGCCGGCGGTGACATCTACACGGGACGACCCTTATGATCTAACGCATCGATTGAACTACTTGGCTTGCCCTCTCGTCGGCGCTAGCGATGACGGCGGCGACCATGGCGGCTCGGAGGAGCGGGATGACGGCGGCACGCCGGAGGAGGCCACGGCGGCTCAACCTAAAGCTCGGACGAGCATCAATGAACTATGGTGAATCTAGCGCATAAGATTTCACTACTAGTGGTGGACGGGAATGGCGTGGCCATGACGACGGACTCGGCAGTGGGGCTCCGGCGAGCTTGTGCACGGTGCTGGAGCTTACCGAGCACAGTCAGCGGGCACGGGTGGATGCAGTGAGCTGCTGGGGTGGCAGTGGAGTGCTGCGGTGGTGGAGAAGCGGCGAGGGCAAGCTACCTCCGGAGATGGCTACGGTGGCGCTCGGTGCGGAGGCGGCTGCTGCTGCGGGCGAGGAAGGAGAAAGCCAGAAAGTTGGAAATGAGGGCGCGGCTCAGTGCGGGCGGTGCTGGGGGCGTTAAAGGCGTGCTCTGGCCTGGCTTTGCCGCGCGGGGCAGGACACCGGCGATGCGCGGCCGTTGCTGGCCACCACGCGGCGCGCGAGCTCTGATACGGTCGGCCACTGAACCGTTGCCTCCGTTCGATTCAGTCCGCGATGGTAATGCCTGACAGCGTGTTTTCGCGAGGCTCTATCTTCGTAACCGTGACGAATTAGGGCACACAATCTACATCAAAGTCGTAGCCCTACATACTAGCTTCAATTCTTGTTCAATGAACTCGTGCTAATTCGCAACCAAAACCAAGTTACATCACCTCAAAGCTTGCGTGTCAGTGCTGTCAGTGGAGGCAGACTTAGCAAAAATTGCTAAGTGTTGAAAACAGTTATTTGTTGATTTTTGTGAGCTTAAAAAGACTAAGCTATGCACTTTATTATTTCCTGACCCAAAAATAAAAGTTGTTCTCCATGACAAATACTATAACTTTGTTTTAGTGACCACGTACATGCATAGCCTCTATCATATGATTCAAACATGGTCAAACCTAGTACATTCAAATGATGACTTGTTCATGAACTATGACTTAGTGATCCATTTAGCCCTAGCCATGAATACCAAAGTTGTTCATAATGACACTCTAAACATGTTTAAGCTATTTGCAAGGTCACACAATCATTTACATGTATTCACTCATGATCATATGCTTATATTCTAAGAAACATGAAATAACAAGCAATGTTGCATATGTGTCAATCTCATGTTTCAATTGTAAATGCTCATATATGAATGCTCGATGCTCATGCTCATATGCAAGTCAATTTATGCAAGGCTAACACCTAGGTGTGTTACAGCCTCTTATAAAAATCCCATCCAAGAGATGAACCATTTCATATTTTGTTGAATAATATGAACTTTCTTCTCGGCCTCTTCTACAAAGTCAATACCCTAATACCTTCTTTCTTCTGCTCGACCCAATTTAGTGGTGTTCTACATTTTTTGCCATACAAAGCTTGAATGGAGCCATCTTGATGCTTTCTTGATAACTCTGTTATTATAAGCAAACTCATTAAAAGGTAACCATGACTTCCATGAACCCCTAGAAGACAACACACATGCTCTTAACATATCCTCTAGAGCAAAGATTAACTCGTTCGATTCGACCATCATCGTCTCGAGGATGATAAGCGATTACTTGAATCAAACTAGTTCCCAAGCCTTTGTGCAAATGTTCCCAAAAGTGAGCCGTGAGCTGTGGCCCTCTATCGAGATACTATAGTCTTTGGTATACCATGCAACCTCACAATTTCTGCAATATACTTCTCGGCATATTGAGGTGGTCGATAATCTGTCTTGACAGGTAAAAAATGATAGGTCTTGATAAGATAATCCACAATCACCCAAATCGAATCATGTCCCTTTTGAGTAGTGGGCAAACCCGAGATAAAATCTATACTTATATCATCCCACTTCCAACTAGGTACGGACAAAGGTTGCAACAAACCCAGAGGGTTTCATATGAATAGCTTTCACTCTACAACACGTGTCACATCTGGCAACATAGGCTGCAACTTCTTTCTTCATCTTAGTCCACCAATAATGAGGTCTCAGTTCTTGATACATCTTACTACTTCCCGGATGGATAGATAGCTTAGAAAGGTGAACTTCATCCATGAGTTTATTCTTAAGCTCTCGATCCTTGGGAACCACAAGACGGTCGTCAAACCACAACACGCCCTGTTTATTCACTCTAAAGTGCTTAGACGGCTCTTCTTTTATTTTCTCTTTGATGTGAAATATTCCCTTATCTGTTTTCTGACCTTCTATTATCTTACTTTCCAAAGAGCAACTAATCTGAATACTATGTAACGCAGCAGGATGCATCAGATTGAACCCATCTTCAAGTAATGGCTGCACATTCAAGTAATGTGACTTTCTACTCAAAGCATCTGCCACTACATTGGCCTTTCTAGGATGATACTGCACCTTCAAGTTGTAATCTTTGATCAATTCTAACCATCTTCGTTGTCTCATGTTCAGCTCTGGTTGGGTAAAGATGTACTTAAGACTCTTGTGATCTGTGAAAATATTACACACATTACCAAGTAGATAATGTCTCCAAATTTTAGGGCATGCACAACTGCAGCAAGTTCAAGATCATGTGTCGGATAGTTGACCTCGTGCTTTCTCAACCGACGTGAGGCATAAGTAATGACTCTTCCTTCTTGCATAAGAACACAACCCAATCCAGTTTTCGATCGTCATAAAACACATCAAATGGTTTCTCAATGTCCGGGTTGTGCTAGAACAGAGCGATGGTCAACAGTTTCGCAAGGTGTGCAAAGTCGCTTCACACCTCCATCCCACACGAACTTGTGATCTTTCTGTAGAGACTTGTCATTGGCTTGGTAATCTTTGAGAAATCTGGTATGAAAGCGGTGATAGTAAATTGACTAATCCTAAGAAACTTCTAACCTCGAGTGCACTTTGTGGTCGGTGCCTTTCAATCCATAACCTCTTGCACCTTACTTGGATCGATTTGAAACTCCATTTTACGATGAATGTGACCAAGGAAAGGAACTTTCTTCAACCAAAATTCGCACTTGCTAAACTTAGCATACGACTTATGATCTCTAAGTCTGGTCAAGACAATTCTCGAGATGCTCTTCATGATCCTTCTCGTTCTTGGAGTACACGAGAATGTCATCAATGAACACAACCACAAACTTATCCAATTACGGCATGAAAGCGTATTCATCAAAAACATAAAGTATGCGGGAGCATTTGTCAAGCCAAAGGACATGACAAGATACTCGTACAACCCGATATCACGGTGGAAAATGCGGTTTTCGGTATATCTTATGGCCTAATCTTGATCGATGGTAACCGGATCTCAAATCTATCTTGGAGAACACCTTAGCCTTGGCTAAGCTGGTCAAACAGAGCGTTAATATGAGGCAAGGGATACTTATTCTTGATGGTTCTGACATTAAGTGGCCTATAATCCACGCACATTCTCAACGTGCCCTCTTTCTTCTTCTTCACAAACAAGCGGGACATCCCCATTCGGACTTGCTTGGCGGATAAACCCTTTTTCGATAACTCTTCTAGTTGCTTCTTGACTCAACTAATTCATTCAGAGGCGTCCGATAGGGCCTCCTTGAAATCGAGTCATTAGGGGATTAACTCAATTCCAAACTCAACATCCCTATCTGGCGGAAGACCGGGTAACTCATCTGGGAATACATCTGGAAAATTCACACTCTAGAAATCGATGAATAGAAATAACCCCGGTAGCATATGTCACACTTATAAGGTCCGTTCTTGAGGCAATGGTACTTGGAAAGTACCTCACCACAGGGATCCTTAAGGGTAAGCACCGACTTCTGTATCTATAATCGCTCTCCAATCCTTCATCCAATTCATCCCTATAATGACATCCGAACTAATCCGGGCATAACTATCAAGTCCACTCAAAATTTTACGCTACCTAATTCAAGGGTCGCCCTCGAACCATCCGATTGGTCAAAACATCACCTCATTGAACTTATATGGTAACTATAACCCAATTACATGCATAGTTGTTCATGTTTTCGTGCAAATACTTGACTCATAAAAGAATGCGATGATCTAGAATCAAATAGAACAACTGTGGTGTTGGTTGATAGGAAACTTACCGGTGATTCTGGGCTCTCCTCGGGAATCTCATCCACAGTCGTACTATGCACCCGAAAGCAAGTATAGAGTCTGCTTCTTTGCTTCTTGGGCGGATAAGGATGAGAACCTTGAGAATTGGCGGGTTGATCACAATTGTAGCAGGTCCCCTTATTGTGCAAGCAGATCCTGGCCCCTTGGAACCGCCTGTCAGTAGTTAGTTGGTGCTTTGTTGGGTATCGCCATCTTGTAAGGCTTCATGGTCCCCTGAAATTTGACCTCTCATTTGTGGTGGCTGAACCTAGCGCCAGTGCGAGATGGACGATAGGGAGGATGACCTCCATGAGTGCTCTTGCTTGGGACGGACCACCTTCTAGTGCTCTCTTGCAAGTCTTGGCTGCGATCTTTGGCGTTGTTGTTCTTTTTACGCTTGGACAATCAGCGATAAAGTCATTGAATCTGGCGCTTGGTGTTGGTACCCACATGCTTCATCATCTTTGGATTGAGTCCTCTCTTGAAACTAGCGATTCTCTTAGCATCGGTGTCAACCATGTCGGGAGCATAACGACACAAGTTGTTGAAAACATACAAATATTGCATCACGGTTTTGGTGCCTACGATTCAATGCCAAGAACTCTCCCAACTTCATCTCGATCAGCCGGGTGGAATATAAACTCAACGGAAGGCCTCAAGTGAACTCTCTCCATGTAATCTCGAGCATTTAGAGGAAGGTGGTGCGATGGTGCTTCCACCACATTCCATTGGCCCTTGCAAGCGATGTGCAAACATACTCAGCTTTTCAAGATTACCTCGGTCGGCCTCAACACATGGAATTTATCTTCCATAGTGTTGATCCATTCTTCGACATCGAGTGGTTACATTGCTTCCTTGAATATTGGCGGCTGGTGTCCATAAAATCCTTGAAGTTCTTTGTCTTGATTCACCCCATTGCCACCACCACGATTGTTACGCGTTGAACATTATTGGCAATGGTACGCAGAAAATCCTCTATGTTCTTACGGGATTGTTCCGTGTTGCGGCGACTCCGAAACAATTGTCTGAAGAACACCTGCAGGGGTGGCGGGGAGGAGGTGGCAAATGCGGTTCATGGGGGCTCATTGTTGTTGACGTTGTTTCCACCTCTTCCACCTGCCCCAGCACCATTACCACCTGTCTCAACGGCCTCATAAGTGGTACGGCGAGTATTTGTCATATGTATATTTCAGCAACAAATAATGATTGAGTGAAGCTGTAATAATTGTGAGTGAATGAAAAATTATGCCGTACTGAATTTACTGGAGAGAATAAATTCATATAATAAAACAGAGGCACAATAATCGCATCCCAATTAAAACAACATCACTAATTAAATTACTTCAAATGCAAACATCGCGTCCATACAACCGAATTGCCAGCATACATACACTGGACTTTTATGCGTTTAGATATCGCATTACTAGCCAAGTTCCGATCACATGCCAAGTCTCATAAGTTCGAAACAAGTTACATTAGGTTACATGCCGACAAAAGAAAGGTCATCATGACATGACCTAAACACTAGCGCAAGGCAACTAGCCTACTCCTCGGGGCCGTCGTCGGGGTCGGAGACGTCACCATCGCCCCCAGGTGAAACTACAGGCTCATCCTCGTCGTCCTCGTCGATGTCCATGCCAGTGGCATCTAGAGGAGCATATGGGCCAACCCCATTGTAGAGCGTGTGAAACTCCTCGTGTAGGTTGATGTTGTACTCCTCTAGCTCATCGACCCTCTGCAGCAAAAGGTCCCTCTCGTTCTAGGCTTCATTCCTTTCCTGAACCAACTGTCCAATCGTGGAGTGCTGCATTGTTGTTGGCTTTGAGTCAGCGTATGCACTTATTTGCATAGCTCTATCACCTCTCTCTACCCTTTGGTCTCATTGTAAGCTCATATCGATAGCTGCTCCCGCAAACTAGCTATAGCACGTGCCTCGCTTCTTCTTACCTTTCTTACCTTGAGCTTATCATCACCACGCAAGCCAGTCAAAGTCCAGTAGGTACACTCAAGACCCTGATACGCTCTGATAGCGGCAAACATGGCACTCATAGCATGGTTGTCGCTAGCCTATCCTCGGTGGACCTCGACCAAAGCACTTCCCTAAAATTTGAACCCAAATAGCATCACGAGGATCATCCCTAGGAAAGGTGCCAGCTAGAGTGCTGCAAGCTCACTTTGGGAAATCTGCTCATGATGTCCCACGATAACGCTGAAAGTGCTCCCTCTGCACCCTCAAGCAAGGAGTGCGACCCTCAAACTCCAAGTGCCAACCATCCCACTCTGGAGCATCACCAAGAGCAAAGAAGCGTGATCTTTACCCTTTGCAAGTCCATCCCTCGCTAACTAGCTCTCATTCCAAGAGTACACCGGCTCTTGACCCTCTGGGTACCCACATCATGGAGCACTCTCTAAAGCAAGGTCGGCATGCCAAACTCGCTCAAGAAGGTGTCAAAGTGGTGCAGTGCTCTCTCAGGGCCAACTGACATCGAGGTGCTCTTCCTCCGGTGGACTTACGGGTAGTATGCTTCGTGCGGGGCATCTGTAGCAAAATTTCTTTCATTACGCCGTGGGAACATATTTTAGGTGATACAATTTTTATCAAAATGAGATAATCAATTTATAAGGGAGGAATGCATGACATGAATGAAATGCACAAGTAATATGATGTATGTATGCGTCGTGACGTTCTCATAAACTTATGAAATAAATAATTTCTAGCGACGAATTAGGTGGCATACAAACGATCTCTCAAATACGTATCTAATATGTTCTACACGATAACGTTGTTATGTACTGCAGAAGATTCATTTCAGCCCAATTCCCAATGAATGCATAAAAGCGATAGAATTTTATCTACACGCTCTACGAATCCCCGGACACGCTGTACAGCAGTTGTAACTACCCGAACCATCGTCCTATTGACAGCATCGCCTCAACGGATGGAATACCCACATGAGATACCTTTGTAAAACATGTGTAGAACATGTAATTACTCGACATCATATAATCATTCACCCTAGATCGGCGGTGTATCCGATCATGCTCTTACAACTCACACTTACCGAGGCATAGAGGCAAATGATCCATACACTACCACTCAAACAAGTGGCACTCATACAATAGCACACCGTATAAGCAACGAAAGAGAAATATGATGAAAGAATCATAAGTCAGTACTTAATTAAGCCACCTAGAGTCCTTAACTGGGCATAAAGGATATGACCACTGGCACACTTTTTAGTTTGGAAATCACGTTTTTCAAACGCCTTTTTGTTTTAAATACACTTATGAACAGTAACACGATAAACCATGCTCCGATACCAGCTATAACAGAACCGACCAATTATACGAAATTAAGTAAGAAAATCACCTGCCAGAGCAGACGATTTAGTAAACTTAAGCCCGTATAACCCGGTAGTCCGTGAAATCGCGAAGGATTTCAAACCAACTCACATACCAGCCAAGATCGTAATAAGTTTAGCGGTCACCATCACATATTACATAAAAAGTTCGCATCACAGGTACATCGGAGTTTAAACATAGTTATTACAACCCGAGTTCAAATAGAAGTAGCGGAAGCCATTTGTTTAAAACCACACACACTCACACGGAGTTCAAATATAGTGCCAGCTGATGATCATCTCCAACAAAAGCATTAGATGAGACGTAAGGAATGACCATGCCCATGGTCCTAAGCATCACCCATCGTAGGATAAAGGCAGTTGATACAGTAGCCGTAATACATCTGCCCATCTGCAATAAGTGGGAACAAAACCCTGAGTACGAGAAGGTACTCGGCTAGACTTACCCGACATATATCAAAAAAATAAAGTGACACCAAGGATTATGAAGGGCTTTACTGATGAGGGTAGTGACTCATTTGCAAAAGGCATTTTAGCATTTCAAGAACCTTTCAAAAGCATTATTGTCAAGTTGATTATTATTAACACGTCAACTATATTTGCACCTATACTAGAGCAAGCATGTGATTAAGCAAATAATGATAACCAATGATCATTAACAACTTCCATAATGTCATATCCATTATAGCTGTCCAAGTGTTCCATCAACATTACTACGATGAAGTAACTCAAGTCAAGTGTTCACTATCCGATTGAAGCGATGGCGATTCGAATCGATTATTAACCGGTGGTAATTTATTCCTTACACAAACCTCACTCACCCGCTAAGTGAGTATCGGTCACCGAAGTCAACTATCCGGGAAAAATCTCGAGTTTGCGGGAACCACATGTACCGGGGCCGTACCAGGCGCCTTCCGTCTTATCATCGCGCCCGTGTCCTACCACATCCGCTTCCCAGACACAGTGCGTTGCGGGCAATCCACTCGGCCCGAATAATCTCCCAGCTTCGTGGTCGAAAGGTCGTTATTCGGCCAGCTAAATGTAAGGCATGCGTTCAACATGACCCGAGGCCCAACAACGGTCGGTCCTTAATTGACATAGACGGAAAGCACTACAGTCCAAAACCCATGTAAGTCTCCGTCCGGTCTCAACTTCAAATGAACACTTAGTTATACCATGACTACATAGTTATCCGAGCACATCCAGGTAACCACCTATAGCTCGCAGGTGACAGGAAATCACCCGACTTCTACCGATCTAAGCCAGCTAAGCAATGACTCGACTACGGATACCAGGGTAACAAGGATATAGTATAATAAAGATAAATAAGGTATAATGCAGCAACGGTTGTAAACAACTCCTGAACGTAATGCATCAATTAAAGTAAAGCATTAATTAATAATCGCAAACCGGGAGAAAAATGCTCCGAGGCTTGCCTCTCTCGAAGGAGCTCGGGCGGTGATCGGGGCACTCTAGAAGTTCCTCAACGTCCTCTCTAAATGCCTCTCGGTCACTTCTTGCGGCTACACGTCGAGCTGCTCCTCGGGCTCCTCGGGTATGACGACCGGACTCTCGGTTTGCGATCCTGTATGATGCGGTGCGTAAGTGCTTATGCAAAAGGTGCATCGGATGAAATGAACACAATGAATATGCTTGCATGCAAGGTAGATGAGCATGATTCGCTTTAATGGGGAGAGTATAATACAAATCTCATACAAGGTAGTCAACATCATCCAAGAACATGTACTACAAGCACATGTCATCTACTGCATTCTCTTCGACTACTAATATGCTAAGTCAACACATCTCATTGAATGCTTCAAAGATACACCAAAGCTTCACTAATTTCTTAATCATGCATAAAGCAACATCCGATTAAACCCTAATTAATAATATGTTTGAATAGCAACATCTATTTTTATAGCATAGAAAAATCTTAGAAAATTACCATAGCACAGTACTACCCTAAGTAGTCTACCATCAAATTTTATGGCATTTGGATAAGTGGAATAGCCTACACAAAATGACAAGCTTGGACCTAAATATGAGCATGAAAATACTTTGTATTATGAAAAGTGTCAAACAACAGATTTAGTATTTTCCTAGGTTCTAAATAGTAAATAATCACTGTACAAAAATTATCACATGCATGTTTTATACAAATTTTGCTCTCTAGCAAAAATAACAAAAATCACCATTCTGGTGCACTTGAACTACACCTCATAATTTTTATACAAGACATGCATGGCATACATTTTTCCTAGAAAGTACATTACACAAGAAGAGTAACAAACTTGAAATCAAATTTTTCTGATCTTTCTATAATTTATTATGTCTTTCTCAAGAAAACAGACAATTTCAATGATTAAATAAAACTCCACAGAAAAGTGTCACCAAACTGACATGCAATATTTTTAAACCCTAGATCTAGTCATGAGGATCACAACAAAATTTATTTCACCAGTTTTGGATCTACACAGCTCCACTTATCTATTTTCAAAGATGCACATAAAATAGAAAATAAATGAGCTAGCTTCTTTACTCATCGTCACGACAAAGGGACCAGCAAACAGAGACCCCACATGTCGTCGTGACACGAAAGCAGGCAAATAAGGCTGCTGCTTTGACATGGCGCTGACCATGGCTCGTCGGCAACGAAGTTCAGCCGTGATGACATCTACATGGGGCGACCCTTATGACCTAACGATCGATTGAACTACTTGGTTGGCCCTCTCGCCATGGCCTACGGAGATGGCTCTGGCTGGCCTTCGGTGAGGGCGAATTTCTTCTGCTATGGCGAGGAAGAGTAAGCCAAAAGTTGGAAATGAGGGCGCTGCTCGATCTTGGCGGTCTTTGGGGCGAAAGTTAAAGGCGCTCGCTCGGCTCAGCTCTGCCCATGGGGTGGACGCCGGCGACGCTGGCGGCCGTTCTTTGGCTACCACGCTGCGCCATGAAGCTCGATCCGTCGGCCACTGAACCGTTGCCTCCGTTCGATTCGATCCGCGATGGTAATGCTCGACGACTTGTTTTCGCGAGGCTCTATCTTAGAATGCGGTAATTAATTAGCGCACACAATCTACATCAAAGTCGTAGCCCTACATACCAGCTTCAATTCTTGTTCAATGAACTCGTCGTGCTAATTCGCAACCAAAACCAAGTTACATCACCTCAAAGCTGGCGTGTCAGTACTGTCAGTGGAGGCAGACTTGGCGAAAATTGCCAAGTGTTGAAAACAATTATTTGTTGATTTTTGTGAGCTTAAAAAGACTAAGCTATGCACTTTATTATTTCCTGACCCAAAAATAAAAGTTGTTCTCCATGACAAATACTACAACTTTGTTTTAGTGACCACGTACATGCATAGCCTCTATCATATGATTCAAACATGGTCAAACCTAGTACATTCAAATGATGACTTGTTCATGAACTATGACTTAGTGATCCATTTAGCCCTAGCCATGAAAACCAAAGTTGTTCATAATGATACTCTAAACATATTTAAGCTATTTGCAAGGTCACACAATCATTTACATGTATTCACTCATGATCATATGCTTATATTCTAAGAAACATGAAATAACAAGCAATGTTTCATATGTTTCAATCTCAAGTTTCAATTGTAAATGCTCATATATGAATGCTCGATGCTCATGCTCATGCTATAAAAGTCAATTTATGCAAGGCTAACACCTAGGGTGTTCACCCCTATCCATGCATGGGTTTGGGGACGGAGGAGGGGCGTCGGGGGAGGAGAGAAAAGGATGGGTGCCAGATCTCGACGAAGGAGAAGAGGATGAGGTCGCCGGTTGAGGAGAAGAAGAGGGAGGAAAAGATCCGTGCTAGTGCCGATTGCTCTGTCACGGGCCAGTCTGCCTCCACGCCGACCACGTCGGTCGTCTCCATGTTCACGCCAAGCCACGCCACTAGCTCCGCCTCCACATAGGATCTCTCCGTCTTCGCCTCTATGTCAGGGGAACGTTGTGTGCTCTGCCTCGACATCAGGCTGCTCCAGGCCACTCGGTCCCAACCGCGCCGCTGCTGTGGGACCTCTCCGCCTGCATGCTAGTGATGTCGTCTTGTTTCTTTGAGCAAACGAGCGAGCGGAACGAGAGAGGAAGTGAGGGGATAGGTCTACAGGTACATGACATTACCTAAAACAACATTTTTATTGGGACAAGTCTATGGGGGCTAAAACAACATTTTTAGTATTTCGGCAGGTGTCGTTTGCTAATACTACTCTTGTTTAATAGTACTACCGGGCTGTTTGTTTCCTATCGGAACTCCTATAATTCCTGTCACATCGAATGTTTGACACATGCATAGTATTAAATATAGACTAATTACGAAACTAATTACATAACTTGCGACTAATTTGCGAGACGGGTCTTTTAAGCCTAATTAGTCCATGATTTGACAACATGGTGCTACAGTAAACATGTGCTAATGATAGATTGATTAGGCTTAAAAATTTCATCTCGAAAATTAGGCTCCATATGTGTAATTGATTTTATAATTAATCTATATTTAATGTTCCTTATTAGGATCTAAATATTCGATGTGACATGAATTTTAGGAGCGACTAAAGCTGTATTGTTGCAGACTGGTTGCAGAGGCTCGGGGTTCACTTTGAACCACCACCGCGGCACCGCCCCACCACTCTGTGGTGTTGCAATATTTATAGATCGTTTAATATGCATTGATAATAAATTTATCGAGACATATAAATGTTATACGCATTTTTATGAACCTACTTAATGTTGAAAAAAATTGATAGCATAATTTTCGTAGCGACCTTTTTAGAACGAAGGGAGAGGTCTTCCCATAAAAATAGTTACTATAAATTTATATTAGTCAATTTTTTTAAGTTCCGCTAGTTCTATAAAAATATTAGTAATATTTATATCTCTAAATAAGTTCATTCTAAAATATATTCAACCATGTATCTAATAATACTAATTATGTATCAAATATATTAATATTTTTCTATATATTTAGTCAAATTTGAAAATATTTTACTTCTCGAAGAGTGAGAATGACAAAGAGAAAAATATAAATTAGTTATTTATAAAGAGCTAATGCCGTACACTTACAATGATTTTATATGTCTATATTTATACTTTTTCTATATAAACATATTAATTTTTTTTGTTTTTTTTAAATTATACTCCCTCTCTCCACGAAAACATGCAATACTAGCATAGTGTCAATATTTATAATGTCAAATAAATATTATCTTAAGTTTGATCAATTATAGATAAAAATATCAATATTTATGATGTCAAATAAATATTATTAGATTAATTACGAAATATATTTTCATAATAAATTAATTTGAAATCATAAATACGAATAATATTCATTAGAAACTTGGTCAAATGAACTATTTTTTCGAGCACGCAAACCATAGTGGCATGTTTTCTTGGACCGAGTGAGTATAAGCTAGTAAGGGGGTGTTTGGTTGCCCCTCCTAAATTTTGGTCGTTATCCCATCGAATGTTTGAACACATGCATGGAGTATTAAATATAGACTAATTACGAAACTAATTGCAAAGTTTACGACTAATTTACGAGACCAATGTTTTAAGCCTAATTAGCCCATGATCAAACAAGATTTTGCTACAGTAAACATGTGCTAATGACGGATTAGTTAGGCTTAAAAAAATTCGTCTCGGGAAATACTGACAGATTATGTAATTTATTTTTTTATTAGTATCCAGAAAATACCTCAAACAACGTCCATATACCGACTTACCTAATCAAATTTTAATCACAGGATCCATTGAGTCCATTATTAGCCACTGACACAAATATGATGTAACTATAATTAAATAATATATTTGTGGGCCTGCCAACTTGGCCTAGCGGTTAAAATAAAGGAGCCTCTCATCCTTACCTTGTTTAGATGAGCGTTAGAATTAGGTTAAAATAAAGGAGCATCTCATCCTTCGCTTGGACCTTAGAATTTTAGAGGATTTCAATCTTGTAGGATAGTTTTCTATGCACCTTTTGAACAAAAGAATTGAACAGTATAAAACTCCTTTAATCTCTGTTACATCATAGGTTTAGATGCCAATTAGAAAGATCAAATATGTGATAAATATAAAACTAATAGTATAAGTTGTGGCTAATTCGACATGAGCTAATAATATAACAATAGATTAATTAGAGTTTAATAGATTAGATTTATAATTATCTCATATTTAATCCTTCTAGTTAGTGTAAATATTCAACGTATGTAATTAGATTTATAATTATCTCATATTTAATCCTTCTAATTAGCATGTAAATATTCGATTTGACGAGGACTAAAGTTTAATTCTGAGATCAAATGTCCTCTTAATTGACCGTTTCGCTAAAATTTGACTGATGCCAATGCTTACGCTGATTGATTTGTTATAAGCGGAAAACACGGATCACTTGAAACGTAGTAGCGGTGAAAAACGGGGCGAAAGCACACGGATGCCGTTGGGCGGAAGGTACGCGGATGGTTCAAGAAATCCGACCCCGCCACACCCACCGGTGACCTCTGTGGTTCGGGCGGTGGGTGGTGAGCTTATCGGGCCGCGGACTGGGATGAGATGCCTGACTCGTCCTGCGCACACTTCCTTATACGCTACTCAAATCTCGCCACGTGTGTAGTGGTCGCCTTTCGCTGCACGCTGGGTGGAGTAGTTCCGCTGTTTGGTGTTGGCCGGCCCGTAGCGACGCACCGTGCGTAAGCGCTTACGTCATTCGCAATAGTATACTCCCAGAAAAGTCGTACAAGACAGGCATCGAGCGTGACGTGCGGACAACTGCCACCACCTTGCGTGTGGAAAGAAAAGAAAGGGACGGCGGCCATTGATGGCAGCAAAGGACCAGATCCGGTCGGCGCCTTGTCCGTTAGCTTTTTTCTTTTTCCTTTTTTAATAACCCAATGTCCGTTGGCTCTGGTGCACCAGAACCAGAACACGAAGAAAAGACCTGGGCTCGGGGCTGTGGTGGGTCAACGATTCCATATGGATCGGCTTTAGCCGACACGGCGAGCTTAAGCCTGGGCTCGATCTTGGCTCCAAGGACGCTCGAGCCCGGCTCAGCTGAACCGCTCCCTCTGCGGCCTTTCGGTTAAGAGACGCTTCTTGGGAGAGGCGAAGGCGATCCGTCGGCCCGGCGTAGGCTCTAGAGGGGGCTTCAGATGGGGGCGTGGGGCACGCACAGCCCTGGCGCTTCGTCTTGGCCCGGGCGTCCCAAGCGGCGGCAGAAGCCAGGCGGCTTCGGGGCAAGGAAGATGAGGAAGATTTCCGGTGATCGGCGAACCTACTATTCGTTAGCTTGTATTTTTTCTCTCGCCATGGCACTGCTGGCAGGGGAAGGAGATCCAGCGGTCTTGCAAACGACGACCGAGACAGCTCCCTAGCTGTTTTGGTTTTGTTTACTCCGCCCTTTTTTTCTTTCCTCGTCACGCTGTATCTGACACTTCTTGTATTTGACTGGGTGGGGCCTGCGAGCCAGCGACGCTGGTCACTGGGTGCTTGCCGTGAGAGTATGGTTTGGTTGGGACTCTCCGCCTCTTCCGCGTCCGGCCCTGGAATGAACCCTGCTTTTATATGCAGACTGAGGCGGTTTCGAAATCGCCAATGCTTAGAGGAGGACTAGAGGGAGGGAGCCTGGCATGATGTAACCCGAGCGGCGAGCGGACCACAACCCGAACCCGACCAACTCAAGTTCAAGCTCAGCTCAACGAGCACATACTCGGCTCGAACTCAGACCAGCTCGCCCGATATTCTGAGCTTCTTTTGCTACCCCTAATACGCAAGATATATACAACTTTGCTTTTTTGCTGAGCTGGAGTAAGAGTTTTCCACTCATTTTCAGTTGTCACTGTAAAAATTACTAATTACTGTAATCGTTCATCGTTAAAACATATTTGTAGTGAAATCAACCATCGGATGAGATAATCCTATTAATATTATTGGCTGAGTTCTTTTATTTGTTTAAAAAAAGATGCTTTTTGGCATTTGTATAAAACAATAAAGATTTAAATGAGTTCATATAAAAGAATTACACATAAACGTGTACAAAAAAAAACGTATACGTATATTAGAAGCACCATTATAAGAAGAAAAAAAAAACACGCAACTAGCTCTTTAGCCTACATATACATAAAAAAAAGGGCATACAGCTACAGCCTGAACGGATAAATTAAATTTATGAATTCAATATGGTTGCACAAAACTAACTGTGTTGTCTTGTTATATACAAGATTTAAATACTAGTCTATTTTGTTATATGTTTCACAAATATATTTTTTGAATCACACATTATGGACGCAATAGTCGAGACACACAGCCAAGCTCTATTTCTAGAGCACTTTTAAAAGATTGAACCAACAAACCTCTAAGATTATAAAAGAAGGCTGCAGCGAACTGGCGATAGATTTCAAAAATTCCAGAAAAATAAAGCACATATACCAAACAAAAAACTTAAGCCAGATGAATATGTTTCAGCACAAGAAATCTATGCGTTTCAGTAAATAATTGGCTTCTAATATATGTGTGCCTTTGTTATCTGTGTTCCAAACGTTTAGTTTTTCAATGTACCCGAGAGTTTTTATACCATCTCATTTGTTGGATTTTTTTTTTGAATTCATTTATTGGATTTCACTAATACCAACAAGGATACACAAGCACGCCGGCGGCAAAGCGATAACCACTTAAACTTGGTCAAACAATAACCTCTTAAACTTGGTCAAACAATCTGATGGACAAACTTGACGCAGAATTTCTGGAAGGTTTCGTTCGGTGCACCGGCCTGGAGAAATAAATGACACGTTCGGTGCTTTACTTTTGTCATGTGGCTTACCGATCGACATTTGGAAATTCGGTAGGCTCTTTTCGTCACGGTAGGTCTGCGGTGTGCCGTCCTAATTAAAGTCATATAGCATTTCGTCACAATTTCCCTTCAAATGACACAATGGAGAGAACATGGGGTAGGCCACTTTTCTATAAATATAATCAGATTTAGGCCTTGTAAATTAATTATTAGTATTTTTCACGAAACCGAACGAAACCAAGTGGAGAGAACATATCGTAGTATTTTCGTTTTATTTATAATTAATGTTTAAAAAATTCAGTGGTTTCAAAACTCTATAGTGGTACTATTTTTGAACGGAGCACCTACCTGCCCTACTCACATTAGTTTTTTCCGTTGGTTTAACGCTACCTGTCCTACTGAGAAGATTCAGCCTAAACTAATCAGTGTCAACAGTTTTTTAAAAAAAAATTGAAATAAACAGGACCAGCGTCATAAAAATTCGAACAGGGCGTGGAACTCTATAGTGGTAGTTTTTTGAACGGAGCACCTACCTGCCCTACTAACATGCATGTCTGGTTTCAGCCGAAGAAGCTCATGAATTAGTAGTCGATACTCGTCTTTTCTTTCAGCGACAAAAAACCAATCAGCTAACAAGCTCATGGATTGTCTCCATGGACGCGTGTTTAGTGGGTGTGAGGCCAGCTGGCAGCACAGGAGGGTTTTACACGATGCAACGTGCATTGTCGACTTGTCGTCGATCCGCACATTCGCACCGAAGACTGTCGACAACAAACGAGTGGTGGTCTCGTCTGGTTCGGTAGCTACAAGAAATACAAAACCGAACAAGCGCCAGATTTGTCAGGAATCAGTAGAGACGGTGGTAACAGGAAAACGGAGTCCACGAGGTCTTCTTTATTCATCTCGAGGGAAAAGAAGAAAAAAAATGAAAACTCTGACAACTGACTACTCCAGTATACGTAAAAGGTACACTGGCGCACCAACTACGCTCTTCAAATGCGAAAAGTGGGCCGGCCCAAAAGACTTGGTCATTGACATGCATTCTCATACTAAAGTCACCGGTCGAGTTTGCACTCTGTAGGCCTGTTCAGAGCAAAGAACATCCAGCTTTTGAATGCTCACAGGTTGAATCTGAAAATAGACCAAGAAAGGGATAAACTTTCATTTTCCATCTAGACCAAATCCTGCATCCCGATAATGCAGGTGAGACCATTCTTATACAGCAGCAGGTAAGCACTTAATATGTTTCTTAATCTGACTTGGACTCTTAGTATATCGTTTTTAAGACTGTTGTTTAAAGATTACTGGTAGTAGAACAACTTCAATTTTCTCCCCGCCTATATATGTAACTCAAAGCGGTATGTTTTCTTTTTGGTTTTTGCCTATTTACCCAATAATATGCCCTCACTCTTTAATGTCGCGCTTTTACACACAAAAAAAAAACCCCTTGCCCCAAGAGTTATTCTCTACAGTATATTGTGCCGGTGCCGAGCACGAAGGCTGCTGCCTGCTTCTCAGTTCTTTCTCCGTAAGCAATGCACTTTTTTTGAAACGAATGTAAGCAATGCACTTCATTCCCAAGAATTGACACAGCTCAAAATATTGAACATACACGGCATGGTTCGCGCCTCACAGGATTTGCAGAAACATCGCAACCATAATGGAAAATATCGCAGCTCCAAATGTTGCTGATGCAGTCCAATCTAGCATAGTTGTGGCAGCAGCAAGGCTAGTACTGGTTGGATCTGGCTTGATAGTGAGCAAAGTGAGAACAAACCCGGACATAAATGCTGATGTCAGTAAGATGATGCAAGCCTTCAAATACTGTATCTTGTCATGGCCATGAAGGAAACCTCCAAAGATACTGATAATTGCCATAAATGACCACATGGTGACTTTGATCCCCTTATCAGCCTTCCAATTAAACTGCTCCATCAGGTACTCATTGGAATTATTGTTCCTGGGTACACGGACACTGCGCTCAGGGAACAGGTAGATAGCAGAAGCAAAAGCCAAAGGCAGGAATGCAGCAAAGGTCCAGAACTCAACTATAGCAAAAACTTCTGCGAGGGCTGCACCAGACAGCAATAAAAGCATAAATATAATTATGAACCACATTGCTTTAATGATGGATCCCCGAAGTCTTGAGTTGTTGATCTCTAGTACCTTCGTCCGGATCTCCATTGAGAGAAGGCCCAAGATGCCAGTAGTAAACAAGATGAAGATGGCAGCGAGGACGGCACCCTTAGTGCTTCCTGAATAACCCGTGATGTTGTAGTTAACCACCAAGGCAACCAAACCACCAAACGCAGAGTTGCTGATGGCTGAAATAAACTTGAAGGCTGCCTCTAACTGCTCCTTGTGCTCATTGTCCACTTGTTCGCCGCTGCCCTCAACGTTGCGTCCAATGTACCATCGCAGAAAAGCAAGTGGTGTCATCACCAAACCAAGAATGATGAGGCCAATGTACCTATAGATCTTATACCCCGAAAGCACCAAGGAGCTAAGCAAAGTTAGCACAGGTAATATGCTGCACAACAAGGAAAGCCATTTGGAGGCCACAAGTTGGACATCAACAACAAGGTCTTCCTGGAGATCAAGGATGTTCTGACTCAGCAGCATCAAGGATAAACCACTGGTGAGACATGCAAAGCCAAGAAGCATCGGGATGATGTAACGCATATTGTATGCTCCTCTGCCATCTGGAGAGAGGAAGTACCACGCCACCATCATGCTTGCAGTAGAGGCAGCAATGAAAGCACCAAACTCCCTGTTCTCCTTGGCTTTGGCTGCATGGCACAGTTCCTTGATTGCACTGATGCCTTCCTCTGCCTGCAATTAACAATTTCATGGATGAAACATTATAGAATGCCATAACCCATGGCTCTATGGACAGGCATCAGTTCAGTCCACATGACGATTCCTAAATGGTTTCTGGTAGTTCAAATTAATGTCAAGCTCAATACATTTTTCGAAATAAAAAAAAACAGAGCTAGAAATCAGTAGTTGGTTATACTGTTTCAACCAGTGTGGTGCTTTACAAGGAAACAGCACACTGTCATGATAGCCCAAAATGCCAACATCAAAAGACCACGGACCTTCTAGAAATTCCTAGGAGAAACAACGAAATGAATGTTAAAAGATGATAGCAGTTCCATATTAAAAGGAAAACAAAGTGATTTCCACCAAACACTACACTACCGGTACAACGATTCTACTCCCCCCATTCACAAAAGGATGCAATTCTCACTTTTCGAGGAGTCAAATGATTCGAAATTTGACCAAAGTTATATAAAAATTATACAAATAACTACCACTATATTAATCATGAAATATATTTTTGTAGTAAACCTAGTTGGAGACAAATGTTAATAATATTCACTATAAACTTGGTCAAAGTTAAGTTAGTTTGAATTGCACATATCACATAGTTGCATTCTCTTGTGGACAGAGGGAGTAATTGCCAACAAAAGTGCAGCCAATATTATTATATAGAGCAAACAGTGATAAAAGGAATGTCCCAGTGCACAGCATGTCCAAGTTAGAAGACGAGCCACATATTCAACATGTAAGTTTCTGACAGATTATAGTGATATAAATAAAGTTAGAACTACCATAACTACAAGTTGAGATAAGAGTTGGACTGTTAGATAAAAAAATATAAAGCTATTTTACTCTTTTTTTTCTAACAAAGAATGCCGCAAAAAGTCATGTGATCCTACTTCTAGTCTCAATCTTTTTACAACCCAGGACCTTGGTGTCGTCAGGAACGAAACTTTGGTTACCAAAATTCATGATCCACTGCTATATTCAGCCGATCAAAATCAAGTTCGTCCCACAAATTCTTTGGTTCAAAATTCATCCGACCAAAATCAACTCCTCTCCCAACCCAAATTCTTGCCTACACCTGTAAACCAAGAGCGTCTGTGTATATCCACGTATTTGGATAAAATCAAAGTTCTTGAAATAATCAGATGGGGAACTGAATCGTCAGGCAGTTCGGAATTTCGGATCATACCTGAAGAGGGGATTGACCTCCCATGGAGGGTGCATCAGACCTGCCAGGAGCCAAGGGATCTAGCTCGGCACCTACCCTACATCGCTAACAGCTCCCGTCGCCGCCTCGTGCCTCCGTCGAGCTCGCGTTTCGTCCCCTTGATGATGCTTAATCCCCACGAGATAAAAACAACCTCTCCGACAGTAATCTACTCCTTCCCTCATCAGTCATCGCCACCGCCGCCCCCGCTTGCTATATGGTGCATGCGCCCCGCGCCTACGGTTTCCCTCGCCGCCGACGGATCGCATCGCTGCTCCTCTAGCGCTGCACCATTCACCAAAACCGAAGGTTTTTTTTTATGAACAGTAAAACGAAGGCATTTTCCTGTGCAGCCCAAGTACCCAACCCCTAGCGTCTGAAAATAAAGCCCACTTGTAATTGGGCCAAACTAGAAAAATAAGGAGCACGAGGCACGGCCTAGCACATCACTCTATACGTTTAGGCCGAATGGATCAATGTAAGCCCAAAGCCCAACACTTTTTTTTTGTCTCTCTTTATATATATAAATTCTACCTTCTCTTTTATAGTTTTGTGCGCAAATTTCTTTAAAAAACCACTTATATGGGTCCAAGCTATCTCAAGATTAAGCTACCCTTACTACTCTCTACATTAAAAAAATATGGGATGTATTAGTATTTCAAACCAAACAATATAAATTTGACCAACAATAATCAAATTATGCACATAGTTTAG
Organism: Miscanthus lutarioriparius; assembly: GCA_904845875.1. Taxonomy (NCBI): domain Eukaryota; kingdom Viridiplantae; phylum Streptophyta; class Magnoliopsida; order Poales; family Poaceae; genus Miscanthus; species Miscanthus lutarioriparius. The sequence goes on from CAJGYO010000018.1 coordinate 30,408,259, forward strand.
TATGCAAAAGACGTATCACTAGATTTGTATTCCAAATATTTCAAAGGTTTGGTTTCATAGGAAATGAAATACAAGGTAATGGTTAGGCATACTTTAAAAGACTCGTACAACATATTTTTACAAGGTAATTTGAAATATCAGGTACCATTTTCTCAAAACATATTTTAAATATTAAATTTGAAAACCTGGATTACCTTGGTTAACTCGTACAAAATAATTCCTTGCAACAATTTTATTTTATCTTGTACTACAACAAAGTTTTTTTGGTCTAAATCTAATTACAAAAGGAGAGCGCTTGGCCAAGTATGAAGATGACACCTAATAAAAAGGCTACTCTCTTTTCTTTCTCACACACACCACGCACGCACGCACACACAACACGCACGCGCGCGCGCGCGCACGCATTCTAATAAATTGATGAAATGATCTAGAAGCATATTGACTGGTCGTTTACCGTTAGCACCCAAATAATGTTCCGGACACACAGGTGTCCCGATAGGGACTGGGACTTCCACTGACCGAAGTCAGTTGCGATTTTCGAGTTTGGAAAAGAAACATATCTAGCTACCTACTGTCCTCGTAAAGTTTGCGTCCGTCTCAAAAGGACAGACCACAGAGACGTGACAACGAACTCTGATGATGAGTGCTAAAAAAAAGAGTCCGACGGCGACGCGCGCAGGTGAAATTCGGCACAGATCGCCGGAGGGAGAAGTAAGGTACGGCAGCGGATTCGCGCGCATACCTTAGTGAGTGACTTGGCTGATGGCGGCGGCGGCGGTGCAGCGGCGGCGGCCTTCTTCTCCATCTCGAGAGGCGGTGGCGAACCTGCAGCGAGCGCAAGTCAACTGTGAAAGGAAGCACTTACTAATTTAGAAGTAAATGGTCACGGCAAGGGCGAGGTGCTCACCTCCTCCGCTGGGCTGATGAGGCTGGACGGGAGCGGCACGCCCCTCTTCAGCCAGGGTCTGCCGGTGCTCGTCGTCGGTCATGGCCGCCATAACAGGCTGGCACAACAAGGAAAAGGCTCAGCCACAGCATCATGCAAAAGGTGCGATAAAAGCATGAGCCTATCTACGGATGGACGGGGAACATGCGGTGGACGAAAAGGAGTAGCGGATCTGTGCCGGTAGATCCCAGCTGAATTCGGCACTCTACTCGTGTTCCTCAAATGGGGAACAAAGGCAGGCCCGATGGAGACCAACTCGATCAACCCAAGCAAACACCCAACATGTGGTCTCATGTGGAATATCGCTCAGATTCACAGCCTCGAAATTCCCGTTCAGCCGAGGTTAATACTCCGTAACAGAAGACAAGAATTGAACAAAGGAATTCGAGGTCTCCAGGTTGGATGACAAGAGGTAGAGGTCGACACACACAGGAAGAACAAAGTAGCTAGTGGCCCAATAAATTAATCAGTAGCAATCAATCCACAAGAAAGCTCACCTGCTGATTGGATGGATATGGATCGCCGTTCGCCGCAACCTGGGTCAAGCGAGAAGGCCGAGAGGGGCAGGCACAGCACAGGCTTTATAGGAGTGGCGCTCGACACTCTGGAAGCAATTGTCACGACACGATCGATGCGATGCGCGCGGGGACCTTAAACAAAAGCGAAACTGTACGCCGGGCCATGATGGCGGTCGCGGCCATGCGGGGTGTCCTGTCCGGATGACCGGCCCTCGATCCCCACCGGGCACCGGCAGCGCGGGGAATGCCAACAAAACCAGGGGTGCGGGCGGGTGGTGGCGAGGCGACCGCCGGACAGAGGCGTGGTTATAATAATCGTCGCATGTGCATGTCGTCCCACGTTCCGAGCCGGGAGTGGGAGGGGGACGCGCGCGGGTGCGGCTGGTGGGCAGCCCGTGCGGGTGGCCACGACGGTGCGCTTGGCTTGGATTCGGCAGGCACACACACGGACACGGCAAGCTCCACCGGCTGCTGTGCTGAGTTGGTGGCGCCCGCCCGTCCATCGTGTCGGGTCCGCGCGCGTCCGCTTCCGCCCCCGATACTTGCGCGCTTGTGTTAGGTGGAGACGGACACGCCGTGTTGCCGGCGAAACCTTGTGTGAACGGTGTGGTGTGGACACGCGAAAGACATCATCCAGCGGAACCGCACCTACCAGCCAAAGCATGAGGACGTGACGAGCCGCGGGTAATTTACTTGCTTTCTTATAAGCAGAGATTTAATCTCGTTTTTAAAAAAAGCTGCGGGTAATTTCGACAGGGGAGTTGCTTCAAAACTCTTTATGATTTTGTTGCACTCATCATTTTTTTTTTTGCAAATGCAAAATGGGATGAAAGGCAGCAGATAGGCAGCTTCTACCCTTCTACTACAAGCAAGGTATATCCGTATATGTCACCTGGAGTAGTATGTCACTTTTATATCGTTTTATATACAAATATTGCTATATATATATATGCATATCTACTAGTAGCTGGGAAGGAGGACTAATTTCAATCACAAACGAAGGTTATTATCATTGATTTCAAACTCTTGCTATAGCTGTTGTTATAGCTCGCTACAGCCTTTTGAGGCGGGTGTTACTATTTGTATTCATGTACAATTTAGCTGATATATCCCGCTATATTTTGATATAGCTTCACAATTAGCTGTTTTAGAGATATACCGCTAAACACCTTAGGCCGCTATTCAAAACACTGGTTATTATTGTTGGAACAATATTTTTCAGCTTGTTTTTTCTCTTGTAATCCGTCTTTTTCAGCTTTTTTTCCAGTCGGAACAGTATTTTTCTCCTACAACAAATTAGCCGAAACAATGTTTCAGCTTGTTTTTTCAGCGAAGCGAACGGAGCATTAATGTTACAGAGACACTGCTAGATCGAGGTCGAAGCGTGTGTGCACACACACTTCTCTCGTTGCTAATAAAGGCTTAAAAACGTGCTTAATTAGCAAGCCATCGTCGTCACGGCTTCTCCTTCGGATTGTCTAGCCCTGACACCTCCACGCCGTAAACAGCAACAGCAGTGCCCGTAAACAACGCCACGGTGGACCAGACCAGCACCCGGGCGACTGGAGCCAGGATCGCCGTGGCGGAGCCTGGGGCCACCGAGAGCACCATGAACCCGAAGCCCGAGACGAACGCCGAGGTGAGGACGACCATGAGGACGCCGGTGGAGGTGGATCCCCACTTGTCGCGGTCTTCCTCTCCGAGCGCACCACCGAGGATGCTCATGATGCCTCCCAACGTCGCCGCCGTCACCTTGCTCGCGATGTCCTCCAGCGCCTTGATCCGGGCCTCCTCGCCGTCTCGGTCGTGGCGGACGACGACGATGCAGTGCCGGAGAAGGAAGCAGAGGACAGCTGCCAAGACTAACGGCGCGAAGGCCGCAAAAACGCGGTACCTCAGAACCACGAAGGCTGCCGCGAACGCGGCGCACGCCAGCGAGCAGAGCAGGAGCGCGTTGGCGAGCCTCATGGCCGTGGCGATGGCGAGGAGCCGCCGCCTGCTGCATCGTCGTCGTTGGTTGGTGACCACCTTCGACACCGTCAGCACGAACACGCCGAGGATAGCGGTCGTGAACGTGAAGAAGATGGCGGCGTGGGCGGCGCTTTCGACGGAGCCCGCCGCCGCGCCGGAGATCTTGGACGCGCTGAAGAGGACGCCGATGAGGCCCCCGAACGCCGAGTTCGTGATGCCGCATGTCGTCTTGGACGCCGCGTCCAGCTCCTCCTTGACCTTGTCCTCGTCGTCGCACGCTGCGGCGGCCTCACCGCCGCCGCCGCCGTTATTCATGCGCCTGAGGAGCCACCAGTGCGCACCGGCGGCCGACAGGGTGACCGCCGTAACCACGGACAGTCCGATGTACAGGTACACACCGCCCGGCAGGAGCGCGAGTAGGCTGAGCAGCGTGAGCACCGACAGCACGGCGCATGCGGCGACCAGGCACTTGGCCGAGGTGCGGTGGCCACCCGAGACGAGGACTTGGCGGCCCATCATGTTCAGGCTGAGCAGCACGAGGGCCTTCCCGCTGAGGAAGGTGGCCAAGGACAGCAGCAGCGAGACGGTGAGGCGCACATTATTGCCCGGCTGCTTGGCCTCCTTCGGGAGGAAGAGCCCACCCAGCAGCACGGCGATACCGAAGACGGTGACCGCTGCTCCGACGTCCAGGTTCTCCTTGGCCTTGTGGCGTTGCTCCTCCCTCTCGCTGACAGCTGCGGTTGCAGTAGAAGCCGCCTCTGCCTGAAATGTAAGATACCAGGTGCTTTAGTCCAAACCGGCTGCTCCAACCAACCTGCGCACATCGGCACATGGATGCGTCAGTTAGTGCATTTACCATGCAAATTTATGTTTGGCCAGATCTTAAAATAATTTTCCTACATCCAATTTGTTTAGATTTTTTTTCATATATTCAAATTAATTGTAATTTTTTTATACATTGAATTTTCTTCTGGAATTTTAGCCTTTTTCGATATGGATAATTTACCACTCCATAAGAGCAGCGATTACCATTGTTACTGTACCATCACTGAAGTGGACTGGTCTGGCAGATAAGTATTTCGTAATGGAGGGGTTAATCAGTTATATTTGCCAATGTTTTGAGATATTTCAGTTCATCAAGGGTCAAGAGCTGTCCAGTCTAGTGGTCGAACACGGCGCGGTTGCTTTTCCGATCATCATTTCTGATCTTTCTGACCAACCAACATACTTGGTCCTGATCCTGACTCCAGACTTCCTGTATCCTGACTGCGGCAGTGAGACGGACCAGCTCTAAGCGGACAGGTACACTTGCAGGTTGACTGTGTGTTGGCCTTGTTTGCTCGAACTTACCAGTATTTTTCTCTCACAGCAAAACAGCTCCAGCCAACTTATCAATCGGCTTATGTATCAGCCGAACAGAGCTAGTTGACATCCCAGTTAGTCGTCGACTCAAGTCTATCCATACTCCACATCGTTGGATCTGCAATATATAACCCGTTTGCATTTGCATTGCTTTTGTGTCCGTCACGCGCGCATGCATGGCCATCATCGGTGCCGCTAGCTGATTACGCCTGTTCGCATCGCGGGATTCCATTCCCATCTTTGACGCGCGTGAAATTAGAAACCGGCCAGCGCCCAGCGGCGGCGTACGTACCTGGGACAGCGTCGCCGGAGCCGGCCGCGGTGGCGTCCCGTGATGGGGAGGACGGGTCATCGTCTCCGTCGGCCCGGGGATGGCAGGTGCGCGCGAACCGCTGCACACAGATGGAGTAGTCATAGGAACACGGGTCAAGAACAGCCCGGCCGGAATGAAAAATTATTAGTGGACAGAGTGGACCGCGAGACCGAGTTAAGTAGAAGTACACGCGATGCTCCGTCCTCGTCATCACCTTTTTGCTCAAAACAAAAAGTGTTGAACCGCGTCGGGCTGGACCGTGCGCCCGTCCTCGTTTGCCGCTTGTCCGTTTGTGACCGCCGGTTCTGGTGCTGTATTGTATCGAAGTGGCTCCGAATAAAGACTGTCTGATGTGATGGTAAAAATAAAAAAAAGGGTAAAATCTAATTTACACCCTCCAATTCTCGTCAAAGTCCGAATTTCAACCTCGAACTTCAAAACCGGATAACTTTGACCCTCCAACTCTTGAAACCGTTCAACTTTCAACCTTCTAGGCGGTTTTGACGTATAAACAGTAATTTTTGATATTTTCATGACGCGAAGTTACTGTTCATACACTAAAACCGCCCAGAATGTTAAAAGTTGAACGGTTTTAAAGGTTGAAAGTTGAACGGTTTTAAGAGTTGAAGGGCCAAAGTTATCCGGTTTTGAAGTTCAAGATTGAAATCCGGACTTTGGCGAGAGTTGAAGGGTGTAAATTGGACTTTATCAAATAAAAATAGCATACTACTGAGCATGAGTTTGTATAGGCAAAAGAAGTGTACTCCACTACTCCAGTAATAAACTAATATACTCCCATCACCTAAATTATAATTTATTTTAGCTTTTTTTAAAGAGTCAAAGCAAACCAAATACGTACTAGTACCGCTGTGTTATTGACAAGAAGTAGAACGAAATTAAAGATTCCGGGCAACTTATTATCGGGCTATAGGCTGCATGCATCTTGCAAAGATCTAGCTAGGCTACCGAAAGCAAAGTATCGTGTTTACGGATTACTCTAGTACTAGTAGATTGCAGCAGTTGCCAGCTGTCGGATCGTTGTCCCCGCCACCTCGCCACACACAAAAAAGAGAAGAAACACAAAGAAATCAATCAAGCGTCACCATGGATTCAAGCACAAACTCCTCCCACAGTCGTCAACCCCAACCGGCCGGGGAAAAGGAGAACTTGCCGTAGAAAAAGATATGAAACGAAAACTAAAATGGGCTATTGCTTCCTGCGCCTCCTGAGTAGCTAGCGCTGCTACGGTGCTACCTACCTCGACTCCTCCAGCCAACACAATCACACAAACACGACCATGACGGCCGGCTGTTTAGGAGGCGGGCGCAGATGGAGCGGAGCACCGAACGAATTCGATCAGATCGAGAGGAGTTGGGCGCGCGGCGGCCCGGCCTATACCCAGCTCAGCTCCAGCTGCCAGGCGCGCGCGGGTCGGCTAGCCAAGTTACAGATGAGCAGGGAGCAGGACCGCAGCAGCAAGAGGACGCGGCGGAGCAGGCGGTTTTATATGTCACAGGCTCACACATCTAGCTCTATACTTAGCTAGCTAGCGTCCATGGTGGGCACCGGCAGCTGACTAGCTGAGGGAGGGTGTGGACACGTATGGTTGGGTAAACGTCGCTGAGCTCATGCATGGAGGAAGATACGGGGAGTGTTATTGAGTATGTGACAGCAAAACGCATGATGAAAGCAAGAGTGCCTTTGGCCGTTTGGTGTCTTCAGTCCTCACCTTGAGCTGCTGGTTGATGGCGTCCCTTCGCTAAGTGGAACGCCGTCGAGCGCGTTTGCTCGCCGGTGAGGGAGAAGAAGGTGAAACTGGGCTGTGCCTCTGAAGGCCTGAATGGACTGCACCTGCACGTCGTACACGTGGTCTTATATAGGCAGAAAATCGAGGAAGAAGAAGACGCCAAACGCGTTTCCCGTGTCATTTTTATGAAGGCACTACTATGATTTAGAATGATTTGCAGTTTAGTCTCAATATAGGCATGTTTTAATAATTACTTTGGGTCAATGACGGAGCGTGAGGTAAAATCAAGAGGGCCATACTGAAATGGACAACTATAGTAAAAATGGAGCATACAATCCAAGCCTCCAAGGTGCAAATAAGGATAAAGTTGTGTGATAAGAGCTATACTTTGGGCTTTTCAAGAGAAGATTGATTTTTTTTAAGACTCAAGAGAAGATTGATGGCATAGAAGAGCTTGAAGATTTAATAGATGGACACAGATATTAAAATCTCCTTTCAGGTCAAGGGGGCAGGAGCCCAATATCGCCTCTATGAGGCTCCGTCTCTGCTGTGGGTCATTGGGTCGACCCAAAACTTACTCAAATGAACTAGAATGACATTTAGCCATGCTTAGTTACGTGGCCCAAAAAACATCATTGGGTACCCACCTGTGTCCTTATCTCCATATTAGAAGTATTGCCAAAATTCTTATGTGCCCATGGTTGATATGCGCCCATGTGTGAGTGATGAGTGATTGTCATAGAGGAGAGACCAAAGCTTTGGTTAAGTGTGCGTGAGACTAACCAAGGCATGAGTGAGTGTGCGCATGTCTCTTGGCTTCTGACGATGTGCATGTGTTAGTGTGAGATGGTCGACGATAGTGGAGAAGGTCAAGCGAGGAGTTCGTGCACGATGGATCGGGAGCGGTGAAGGACGGACGCGAAGGCTTAGACCAAGGGACCGAGGACCGAAGGATGGCCCGTGGATGTCTAGCACTTGTAAACATCTATCGACAAGCAAGTGTATGTGCGAGGATGTTGATGGAGACGGTGTTGATCAAAGTTAAGACAACGAGTGGACCAAGTCAAGGTGGGCGCACAAGCACTTGGTGATCGGTTGATCGAGAACGAGCGAGACATGCGTCGACATCGTGGAGAAGGCATAGCGGCTATGCGACTCCAAGTGGGTTTAGTGGTTTCGGCCTCAAACCACGGGCGACATGTTTGCCAGGTTTGGGCCTTAAAACCCAGAGAGGATCTCATGGCAGCAGTGGTATTATTGAAGAGGTTGCATCGAGGTGAAGCGATTTCATGAATGGCCCATGGTCGTTTGATGCTTGGAAACCAGTCCATTTTGCCCCTGGTGGCTAAGGGGTTCATGACTAAACCTAGGGGCACTCTTGAAAATGTATAATAGCCCTATAAATAAGGACAGTGGTTGCCAAGACAACCATCTCTTCCACCCCCATGTTATTTCCTCAGGTGGCATTTTGGAAATGCGAAATGGGGGCCGAGACACAGAAATGAGGGGCGTGGGATAGATTTGATGCCATGTTTGGATAAATGGGAAATGAAGATAGGGATACTGAAATAAAAATTAGCATACCCATCCCATAACCCCTCCTTTTATCCCAATCCATTTTCTTTTCCCTGTCCCAATCCCCATCTAAACGTGCTAGTAGGGTTTAGCCAAAGGGCTTCATGTTTTAGAGAGATTAGGCTAGAGAGGGAGAATTTCCTCTTAAGTTAGTTTCTCATCTGAAATGGAAGGATGTCTGCGAGGAGGTTAGCCTGATGTATAGATGAATTCATGGTTGGATAATCGAAGTGTTTGCTAAAATCTCGAGTTCATCCTTTCTCTCCGTAAATTTCTCTTTTTTTTGGTGATTTTCATGGTCATTGGAAGTCTTTGGGATCCTTGGAACATATCTAAACCATGTCTTAAAGCCCAGTTTCTAATCTCTTGATTCCAAGCCCCCAAAACTTTACTTTTCAAGCCTCTTTTGTTGATTTTCTTAAACATCTTTGAGCTGAAGGTTTTTGGTTTGGTCTTAGTTAATCTTTAGGTGCTACAGGGCCTTGGGAACTTATTTAGCCACTGGTTTTTACTGATTTCTCCCGAGTACCTAAAAATCATCTTTTGGAGGATTCTTGACAAAAACCCAAAATTTGAGAGAGGGGTTTTGAAATTCCCGTTCAAGCTTTGACCTTTTTTACTTTATCTTTTGGGGACAGACTCTAAATGGATTAGTCAAGGTGTGTGCAAAGTTTCAGATTTTTTGGAGCGTGTTTGAATTGATTTCAATTTTTTCTAGAGGGTTCTACTGAAAACAACAAAAACCAACCTGGCTGGTTTGCATAACCAGCCAGGCCGGTTTTCTTGACTTGCTCCTTTTGAAGTGATTTTTAGTGGAGATGTTCTTCATAATATTGTGAACCTGTCCACAAAATTTCATTGCATTTCAAGGTCCTTTGGTTGGGTTTCAACATTTTTCTTTCCAAACTTGCTGGTTGAAATCTCCAGGACGGTTTTGGAAACCAGCTAAACCGGTTTTGGCTTATCTTGTTTAGTTTTGGTGTTCTTCGCCTCTGATCACTTCCGTTTCTTTCTAGATTAGTTTCTAGGGTTTATAGGTCCGCTGTGACTACGTGATTTTGGCTAGCATTACTTGAGGGGTTCGTGGATTATATTCGGATAGGCCAAGTTTTTGCAAAGAATTTTATTTGACTCCCATTCATCTCTCCTCTAGTCGTCGTTCCGATCCTTCACCTTTGACATGCATTCACAGGTTCGATAGTGCGAGTGCCATAGTGGTGCTTCCCTTCACCCCTGGAACTACTGTGAGGTGCGATTTGGGAGGTAAATATTGGATTGAAGTGACTGTGTGTCGCTATTTTCTTTGATTATTGTATTGAGCTGGCTGAGTAAATTGCACATCTAACAATATTGCATTGAAGTGACTATATGCTGATACTAAGTGATCTTTAAGTCCCGTTTGACACGGTTTCTCCACCGGCTCCTGAAGCCGTCTAGAGCTGTTTTTGTGCCAAACAGGGTAAAACCAAACAACTTCGTCTAAGGGGCCCCTTAAATCATGTCCTTATGAAGGATATAATAATATTCTCACAAAGGATATGCGGAGGGTGGAGCCAAAAATAGTGGCTTCACCTAGCTTCACCTCGCCCTAGTGGGTCCGACATGGGGTTCTGTGACAGCATATTTTAAAGAGCTCTACATGTAAAACTGTTTTGCTAAACGGTTTACCAAAACGGCTCCAACTCCACCGATGGAGCTATTCATGAGCCGAAACAAAAAAATAATAATGGTTTCATTGGTGAAGCGAAGCCGTGCCAAATGGAAAACGTGAAACTAGTTAGGAGCTGAATAATTCTAACTTCCTATAATTTACTTCTCACATAGAATAACTTTTAATTTATTTTAAAGAACCATAGATAATAAATTTCAACCACATAAGCACTGACTCTAAAAGTCACTTCTCGCATGGATAAGAAAAACGGATGGGCCACATGGTTGCAAACAGTGATGAGCAAGAACAAGTAGATGTCGAAATGTAGGGCCTGTTTGATGTCAGCCACACCTATGTTATGGCACCGCAATAGATTGTGGCGTCAAAAAACAGCGCCATAGTTGTGGCAAGAAAACATATGTGGCCCCGTTCGGCTGGTTGAAATTTGGCTGAATTGGTTGAAAACACTGTTCTGACTGAATTGTTGTGAGAGAAAAATACTGTTTCGGTTAAAAAAACAAGCTGAATAGTAGGGATTATAAGGTAAGCTGAATGGGGCCTAAATGAACCACAACTCATGTGGCACACCAAACATTAATTACCAAACAAACATCTGCTTGCTTTTTCTGTGGCAGCCAAAGCTTAGGCATGACGAACAAAGGCCGGCAACCAAACACCCCCTCCTAACAGTGAGGACCGAGGAGAGGGAGTTCTAAGATGTTTAGGGCTTTGGTTTCTTCACCTCCTCCTAAAATTTATGTCACATCAAATGTTTGGATACATGCATGGAGTATTAAATATAGACTAATTACGAAACTAATTGCACAACTTGCGACTAATTTGCGAGACGAATCTTTTAAGCCTAATTTGTCCATGATTTGACAACGTGGTGCTACAGTAAACATGTGCTAATGATAAATTAATTAGGCTTAAAAAATTCGTCTCGAGAATTAGCCTCCCTCTATGTAATTAGTTTTGTAATTAATTTATATTTAATGCTCTTTATTAACCTCTAAACATTTGATGTGACATAAATTTTAGGAGCGACTAAAGAACCAAACACCCCCTTAGGACTGTGGGAGGAAGAACATGCGGCTTGTTCGTTTGGCTGTGGCTTGTCGTAAACGATCATAAATTTTCAGCCGAAACAGTATTTTTCTCTCACAAAACCAGCCAGCAATACTTCTTCACGAACCAGCAACGAAACGAACCAGCCAACCGAACAGGCTGACGATGGCCAAACAGTCCACAGTGGAGATTTGGTTGATATATTTCTACCGGGCACTGGCATACTAAATAGTAGTAGCAGTTTTTGAAATCGGGGAATGGCAAAGAGTTATATACTGGCCGGTGAGTCGGTGACGAAACGGATCCAATATTGTCATTTTTTGAGGAGCTACTTAAAGTTTTGGAGCATGACCTGCCACGAAGTTCCATTGCAAAAAGTCTCTCTCCCTGCGCTCGAAGCATCCAGATTCTCGAATTCAAAACATCCCAGCATTTCGACTAAGGCCTTGTTTAGATTGTCTCCAAATTCTAAGTTTTTTCACTCTCTCTCTATCACATTAATTTTTAGACATATGCATGGAGTATTAAATGTAGATAAAAAAAATAACTAATTCAAAGACGGACATGATCGGATAAATCCGGCTGCAAAATTTGCAATCAAGCCGAACCTAAGCTGACATGCCAACCGTATCAATGACGCGCTTTCTCCGTACTTGATTCCGCGTCTCGGCAAATTATCTCTTGGACATGGGCATGGTGGCCATGGCTGGCCAGGCCGCGTCTAGAACAGGAGAGGCGGACAAAAAGATATACTAAGGCGTCGACGTCGATGCAATTAAAAGCGAGCACGGCATTCATGCTTCGAGGGTAAGCAAGCTCAGTTTACTGAGGAGTGCGGAGGGATCGATGCCGGATCGATCCTTCACCGGCCATCGTCTAGAAAGATTAGCTAACAAAACGCGTGCATGCTCGCCTCGCCTCTTCGCGACAAGGAAGAGGCCAATGCTTTCTACCATTAACGTAATCCAGTTCAGTGCGCGTAAAACGATGCTGGCAAGTGCCCGGAAGGCGCGGTGGGGCCGGCAGCGGCAGGGCACCAGTGGTGACACCCAGTCAAGTCAACACGCGGAGACAAGGGAAAGGGATACATTGGCAAACGATCGATCGAGCAAGCAGCAGCAGCAAGATCTCCCCGTTCGGCCTAATCCGCGAGCCTTCCAACTAATCATGCATGCTGTGCTCCTTGGTGACGAAGCAGACGAGGGGGCGTCCCCGTCCGGCGGTCTGCCGGTGCCGGGCGCCGGGCGGGTTAATTCGTCAAAGCTGCGGCTTCCTCAGCTGCTTCCTGGAAGCAGGCTCTAGCGCTACGGGACAGCGGGATATGGACCGCCTGAAGATTATGGACACGACGGATCGGAGACGGGAACGAGAACCAGATGAATAATTCTACTGCACCGCTATACTCGGTGCAGCGCAACGCGGTATACATACGCTCGCGAATTCGAATCTGCGTTGCAATTAGTTGCTTTGTTTATGCTTAGTGAGTTCGAGAGCTGGAGGGCCGAAAATAAACTGCGGTGCGCAGGCACAGCTCCATCCATGGAAACTGCGGTGGGAACTGAGAAACCATAGGCGACCAACAGGCTGCTTTCAGTATACGGCCTGTACCTTGTGAGCTAGGCTGGAAGCTACTATCATCGATCTCGGCCGGTTCCAATCCGTTGCACGCATGCAGCAGGTACGGCTCGCACATGCTTTCCTCACAAGGCCACCGCCAACCCGCAGAGCGCTTTCAGGCGGCCCTGGCCTGCGTTGGTCGCCCCACAAAGAGAGGCTTCGCGGCCGCGCTCGCCATTGGCACGACGCGCGCCTGCAGCAGGCGTGACCGGCCTGCAGCCCCCGACCAGCTGCTCTCTGGCAGCGCCTGCAGCCCGCCCCGGACAGCCGGCCATGTGGCCTTAGTGCCTTGCAGGTTGCAGTCATACGTGTGGCATCTCCAGCGGAGAGATGAGACTGTTGGGGTGATCCGGCCTTTGCCGCACGCCCGCACCGTACGTGTAGTATGACCACACGTACGCGGAATTACGCCTTGTTTAGCTGTCATTCAAATTTTAAGTTTTTTCACTCTCTCTCCATTACATCAATTTTTAGCCGCTTGCATAGAGTATTAAATGTAGATAAAAAAAATAACTAATTACACAGTTTAGTTGAAAATCACGAGATGAATTTTTTGAGCCTAGTTGGTCCACGATTGGACAATATTTGCCAAATAAGACGAAAGTGATACTATCTATCGGATTCATTTTTTTTGCAAAGTGAACGAGGCCTTAGACAAGATGATCCAATGTCCCCATATTTATTCTTGCTTTATGGCAAGGGGCTGTCGAGTACACTGAAATTTTCAAGGACCTCATTCCTATCGAAAGGAGTCCGGGTAGGATTCATGGGATTCATGCACCGTGGCCCGTGGGTCTCTCACCTGTTGTTTGCAGATGACTGTCTGGTTGTTTTCACACAGGCAAGCGGGCAGGGCTCGCCTGGCGGACATCCTCCGCTCATACCAAATAGGATCCGGCCAGGTGGTGAACACTTTAAAGTCAGCTATTTTTTCATCTCTAACTGCGGACCTGACATGAAGGAAGAAATGAAGCAGGCCACTGGAATTGACACAGAAGCCTTGCGCGAAAAATTCACAACGGTAGGACATTGTACCACTGAGGACTTCGAGCCGATCCCAGCGAAGATGCGGGGTCTGGTGGGTGGCTGGAGTGAGGAGCTAGTTAGGTCTTGTTTGGTTTTTTCTCCAAAAGTCTATGCCCTATCATATTAAATGTTTAGACACATGTACGAAGTATTAAATATAGATTAAAAAAATAACTAATTACACCGATTATAACTACTTTGTGAGTCGATTTTTTAAGCCTAAGTAGTCTATGATTTGACAATGTGATGCTACAGTAACGCATGTGCTAATGACGGATTAATTATGCTTGATAAATTCGTCTCGCGGTTTACTGACGGATTCTGTAATTTGTTTTTTTATCAGTATCCAAACACCCTATGCGACACCCCATATAACACCCGATGTGACACCCTAAAACTTTACACCCTAAATTTAAACAAGGCCTTAATGGAGCAGCAAATGAAGTCCTGATAAAATCGGTTGCGCAGGAGGTTGCCACATATCCGATGAACTGCTTCATCTTATCAGCAAGAACAAGGAAAAAATCACCTCGGTGCTATGTGGCAAATATTTCCCTAATGGTGTTTTATTTGCAGTGTGGACTGGTGCGAAGAATTGGTGACCAGAGAGTCAATAAATATTTGGCAGGACTGCTAGATTCCTGGAGCAATCGGAGGCCGACCGATCTGCACAGTCGGGAGCCTCGGAGATTCGAGTTAGGCTATGTTTAGAAGTTCTAAGTTTTTTCACTCTCTCTTTATCATATCAATTTTTAAACGTATGCATGAAGCATTAAATATAGGTAAAAAGAAGACGGATGCAGCTTTTGGGATGACGACTCCGCTGGATGACGAAAAACCTGCTGCACATGGATGCATAGGCAGTGCGACTAATTCCCTTGGGCCAACGACAAGGAGATTTTTAGGCTTGGTCAGGTGAGCGCCATGGCCTGTACTCTGTGAGTTCTACCTATCGGCTACTTGTGGAACAAGAAGCCCAGGTGCGGGGTCATTGCGAAGGTAGGGCCTCACATTCAACAGCCAACAATGATCCCCATAGGCAGAAATTGTGGAGGTGCAAGGTTCCACCGATGGTTAAGGTTTTTTTATGGAGAGTGTCTCATGACATCATCCCTGCTTGCCATGCTAATCTCTTCCGTAAACATATAGAACTAACGGTAACTTGCACCTTCTGTGGGACGGAAGAAGAAACTACTTTTCATACCCTCGTACAATGCACACATGCTATCGGCTTTTAAGCTAAGCTAAAAACTGCCACAGGTATTAAACTACCTCGGCTTTGTTGAAAACCCAAACAAGAGATATCCTGGAGGATTCTTTCTACAAGGAAGAAGACAGAGGCGTAATCCTATGTGGAATCTGGTCCTCGTGGAGTAGCAAAAATGACCTATGGCAAGGAAAAACACCCATAGACCAGGGCATGGCGGTCACTTGGGCAATAGAGGCTTGCTTCCAGCTTTCTAGCGCGAGGCTTGGCGAAACTGAGAGATCTACTAACTCACCTGTGCGTTGGAAAGCTACTGGAGGAGGGAACTCTAAAGATCAACACGGATGGGGCCTTCTTACAGGTGCAATAGGCGCGGTGCTACGAGGCAGCGCGATGGTGAGTTTTGGGTAGCTTCAGGTAGGTCAGTAGGTGTTTGGGATCGGTAGGACCGGCTCTCTTGGCTGAAGCGGAGGCACTACGGGATGGTATACGACTCCGCCCGGAAGGAACAATGTTGAAGAGCAGAGGGAATAATTGTTCAGAAATCACTGTGATCGTGGATGGTGGCGAACTTCACTTCTTTTTGAGTTGTACACACCAAGAGATGGGTGAATTTTGCAGCGCACCTTTGTGCTCAACATGCTTTGGTGACAAAGCAAAATTTTAGTTGGCTTATTCCTCCTAGCTTCATGCAGCAATGTCTGCAAACTGATTGTAATGATGCCCTTTAATTAATGAAACTATTTTTCCCAAAAAAAGGCTACTATGGTCGATCGGTGCCGGTTTCGATCTATTGCACGCATCACGCATGCAGCAGCTACGGCTCGCACCTGCTTTGCCCACCAGGCCACCACCGACCCGCGGAGCGCTTTCACGGAGACGACAAGCACATACAGTGGCCTGGCCCGCATGGTCGCCCCACAAAAAGAGGCTTCACAGCCGAGCTCACCATTGGCACGACGCGTGCCTGCAGCAGGCGTGCCAGGCCTGCAGCTCTCTGGCAGATCCCCCTTAGCGGAGCCAGGAAGTTGATTTTTTTTAATGTTAAGGGGGGAAACGGTATAGAATTTTCAAATTTTATTTGAATTTTTAAAAATTTAGTGGAAAATTTAGGTTCATAGGGGGACCTGCCCCCCACCCCTGCCTGCGGCCATGTGGCCTTGGTGCCTTGCAGGGTGCAGCCATTCGTGTGGCATCTCCCGTGGAGAGATAGACTGTTGGAGTAATTCAAATTGGTCTTTACCGCACGCCCGCACCATACATGTAGTATAGTATGACCAGGCCTGGATCCCTGGATTACTAACGTTCAAATGAAAATCGAATGAGGACGAGCAAACAACAGATGGATGCAAGATAATAAGATGATGCGTAATCAAGAAACTACAGTAGACTGTCGAATTTGATTGGGTTTTTTGCATAATTTGTCTACAATTATTCTGCAAGCAACCATGCCTGATTTTATGACTGTGTTGACATGGAATACACATGCATGGCAAGCCAAATCACAATCTAGGTGCTCTTTTGTCTGAAACAAAGCTAAAACAAAAAATCTTCACCATGTTTGTTTGAGCTACTTTTCAGTCATAAAACAATATTTTTCTCTCACATCATTTCGGAATAAGCATCCGCATAAGCTAAATTTCATCATAAACGACCAGGGTGCTTATCAATTTACGCGCTTTTGCCGTTGCCGCACATCGGCACGCACGGCCGCCAGGCACCGTCCAGACCCGTCGGCCCGTCCGCGTTGAGAGCAAACGGAGCCGATCGAACTAACCGCACCACCACACCATTGACACCCGAAGCCAAGCAAGCTCAGTTCAACCCTTTTGCCGAGAATTTTCGTTACGGAATCGAATGTTAAACCGGACGGGCGTCTTGCGAGAGAAAAAAAGATTGATGCATACTTGCGAACGGTAACGCGGAGAAGGAATTTTCGTTGTCATCCGGTGCTACCTGCTCCGGCCCAGCCGGTCGGCCACAAAACCAAACCAAACCGTGCGTTCCAGGAAACTGCGTGTAGGCTTACGAGGGGAGCCGAGAACAGCGAATTGGCGAGTGGGCGGGTTTGGGAATTTCTACGCGGAACGGGACGCAGCCACACAGATCGAGTTGAGAAGCATCACGGATTTTCTCTCTGGCCGTAATTGCGCCCAAAGTTCTCAGCAAATTCGCCGCTGAGGCCACACCCAACGCTACATGCTGGATAGTAGTCTCAGCTTCCATGGATCCATCGGATGTCAAAAATCAGCTCGCATAGTGGTTTCGCAGTGTTGGTTACAATATCTTGCACAAGCTGCGGTAGCACTACTGCGGTTATCATCTGCAGAGGTGGTTGACGATAGTATGTAGCGGTGGTTTTGCAAGCCGCTTCTATCTTCTATCATACGGTCTCTATAAATTAAAGGTTTATAGAGACGGTTTCCAAACCGTTTATACAAATTGATTTGTAGAGGCGGCTAGTGTCACCAACTATCCCTACAAATATATTTGCAGGCTGCCTCTACAAAAATGGTTTGTAGGTGCGGTTGTAACATCAACCACCCCTATAATTTATATTTATAGGGGCGGTTTAATTTAGAACCGTCCCTACAGTATATTTTTTCACAAAAAAATTAAATTTCAAAATTCAAATGTGACCAGAACATATATATGCATATATAATTCAAACATTGTATCCACAAGCACAAAAATATTATATAAACTAACATTACAAGTCAAATTCACAAGAACATATATAATTCATCGTTACGTAGACATAATTCACAAGTCGTCCAATCCGTTCCACAAGTCCAAACTGTTCCACAAGGTAAGACCAATGTCACATTCCCTACACATTATTATCAACGACCTAAAGCTAGCCTTTTCGTCTCACGAAGATGTTGGTACTGAGGATGCCTTCATAACTCGGATTTCCAATCATGATAAGTGCCTCTTACATGTATAATCTGGTCCAATATGAAGGAGCAAAAGTCGTCGACAAGCTCCAAGAGGTTGTCATCTTTGTGTGGGTCAGCTCTCATTCCTTTCTCTTCTTACCACTACAATAAAACAAGTTGGGGTTTAGTATGTCAAAATATATACGAACATCTATAAAATAGTAAGCATCTATAAACATAGTTTGCATATATAAATATGGAGCTTGTTTTGAAGTTAACATGGTTGTAATCACAATTAAAGAGGTTGAAGAGATTCAAACTTACCCTACAGGGCTGTCTCCTGTAAGGACTGGTGTTACTCATGAGAGTGCATACATAATATCAACAATGTATACTCCCGGGCTTTTGCTTGGGGCACTGTGTGTTTCGCATATAAAAATGTTAAGTAATGCTTTCGACACCAACATAATAGAGTACTAAAGTAAGTTACACTTACTGCACATAGTGTTTTGACACACAGGTTAGGCCCTCTTTCTGGATCATGCCTCCCGTGATGTGTATTGACATCAAACCTGTAGGTCATGTTCGAATGAATTTAACAAATACAACTTGTTAGTATCCAAAAGTAAAAGTTACAAGTATGTATACAAACATATAAGGCAATGAGAATTGTCGATATATATACGTCATGAGAATCGTAACGAAGTCTTTGTATGTCGCCGGGTCCTAATCTGTTGAATCAAAGATCCACGCCATGCCCAGCCCAACATCGACACCTATACAAATCCAGTGGTTGTTGCATAAATTTAACCATAAAAATGGATAAGCTCTTTTGCATCAAACAAAATATATCGAAACAAGCTTTAAGTATATAGTTGAACTTACTTGAAGTTGTATGCTAGCCATATAGCAGAGTTATTTTGGAGATTTTTAAAAGCTAGGGCAATATATGCCGCAACCTTAAGGGACGCATCATGTAATTCCTTCCGCCGGACTTTCTCTTTCTCCTCAATAGTCTTTCCAGCAGCCCGCTCTTTGCCATCCAATTTCCAGTCCTTGGCGTAATTAAAATATGTTGCTGCTATACAATGAGGGTCTACATACCCGGCTCGCACACTTAGCATTTGTTTTGAAAGGTGCACTTACATTCTACAAATCATGGAGTGGGTTAGTATCACCAAAATCCAAAAATTATAATAATATCATATCGAGAGGGCAAGAACTTACATGCACCACGTGGAAATTAGATTCATTTCTATTGCTCTGAGGTGAAAGCACGTATGGATGTCATTAAAGTCAAAGATAATTTACCCAGCTAGGCCTCCAAATGTGTCGGCAGAAAAGCGTGCTTGTATGAGACCTATGTTCGTTGGGATAACGAGTAAGTACCAATCATGAAACCTTCTTATTCTAAGTGGTAGGCGCTGGATGTCTCGGTTTGGTAGGAAGGGCTTGCCTTTTTCATATGTTTTCGAGCAATCCTTTGACCATTTGATAGCATCAACATTTGGATACTTCTTTGTCGGTTGTTGTTTGCTGGTGACGGCCTCCTCAGAAGCCCATGCTAGGACTTCTTTAACTTGGTTCTCAGGCTTGAACTGGTCATGGGAGTACCACTTGGACGTCGACGTGACGTCTTTCATCGGAACATAAATTGGCCTTACGGTGATTGGATGCTTTTTTTGAATTTCTGGCTCCTTGTGGGCACCCTCTTGTGCATGCACTTCTTTAGGAGGCCCTTGTTGTTCATGTATCAGGTCCTTATTAGGCACTTGCTCCTTACGAGGCGGAGAAGGTTGTGGCATCTCAGACACATGCTAGCTGGGAGGCGGGGAAGACTGTGGCATAGGCTGTGGCATCTCATGCACGTGCTCACTAGGAGGCGGGGAAGAATGTGGCATCTTAGGCAAGTGGTGTTCATGAGACGGTGAAAGTATCTCTCCCTCCTCAATAACTCCCTCCAAACATTGAACATGCGGCGAAGAAGCAGTCAATACAATGTCAAGTTTGTGCCAGAGGATGAACTGGTTCATTACTTCTCTGAGTAACTGCTGTCCGTCGAAAGTTGGGTAGTCTATGCGCCATTGCCTGAACTCGGGCTTCACGGTATGCACCTCGACCCTAGTGTACTCCGGCAGGATCCTATTATTATGATGCAAGCCGCCAGGAGGATGTGCCACACCCATTGCCACCTCTATCATAATGTTCTGCTTGCCGATGAGAACCAACAAGGTGCAACTAGTTGGTTCCCATATGTGATCGATGGGGGTTGTGGCTGCAGTGGAACCTTGGCTGCTAGGAACTTTCGGAGGGCTGTCAACTAATGCCAGTTCTCCCGACAGCGCCATTACTATCCTTGGCTCCATAGACAGTCCTTGCTCCTCCAGCGCCTTCGCAACTAGAGCCTTCACAGTGAGCTCAAGATTAGACTCTTGGTCTCTGTCATATTTCTTGTACATGTGATGTTCCTCTTCGAATCCATGCTTCTAGGTCGTTCTTTTCCCTAGCCCCCTGGAGCGGCCTGTGTGCTCGGCATTTCCTAAGGCAAGGCTAAGCTCGCCCCTCTCTCTAAAAGGTTTGAATGAGCCCTTCTCCTTGTCTTTAGCATATTTTAGTATCTTTAATACTGTCTCTTCGGTCATCGGGTTATCAAACTTAAGGGAACTATCGGATCCTCCCAAGGATCCAATTCCTTGAGTGTAGCTTCAACTCCTTCAAGTTTAATTTCCCGGATGCGGCGGCCTCTTCCTCCATCTTCCTAAACTTCTCTTTCTTGCCATAGTAGCCACCGGGTCCTAGATGATGGTGGTGTTGGTTCCTCTTTGCAAGCTCGGTGTTACGGGCACTGAGGGCCAATGCTTCAGGTGTAGTCTTCTGAGCCATGAGCTCCTCCCATTGACTAGGAGTGATGTTGTCGAACTCATGGAAGGGAGTTAACCCCTTTTGGATATATTTCTTGTTGAGCTCTGACCTCCAATGTCGGAATGAGTCTCCTATTATCTTAAAAGCATAAAGTTTTACCAGTTCATGTGTTTATACCAAAATTTAGGAAGAAGAACGCGGGAACTCGAAGCTTCTAGGATTGTGTCATCAAAGAATCAATTAGATGTGAATCGGTATCAGCTGATTTAGATATGATGTCAGAATCAGCTATTTTATAGATGACATGAGCAGACGACGTCAATGAACTACGTTTGGATGGCGTCGTGGGAGACATGTCGGACTCTATAGAAAAGGAAAATTAGGGTCCACTTTATTATTAAGGTAGGAAGTTTTCTTTTATTTTAAGAATTATAATGAGTCGTATTTAAAAAGGATTCATATTTAAGTTCCGGGTATAAATATTAGACCCTCGTTATTATAAAAAAAACGAACACTCAATCAATACAATCTTTTCGGCTTTCGCCATCGTATTAGGAGTAGGAGTACTGAAGATCTCGGTGAGTTCTTTAGCAAACAGGGCTGCATCGACTGATCGACCTCCAGCTTACTTGTGAGTACCGTCACAACTTGTATTATGCTTGTAAAGCTGCATCAGCTGATTGATCTTTTATGAGTCATAATATAAGTTAGTTATCGATCTGTATCGTAGTTTGTAAGGCTGCATCAGCTGATTGATTTCTTATGAATCATAATATAGATCAAAGTTATCGATCTTATGTTAAATAACTTGTTGTTTAATACAATATCACCAGATTATCGAATCTGCTAAGATTAGTAAGATTTTCTTGTTGTTTTGGTTGATTCACCAGTTATCGATCTTGTTATAATTAATGTTTTATTAATTATAACAAATCACCTGATTAAGATAGAGAATAGATCGGTATTATATCATCTTAATTGGTCATCATTTGATCTGGTCACGCTTTAAATCTTATAATTGATGGCTTAATTCCGCTAGATCGGCAGTCTTATCTCTATTCTAATCAAACATAGTATACATCCAAAGACATGTTTCAATCTTGAATAAACTCACTAGTTAATGAGATCTAATCTAATGACACTACCATAGCTGCATCGATCTGATAGAACCTCACTGGTAAAACTTTAGATTAGAAATTATCGATTAGTGGTCTTGTTCATGATCAAGATATGTACTATGTTTGTTTGCTATGGCTGCATCGGCTATTTTAGCTGATTTGCCTATACTCTCACGCATATAGCATGTTTTTATGAATCTGTCAACATATAGATGGTTTTAAAGATTCTTTGGCTTTAGTTTGTTGTCATTATCATAGCTGCATCGATTCGATCGAACCTCACTGTTGATGATGATATATTAGATTCAAACTGTTTGTAGATTTATTTATATTAGACAGTCGATTTGTTCACACATTATACTCTTTTCATCAAACTTATCGGCTCGACACTTTATATCGACCATGTTCCATTTATCCGATGATGCTTTCTTATATCGCTTCTTATGGATACGCCGGATATCGACTATTTAGTCGATAGCCTTATTGAATCGGCTATCGAGCCGTACGTTTGGAACTGTCTAGTGCGACACCGACATGTCCTACCTTAAATTACTGATAAGATTTTCTCTCCTTATCAATTGTAGGTCAAATTGACTGGCACGTCGTTGGGTTTTTAGAATCGGCTGGTTCTATGTTGAAGCCAAGTAGATCTTTGGTCTTGTTCCACTCAAATCATCCGGCTTGCTGTGTGTTGATCACATTGCCACATTTTTATGTCAGCATCATGCTTACCCTCCGGACATATGAAATTGAGCTTCAGCTTCTTATCCCATAGTTCTTCCTTTTTCTTCGCTGGTACATCTTTCTAGCCAGGGATTGCTGGGTTCAATTGATCTCTTACTAGGGCCCCGATCACATTACAAAATCGTCCTATGAATTTCTTAGGCTCAAGGATCTCCCCTGTTGGCACAACCTCTATTGTCACATAGCATGCCTTATCTGGATATTGGTTCACTTTTCTATCTCTCTGTTTCCTCTTTGGCTTGGGAGTCGAGTTTGTGGTCGTGTCTTGAGGTTGTGGAGCAGAGGCCTCAATGTCCGTCTCTGTGGCTGTTGCCTCTGCTCTCCTTTCCTCTACTCTGTCTTGTTCGGTGAGATGTCGCGAACGTCGACGTCATCTTTTTTGAGTTTCAGGAGGGGCCTATATGTATGGTAGGTCAAAGTGTTAGTAATTATAACACAGTCAAAGCTTTAGTAAAATTTATAAGCTAAGACTTTATTCCTACCTCCTCGTTCGGATCAATATCCTTGTCTAGCTCCTCCTCCATTGGCCTCCGTCTGGCTTCACGTGGGAAAGGATCCTCGGGACTTTCATATTCCTCTTCTTCATCCTCCTCCTCCTCGTCGTTGTCATCTTCATCATCATCATCCTCTCCTGCTCTTCCCTCTGCCCCCCTTCATCTACGTTGAAAGGTCCTAATGGCTAGAGGGGGGTGAATAGCCTATTAAAATTTCTGCAAACAACACTTAAAGCCAAGTGGTTAGATAAAAATGAGGCGAAGCAAGTTTTGCACTAGCCTACTTAAAAATCAAGCCACCTATCCACAATTCTAGTGTTTATGATCTCTAATTCACACAAAGGCTAAGTCGCTACTCTCTAAGTTAGTGAGCTCTCAAAGACTAACTAAAGAGCCTCACTAACCAATAACAAAACATTAGCTAGCTCTCAAAACTAGTTACACTAAAGAGCTTAGCCACACTAGTAAAGTAAATGCAAGAGAGGTAGTGAGCTTTATATCGACGTGGCAAACGATGATAAATCAATCACATGAATACCAGATGAATTTCTCGGAGACAAAAAACATAATGATTTTTTCACCGAGGTTCACTTGCTTGCCGGCAAGCTAGTCCCCATTGTAGTGATTTACCCACTTGGAGGTTCACGCGCTAATAGGCATCACATGCATCAAAGCCCTAGTTTGATTTTGGATAATTGATGAAACCTAGGACTAACCTTTGATCTAAGAATATGAATTAGATGAGGTAGTCCAATCCATGTGGTGGAGCTAGATGATGGTCATGATGAAGGTGATGACCACAAAAAGATGGATCAAGTGCTTCACATTTGGAAAAGAAGAAAGAGAAAAATAAAAATGGGTTCAAGGCAAAGGTATTTTGATAGGAGCCATTTTGGTTTGCACTCAAGACACCATAGAGGATGTGAGTGATTTAGGATCGATAGCCGTATTATTAAGAGGGGAATTTTCATGTTTAAAACGGTTCTCAAGTGCCACTAGGTGATTAAATTCCATGCATATGCATTAGGATCTAGTGTGCTAACAATTAACCCTTGAAAATGCTTGTGAAAAATGCTAACACACGTACACAAGTGGTGAGACACTTTGGTGTTGGCACATAGAAACAACAGTGTTGAGAAACGTGTTGAAAGTGCTGGTCTCGGGGAGACCGAACACTTCCGACACAAGGACTGGACGCGTCCGGTATTTGACTCGGCGGCGGTTTTTCGGAAGAGATCGGACACATCCGAAATTAGGACCGAACGCGTCCGGTATTTGACCCCAGCATGAGAAGCTAAGGCAGGGTTGATCGGATGCTGGGTGTAACATTGACCTGACTCTAAGTAGCGCGTCCAGACAAAGGAGATGATTTGTGCGGTGATGTGCACCTGACGTAGGGTGTGTCCGGTCTATGATACCGGGCACGTCCGGTCGCTTTAGGGCAGCTCTAGGAGCTCTCTGGAGTTGACCTGACGCTGGCTAGCATGCATCCATTCGTTTTCCAAGTGGTGCGTCCGATCATTCACTAACAAACGCGCAGAGAGAGCTATTGAGCGCCAACGGCTATTTACGTTTGAATGGCACACGTGGCATTCCAGCAGTGACCGGACACGTCCGGTCGCCACACCGGACGCGTTTGGTCAGTTCACAGTCAGCCTAGTGAAGGGGTATAATGGCTAGTTGAGTTGTTGGGTCTCTATGAAAGCGTGGTGGCCATCTCTTGCTCACTCTCTTGTCTTTCTAACTTGTTGATACACCTTGTGAGCATATTCCCACGCCTCCCACTCATCTAGCTTGTGATTTGATCATCCAAAGTGAGATTAGGAGTGATCCAAGTGCATTTGCATTGTGTTTGAGCATCTAGTGGCACTTGGGATCGTGTTGGCTGCGGGTCTTCTTGTTACTCTTGGTGGTTGCCGCCACCTAGACGCCTTGGAGCAGCGGAGGAGCATCGGCACATGTTGGTGATTGTTCGTGGCTGGGTTTGGTGATTGTGAGGGGTCTTGTGCCTTCCCTGGTGGAGAGCCAAAAGGTAACTCTAGTGGATTGCTCATGTTATTGAGTTACCTCACTTGTGGGTAGTTTCTTGCGGTGTCTAATTGTGTGGACGAGGTTCGTGCAACACCTCTTAGCCATCGAATCACCAAGTGTTAGTCGACACAACGGGGACTAGCGTACTGGTAAGCACGTGAACCTCGGAAGAAAAATTGGTTGTCTCTTGACCTTTTGTATTCTCTCGGTGATTGAATTGGTATCCATCTTGTGATTGGTTCACTCCTCTATGCAGCAGTATAATCACCCTACTCACTCATTTACATTTCCGCAAACTAGTTGTAGCAAGCTCTTTAGTGTAGCTAGAATTGAGAGCTTGCTTTGTAGTTTAAGTTCATCTAGCGGAGCTCTTTAGTGTAGCAAGTTTGAGAGCTCTTAGTGAGTAGCAACTTAGCCTCTTGTGTGCCTAGTGGTCATAGCAACTAGAATTGTTGGATAGGTGGCTTGCAACCCTTGTAGAGCTTGAGCAAGTTTGTATTTTACTATTTGTCATACTAATTAAATTACTCTAGTGATCTTGTAGATTTTCAAATAGGCTATTCATCCCCCCTCTAGCCATATTAGGACCTTTGAACGCCTAACCCACAATCGGGTGCCGCACAACCAACACAAGATGGGGATCCACAAGCTACGATCAATTCACTAGAGTACCTTTTGGCTCTCCACCGGGAAAAGGTCAAGAACCCTCACAATCACCATGATCGGAGCCAGAGACAATCACCTTCCTCTGCTCAACGATCCTCAGTTGCAACAAGCTTTCTAGGTGGCAGCAACCACCAAGAGTAACAAGAGAAATCCACAGCGAAACACAATCACCAAGTGCCTCTAGATGCAATCACTCAAAGTGATGCACTTGGATGCTCTCCAATCTAACCAAATGATGAATCAATCAATCTAGATGAGTGAGAGAGGAATGGCTAGGCTCACTAGGATGTATTCTCAATAGAAATGGTCAAGAGAGTGAGCCTAAGCCGGCCACATGCCTTAAATAGGGAGCAATAACGAATAGAGCCGTTGGGCTCAAGTCAGTGTTGATTTCGGGCGACCGGACGCGCCGGTCAGATCGACCGGATGTACCCGACCAGCGTCTAATCAACGGATGCTCACCACATGTCCCTGCCTTCAAATGAGCGCCGCTGGATCTCAATGGTCACTAATGCATGCGCCAACGGTTAAGGCATGACCTAACGCAAGGCCGTATGACCGGACGCTGCCGATGCAGCATTAGGTCACGCGCGCGCCCGAGCCCCCATGCCACTAAAGAGCCATGACTGGACACACCACTAAGTCGACCTGGACTTGTGCCCACGCCGAGTCTAGTCACTTCCGAAAACTACCCCGAGAGTTATTTTAGGACCAGATGCGTCAGTTCAACGATGACCAAACATGCCCCAGTGTCCGCTCTTTTCTTCCTCACAAAAATGCTTGTGTCAGCGTACGTCAGTGTCGATCGGACTCATCCTCACTTTGTTCGATCGTTCTCCTTCTTCATTGTTCGGTCACAAGACCGACAGTGCGTCTCACTGCAAACTGACTGGACGCGCAGGTCCAGGGTCGGGTCCTATGTTCGATCATCTCCAATGACCTCCTCAACTTCACCAACTTCTCCACCCTTACTCAAATGTGCTAACCACCAAGTGTATCACCTTGTGCACGTGTGTTAGCATATTTTTATAAACATTTTCAAGGGTGTTAGCACTCACTAGAATCTAAATGCATATGCAAAGAATTAGAACATCTAGTGGCACTTTGATAACTGCATTTTGATATGAGTTTCACCCCTCTTAATAGTATGGCTATCTATCCCAAATATGATCACACCCACTAGGTGTCTTGACCACCAAATCAAAATAGCCCTATGGTTATCACCTTTGCCTTGAGATCATTTTTTTTCTTTCTTCTTTTCCAAGCCTGAGCCCTTGATCATCACCATGTCCATCACCACCATCATGATTGTGGGGTATCAATATTAGGGATACCCAAAGCAAGAAAGTTAGGACTTCCCCGGATGGCGCAAGACATATTAAAAAGTCTCACCTGACCCCATGGCCATGGGCTCCTCCTTGCTCGATCCCAAGGCCACGGGCTCTGTCTCACTCGACCTAGAGGCCACGAGGGTCTCGCCCAAGGCTGTGGGCTCCATCTCGCCCGACCCCTAGGCCACGCGCTCTGTCTCACCTGACATCTAGGCGGTGGGCTCTGTCTCACCTGACCTCAACGCCACAGGCCCATCTCGCCTGACTCCTAGGCCGCGGGCTCTGTCTCACTCGACCTCGAGGCCGTGGGCTCTGTCTCGCCTCGACCCCTTGGGTTTGTGCTCTGTCTCGTCCGACCCCTTGGGTGCGGGCTCCGTCTCTCCTGACCCCAAGGACATGGGTTCCATCTTGTCCGATGGGGGACCCATACTACCGCCGCCAACCACTCTAGGTCCAAGCATATGGCCTGGGTCAAAACTCTAACATCAGGGAAGAGACTAGCACGCCTTGATGTGACCCATGGCCATGACAGGCCATACCTTAGGATTCACATCAAGAACAGCGTCGGATGTGCTAGTGCTATTCTGCCTAACCACGATGTCCACCACGATGTCCACTAGGAGGAATAGAACGCCATGACGGGCCATGACGGGCCATACCTTAGGCTGGTGTGTAGTTCACCACGATGTCCACTAGTAGGAATAGAATGCCATGACCGGCAGATGACGCCTGCGCATGGCGCTAGTGACGAACAAGAGCCACGATGTGGAGCCATCCCTATTGACATCTACAGGATCGGCTGGACCTGCATGAAGGAGAAGGACCCGACGATCCTGAAAGCCTTCTTCTCTCTCTCATTCTTCTTATTTTCCTCCACTATAACCCACGCTTTCCTATCGCCTATAAAAGGGGAAGCAGGGCACCCCATGAAAGGGGATCTAGATCCGCACGAGACCGTACCACGAGATAAAACACAAGAGCACGACACAAGCACATGGCTGAGCAGCGATCGAGTTCTCAGCACCCGTTCACTCCTTTCACCAGAGACTTGGGATCCTTTCCCTCTCGCGCCTGTTTGTAACCCCTACTACAAACCAAGTGCCAGTAACACGAGTAACAACAAACCGGATGTAGGGACATTCCGCCTGAACCAGTATAAACCCTTGTGTCCTCCGAGCACACCATCCGAGCTAGATGCTCAAATACAAATTTACTCGTCGGTGGTCCGAAAACACCGACAGTTGGCGCACCAGGTAGGGTTTTTTGCGTGTCTCAATGTCCACACCAGGCCTCGGATGGCTAGTCACGGCGTCAGCTGCATCTCGGGCGCGCACGTGCGCTTTGGGAACCTAGACTTCATCATTACGATGGAGGGGGAGTTGGCGCAGGCTCCCGCAACCATCCAACCTCTCCACTCCACCAGCCTCGACGCGATCGCCAAGGCACTAGAGCAGCTACAGCTACATGCATCTGAGGCTCGTGCCCCTAGGAGCGACTAGCTCCTCGACTTCAATTATGGGAGGCTAGAGCACCAGCTCGGCGCCTTCCTGGGACCCCAACCGTCTCAGGAGGACCTGGGCCGCCTCTCCTTCTTGTTCACCAATGTCATGACGCAGCTTGCTGGAGGAGAGCCGCTCTCCCTGGAATACCTTATCTAGAGCACCCCGACAGCGCTCCTGTTCGGTCTATGCAATGCCGCAGAGATCGTTGGCCACCTTGTGGCGCAATGCATGCCCTCATTCCCTGTGAACGACGAGCTTGTGGGGATGACCAAATATGCCATGGAATCTTTCCATGACCTTCTGGCAGGAGAATCAGAGTCACCCTCCGATTCTAACACCAGTAGGGGGAGCCATCCCCCCTCACGAGAATGTTTTATGGCAGGTACCTCCAAGGGATACGTCAAAAGCATCCACGAGGGAGGGGCTACCCCAATAGATGACCTCAACGATGAGGTCGAGGGGGACACAGGGCCCCCACCTCGCCTGTGGGTAGAACAGCCGAGGGCATGGCACCAAGAGCTCGAAGAGGCAAGACTCTAGCTTGAGTAGGAACACGCAGAGCTCAAGAGAGAGATTGAGCGCCACAAAGACGGTGGGCGTACACGTGCCATGGTTCGCGACGTGAACCAAAGGGTCATCGAGGACGACGAGGCCCTCCCATACTTCACCCAAGCAAGCCAGAACGTCGCTGCCGCAATGGCCCTGTCCCATGGGCTTTCGGAGCTCGTGACGCCTAAGGATCGTCGGGCCCATCGTGAGATTCGCACACTGCTCAAGCGTGCAGTGGCACAGTAGGCCAAGAGCTCGCTCTTCTAGCTTCCGTGAGTTCGATGTCAGCCAGTGCATTCCCTCAGAGTGACCCGACAAGGACGTGTCAGTCCACCAGGCACGGTAAGGTGGCAGGCCGCACACCGCAGTCTTGATGGATGTACATCTCGGCCTCCACCGTGACGTGTGCGACACCCTCGATGCCCGCAGGCGTGCCCACAGCGATGCGAGGGAGGAGGCTAGCCACGGCTACCAGCCTCATCGTGGTGGACGCTATGACAACGGTGAGGACCGAAGCCCGAGCCCTGACTTGCTGGAACCGCTGGCCTTTGGCCAACACATCCTCAACGCCGTCCTCCCACCGCGGTACCAACTGTCGACCAACATCCCAAAATACTCTGGGGAAACAAACCACGAACTATGGCTCAAGGATTATTGGCTTGGTTGCCAAGCCGATGGAGCGGATAGCAATGATTTCATTATCCGCAACCTTCCATTGTTCTTGGTCGATTCGGCGTGAACATGGTTGGAACACTTTCCGCCCAACCGAATCCAAAGTTGGGTGGACCTAAAGAGATCTTCGTGGGAAACTTTTAGGGCACATACGTGCATTCCTGGGAACCCATGGGATCTCAAAAACTGCCGATAGAAGTCCAGGGAAACTCTTCATGGGTACATCCGATGCTTCTCCCAGTAGTGCAATGAGCTGGCCAACATCACCGACGTTGACATCATAGGATCTTTCCTGTCCAAGACCACCTACGAGTCCCTGGTTCACAAGCTAGGATGTAAGGGCCCATGAACCACCAAGGAGCTCCTCGACATCACCACCCACCATGCCTTGGGCGAGGAGGTGGTCGGGGTGATTTTTGATCACCTCAAAGGCAAGGCAAAGTGGGATGAGGACGCCGGCGAAGGTGCCTCCAACCGCCCCAACAAGAAGAAGAACAAGCAGCGGCGTGAGGGCTCGCTCGTGGCCACTACCGACCACAAGGGGGGTTGAAAGCCCACCGAGGGTACCTTGGACCACCTCGAGAAGCTCCTCGAAGGGCCATGCCCAAACCATGCTTTCCCCATTAAGCACCTGTATAAGGACTACGTCCTCATGAAGCAGTTCTTGTCTAGAGGCTCCAACAAGAGGGAGCATAGGAAGGAGCCCAAGCTAGCCGTAGACGACGCCGAGGGGAAGAATGATGGATTTCTAGCACTGGATGGCTGCCTCATGATCTTTGAAGGGTCAGCGGCCTATGACTCTAGGCGCTGCCAGAAGCTTGCGTGCCGCGAGGTCTATACGGCCAAGCCGACCACGCCTTCTTGCCTCTGATGGTCGGAGTCCACCATAACCTTTGATCGGACCGACCACTTGGAAAGCGTCCCTCAGCCGGGAAGATATCCGCTCGTGGTCGACCCCATCATCGGCATGAAGCGGCTCACCAAGGTGCTGAAGGATGGAGACAGCGACGTCAACATCATGTACGCTAAAATGCTCGATGCCATGGGCATTGACCGAGCACGCATCCGGCCGACTAGGGCACCTTTCCACGGCATCGTACTAGGAAAGGAGGCCATGCCACTTGGGTAGATCGATCTGCCCATCACCTTTGGGGATCCGACCAATTATAGGACAGAGACCCTTACCTTCGAGGTGGTCGGGTTCCACGAAACCTACCACGCCATCCTAGGACATCCATGCTACGCGAAGTTCATGGCCATCCCCAACTACACCTATCTAAAGTTGAAGATGCTAGGTCTGTGCGGGGTCATCACCATCAACACCTCCTTCCAGCACGCCTACGAATGCGAGATCGAGTGCTGCGAACACGCCACAGCAATTGTCTCCTCCAAAGAGCTTGCGGCCATCAGGGAGGGGGTCGTC
This sequence comes from Miscanthus lutarioriparius, assembly GCA_904845875.1. NCBI lineage: Eukaryota > Viridiplantae > Streptophyta > Magnoliopsida > Poales > Poaceae > Miscanthus > Miscanthus lutarioriparius. The sequence continues at coordinate 30,439,531 of CAJGYO010000018.1, forward strand.
AAAGAAGCGCCTGACCCCAAGCGGTTGGTTGGCTCTTTTGAGCCTGTAGAGGGCGCCAAGGAGGTCCTCATAGACCCCGGCGGCTCTGAGGGTAAAGTGGTGCGCATCGGCACCACGCTTTCCTCCGAATAGGAAAGCGCGCTAGCCGACTTCCTCCACGCCAATAGATACATCTTTGCGTGGAGACCCCGAACATGCCAGGCATTCCAAGAGAAGTCGCCGAGCACACCTTGAAAATTAGGCCAGGCTCCAAGCCAGAGAAGCAGCGCCTGTATCGCTTCGATGAGGAGAAACACAGGGCCATCAGCGAGGCGATTGCGAAGCTTTTGGTGGCCGGGTTCATCAAGGAAGTATACCACCCCAAGTGGTTAGCCAATCCCATTCTTGTATGAAAAAAGAGTGTGAAATGGAGAATGTGTGTTGACTACACGGGTCTCAACAAGGCATGTCTAAAGGATATGTGCCCTTTGTCACGCATAGACCAAGTAGTCGACTCGACCTCAGGGTGTGAAACCCTTTGCTTCCTTGATGCGTACTTTCATCATCCCATTCGGATTGTTCTGCTATGTCACAATGCCGTTTGGCCTAAAGAACGTGGGGGCTACGTACCAATGCTGCATGCTCAAGTGTTTTGGGAATCTCATCGGGCAGACCATTGAGGCCAACGTGGACAACATCGTGGTCCAGTCCAAATGGGCTGAACAGGTCATAGCCAACCTAGATCAAACCTTCATGAAACTCCGAGCGAACGACATCAAGCTCAACCCCGAGAAGTGCATTTTCGGGGTCCCAAGGGGTATGTTGCTGGGTTTTATCATCTCTGAGCATGGCGTCGAAGCCAACCCAAAGAAGATCTCAGCCATCACGAGAATGGGCCTAATTCAGAACATAAAGGGGGTACAACGAGTTATGGGATGCCTCACCATGCTCATCCGCTTTATCTCGCGCCTCGGTGAATGACGTCTCCCCCTCTATCGGCTTCTAAAGAATGCCGACCGTTTCGAATGGACGCCCGAGGCCGAGGAGCCACTTGATAAGGTCAAGCAGCTCCTAATGAGGACATCACTCCTTCAAATATACCAACTGATCCTCCACCTGTCATGCAAGGTCCAATGACCCGGGCTCGATTGCGACAACTCAATTTAGAGGTGAGCTCGTTCTTAAGTGATCCTTTTCATACTTTTGAGAATAGACTACTACCTAACGATGTTATCTTGCTTAGGAACATTGGAGAGGGTCATGAAGGACTTAGAGAAGTGGTGGAGGTGATGATGACCAGCAAGGACGTCCAACACAAACCGGAGGCTCAGTCCAACATGAATTCGAGTCTGCCTCGGCCTCTAGGGCTAGTCTGCCTTAAACGGGTCACCCAGGATGCATCCGGACTCTGTTTTTGACGATCCACATATGGATGGAAACCTAATTTGATAAGGAAGCCAATCCAAGTGGTCTCACATCAAAAGCTATTTGGAATCAATAGGAATCATGGTCACAAGATAGCATCCAGAATCTGCCAGGGTATCATGTTTGGGCCCATTAGGGGGTGCCCAGGGGTCTTGCACGACCCTAGAGTCTTCATAAACAGCCGCCGTTCCTTCATTAGGGTTCGGGTTTTGCTTAGATTATTCTGTCAAGAACAGTTTCGCCGTTCATCGGTTTGTGAGACCCCAACTTCGAGAGTTTAATCATTCATCTACAATTTGGTTGCGTTTTTTCTTGTTCTTGCTTGTGTTCTTCGTCGCACAGGCATGAATTAGCCTTCTTGGTGAGGTCAACCTGGTCCGTGACTTGGTTGATAACCAGAGGAGCTGTGGTGCTAAGATTGCAGGGTTCGATCTTTCGATCTAAAGCCGGATCGGTGTGTCATTCTCCGCCACAACGATAGTTACCACCACCTGATGGAAGATCGGGATCCCCATTCCCATTAAGTGGTAATCAGAGCTAAGGTATACCGTAAGGTTCACTTTTATTCCCTAGTTTGAGTGTTTCGCATTCATCCCATAGTCTAGTGCCATATTTGTTTTTCCTGTCCTATAACCTTCCGCGCCATAGCCATTGCATATTTCAGTTTCAGAGTCCGTCGTGTTGAGTTTGTGTCCTGGTCGAGGTCTTGGTGCTGGTTAGGTCATGTTAGAGTCCAGTTCGTGTGTTTTTCCCCATCATTTCCATCAAATCTTTGCTGTTGTGACCAGTTTTGTGCACATTGTTCCCGTTTTGTCCTCTAATTCGGAGCCAATTCTTAAAACTGGTCTAGTTTTCGCATACGAACTCCGATTTCGACGTTCTATATATCAAAATCAATCAGAAAAAAATTTCGGATCCATCCATCCTTGGTTTTACTAGGGTTCGAAAATTTTAAATTGGTCAAAAAGTTGTCACAAGATCCTCTTTTCGTGGTCACAAGGTTTTTGTCGATTTTGAGCAAGTTTTCTAAAAATTCCACGGGCCACGTCTTTCGCTTGTTTAAGCTCATATTTTCTGTGGTTACTTCTTTTGTGCTCCTAAGTAAAGAAAAAATATCAAAAAAAATAATAAAAAAGTCAAAATTTCCTCAAAAAACAACGACAGCCCAAAAAATAGAAGAAAAGAGAGGGGCAAAAGCGGAACAATATTTAGAGGATCACATAGAGAAGAACAAAGTGAGCTGTGTTAGCGTGGTTCCTTGTTTGTGTTGCTGTTTCCATCCATCATACTTGTTTTTCACACACCTATCACCTTACTATCCACCATACTTTTGTCACACACCTGGTACTTGGAACACTTTAGACCAGCAACGAGAACAAGTACTTTGGACTATAATTCAGCATTACTTTCTGTTACTGACTTGTATGCCAGATATACATATTACTCTTTGTTTGCCTTCCAAGCTCCACAAATTCTTCAGACCAGTACAGAAAAAGGGCCTTGCAATCTCGGTACCACTGCCTCACAGGTATCACGAACTAGCCGCCGGTTGTACCGCCCACTGCTTGTGTTGGTAAGAACTTTGTAAGAGCTTGGTAAGACGCTTCCACTTGCTGTGAAAAGTGACACCACTGCAACCACATAGTCATTTGGTAGGGATAACTTTCACCAATTGTTCCTATTTTTGTGTTTACAATGGCAGGAGGTGAACAGACTGGAGACAACAATCCTAAGGGTTTCAACGAGTGTGTCAGCCAAGAGCAACTCCAAGCTGTTGTAGAGGATGCCCAAAAATGGTTGAATGAGGCCGTCAGGAAGGCCATCACTGACGCACTCATTGAACTCAACATTGGCAACATTATGGAGAGATTGGACAAATGAATTTCCATGCTAACTGACAAGGTTACTGAGTTGGAAACCTTGGTGGCGGTCAACAACAATGACGTCTCTGGCAGCAACACTGATGGTCTCTTGCCAGAAGACACGGTGCATGATGCTGTTGGGAACATAGATCGAGCAGCCTTCCGACAAGCAAGATTACGACGACGTCTTCGCCGCAAAACGACAGGTATGGGTGGTGTCCACCACCATCAAGGTAATAATCACCGTGTACCCGATGATCGTTATGCTAAGATTAAGTTCACAATACCATCTTTTTTGGGTCATTACGATGCTGAGGGATATAAAGATTGGGAGATGACAGTAGAACAAAAGTTTAGTGCCCACCTTGTGCCTGAGCATCATAGAGTTCGTCAAGCTACTAGCGAGTTTAAGGATTTTGCCATTATTTGGTGGAATGGGCTAGCTGCACAGGATGCTTTACCTGGTACATGGGAAGAACTTAAGGGAGCTATGCGTGATCGTTTTGTTCCTCCTTATCATAGAGATTTGCGTAAGAAATTGATGCGTTTAGAACAAGGAGATAAATCTGTACATGATTACTATGGTGAGCTCCAAAAGGGATTGATGCGCTTTAGTGTTGTGGAGGGAAACGAAGATGCCATTTGTTGTTTTTATTTGGGTTTGAGGCGTGAGATTCAGGACATTGTTGATTATAAAGAATTTAACATTGTCAACCAGTTGTTTCAGTTTGCTATGCTTGTAGAAAAGGAATTGCAGGGGCGTGAACAGTAGGGCAAGAGCAAGGTCAGCATCACATACACGCCACGCTCGGCACCATCATTGGGGCTAACCAAGCCAACCACCTTTCGGCCGCCTCCACCAGCGAGCAAGCGACCAACAGCCTCTGGAGTTTCCGCTACACCTAAGGCACCTCCGCACGACCTTCAGATTCAGGTAAAAATTCTTTGCAGGGGCCTACCAAGAGTTCCTCATCCGTTGCATCGACGGGACGCACTTCAAGCATTCAGTGCCACCACTGCCATGGCATTGGCCATGTGGAGAAGGGCTGCCCAAGTCAGCGAGCATATATTGCTACAGAAGATGGTTAGATCAGCACCTCTGACATTGAGGATGAAGAAGACCAAGATGCAGATGAGGAGGACGGCGAAGTCCTTGGTGACGAGGCCACAGCGGCCTATAGGAGCATCATTGTACAGCGGGTGCTCAGCTCACAAGTCCAACAACCTGAGAAGCTACAACACCATAACTTGTTCTAGATTTTCTTCGTCATCAGCGACCGTCGCGCATGTGTCATTATTGACGGAGGTAGCTGTAACAATTTGGTGAGTTTTGATTTGGTCAAGAAGCTTGGCTTGACCACACGCCCACACCCACGTCCATACCATATTCAGTGGCTAAATGACTCAGGTAAAGCAAAGGTAACACAAACTTGTAGAGTTTCATTTTCCATTAGTTCTTATGCTGATTCTGTTGATTGTGATGTGATACATATGCAAGCTTGTTCACTCTTATTGGGTCATCCTTGGGAACATGATAATGATGCTACACACCATGGTAGAAGTAATAAATACACTTTTGTGCATAAAGGAAAGAAAATTACTTTGGTAGCTTTGACCTCTGCTCAAATTGTACAAGCTGATAGAGAACGCGCTGCTAGTTTGAATGATGTCCAATCTGAAAATCAGCAAGTTGTTAATTCTATTTTTCCACCTAAAAAGGATAAGTCTATATCTATTTCTAAGGCTGAGGGGATTAAATTGAAGGGTGGGGTTATGCTTGCAACAAAATGTGACTTTGCTAAAATTTCTGATGATGATATTTGCTATGCTTTGGTATGCAAACGAGCTATGTTTTCGCTTGATGATATTGTTAGCTCGGTGCCTCCTGCTATCACTAACCTTTTGTAGGAGTATGAGGACATTTTTCCAGCTGAGATACCCCCGGGGCTGCCACCTATGAGAGGGATAGAGCATCAAATCGATTTGATTTCAGGAGCAACCTTGCCCAACCGTGCTGCTTATTGAACTAATCCAGAGGAGACTAAGGAAATTCAGCGACAAGTCCAAGACCTTTTGGACCGTGGGTATGTACGTGAAAGCCTTAGTCCTTGTGCCGTTCCTGTACTTTTGGTTCCTAAGAAAGATGGAAGTTGGCGTATGTGTGTTGATTGTAGAGCCATCAATAATATTACTATTTGGTATCGTCATCCTATTCCTAGGCTAGACAACATGCTTGATGAGTTGTGTGGTTCTATAATTTTCACTAAGATTGACTTGTGAAGTGGCTACCACCAAATTAGAATGAAACTTGGAGATGAATGGAAAACCGTGTTTAAAACCAAATTCGGGTGGTATGAGTGGTTAGTAATGCCTTTTGGTTTCACAAATGCACCTAGCACTTTCATGCGCTTAATGAATAAGGTTTTAAGAGCTTTTATTGGACATTTTGTGGTAGTTTACTTTGATGATATATTGATTTACAACAAGTCTTTTAATGAACATATGGATCACTTATGTGTTGTTTTAATGCTTTACGTGATGCACGTCTATTTGGTAACCTTGAGAAGTGCATCTTTTGCACGGATCGAGTTTCTTTTCTTGGCTATGTTGTAACTCCATAGGGAATTGAGGTGGACAAGATGAAAATTGAAGCCATAAAGAGCAGGCCGGTACCCCAAACCATCACACAGGTGAGGAGTTTTCTTGGTCTTGAAGGATTCTACCGCCGCTTCGTCAAAGATTTCAGCACCATTGCTGCCCCATTACATGAGTTGATGAAGAAAGGGGTGGTGTTTCATTGGAGAGAGGTACAAGAGGGGTCCTTTGACACTTTGAAGGACAAGCTCACACACGCACCATTGCTGCAACTTCCAAATTTTGGTAAGACTTTTGATCTAGAATGTGATGCTAGTGGAGTTGGTATTGGTGGTGTTTTGATGCAAGATGGTAAACATGTTGCTTACTTTAGTGAAAAATTGCATGGTCCTGTTCTTAATTATTCCACGTATGATAAAGAATTATATGCACTTGTTCATTCTTTAGAGATGTTGGCGTCATTATTTGTTGTCTAAAGAATTTGTTATTCATTCGAATCATGAATCGCTTAAGTATCTTCGCTCTCAAAATAATCTGAATCGTAGGCATTCAAAATGGGTTGAATTTATTGAATCTTTTCCTTATATTATCAAACATAAGAAAGGGAAGGATAATGTGATTGCTGATGCTTTGTCTAGAAGATATACATTGCTGTCCCAACTTGATTGTCGGATTTACATTTGCTTTGTCTAGAAGTTATACATTGTTGTCTTCAATTAATAAAAGAACAATATGCGCTTGATCCAGATTTTAAGGATGTGTTGCTTAATTGTAGAGAGGAACGTACATGGAATAAGTTTATGATCAATGATGGGTTTTTGTTTAGAGCTAACCGCCTATGCATTCCAGTTGGTTCTGTTCATCTTTTGTTGTTGCAGGAGGCATATGGAGGCGGATTGATGGGACATTTTGGTGCCAAGAAGACGGAGGAAGTGCTGTCCACACACTTCTTTTGGCCTAGGATGAGGCGTGATGTGGAGCGGTACGTGGCTCGGTGCACAACATGTCAAAAAGCTAAGTCGCGGTTGAACCCACATGGTTTGTATATGCCTCTTCCTGTTCCTTCTACTCCTTGGGCTGATATATCTATGGACTTTGTATTGGGTTTGCCAAGGACTAAGAGGGGGAGGGATAGTATTTTTGTGGTGATTGATCATTTTTCTAAGATGGCACATTTTATTCCTTGTCATAAGAGCGACGATGCTATTCATATTGCTGATCTTTTCTTTCAAGAAATCGTTCGCTTGCATGGTATGCCTTCTACTATTGTTTCAGATCGCGATGCAAAATTCTTGAGTCATTTTTGGCGCACGTTGTGTAATAAATTGGGGACCAAGCTGCTGTTTTCTACAACATGTCATCCCCAAACTGATGGGCAAACTGAGGTTGTGAATAGAACATTGTCTACCATGTTGAGAGCAATTTTGAAGCGCAATTTGAATATGTGGGAAGAGTGTTTGCCGCATGTGGAGTTTGCATATAACAGGGCGGAACATTCAACCATCAAGGTAAGTCCTTTTCAGGTAGTGTATGGTTTTAACCCCCGTGCTCCCTTTGATCTTTTGTCTTTACCTACCACTGAGAGAATACATAGTGATGCTAGAGAGCGTGCTAATTTTATTCGTAAGTTGCATGAAACAATTAAAGTAAATATTGAAAGAATGAATGAAAAGTATAGAATTGCTGGTAGTAAAGGTAGAAAAGAGATTAAACTTGAACCGGGTGATTTGGTTTGGTTACATTTGAGAAAAGATAGATTTCCTAAGCTGCGTAAGTCTAAATTAATGCCAAGAGCAGCTGGTCCTTATAAGATTATTGAGAAAATAAATGATAATGCATACAAACTTGAGTTGCCACCGAGTTCGGGGTTAGTCCCACATTTAACATTGCAGATTTGAAACCATATTTGGGAGAAGAAGATGAGCTTGAGTCGAGATGACTCCAATTCAAGAGGGGAAGGATGATGAGGACATCACTCCTTCAGATGTACCAACTGATCCTCCACCCGTCATGCAAGGTCCAATGACCCGGGCTTGAATGCGACAACTCAATTTAGAGGTGAGCTCGTTCTTAAGCGATCCTTTTCATACTTTTGAGAATAGACTACTACCTAACGATGTTATCTTGCTTAGGAACATTGGAGAGGGTCATGAAGGACTTAGAGGAAGTGGTGGAGGTGATGATGACCAGCAAGGACATCCAACACAAACCGGAGGCCTAGTCCAACATGAATTCGAGTCTGCCTCGACCTCTAGGACTAGTCTACCTTAAACTGGTCATCCAGGACGCATTTGGACTCCGTTTTCGACGATCCATATATGGATGGAAAGCTAATTTGATAAGGAAGCTAATCCAAGTGGTCTCATGTCAAAAGATATTCGGAATCAATGGGAATCATGGTCACAAGACAGCATCCAGAATCTGCCAGGGTGCTGCGACACCGTCTTTTGATCCGATGGACCATGTATCATGTTTGGGCCCATTAGGGCGCATCCAGGGGTCTTGCACGACCTTAGAGTCTTCATAAACAGCTGCTGCTCCTTCATTAGGGTTAGAGTTTTGCTTAGATTATTCTGTCAAGAACAGTTTCGCCGTTCATCGGTTTGTGAGACCCCAACTTTGAGAGTTTAATCATTCATCTGCAATTTGGTTGTGTTTTTTCTTGTTCTTGCTTGTGTTCTTCATTGCATAGGCAGGGATTAGCCTTCTTGGTGAGGTCAACCTGGTCCATGACTTGGTTGATAACCAAAGGAGCTGTGGTGCTAAGATTGCAGGGTTTGATCTTTCGATCTGAAGCCGGATCGGTGTGTTATTCTCCGCCACAACGATAGTTACCACCACCTGACAGAAGATCGGGATCCCCGTTCTCATTAGCTCCTGACGAAGGCCCTGATCCTGGTCCCTCCGATTGATGGGGAACCACTTCTGCTCTATATTGCGGCCACCATACAAGTAGTCAGCGCCGCCCTGGTGGTAGAGCGAGAAAAAGAGGGACATGCCCTCAAAGTGCAGCGTCCCGTGTACTTCATTAGCGAGGTGTTATCCAATTCTAAGACTCGCTACCCCCAAATCTTGAAACTCCTGTACATCATCCTTATCACCAAGAGGAAGTTGTGTCACTACTTCGAGTCGCATCCAGTGACGGTCGTGACATCCTTCCCTCTCGGCGAGGTTGTCCAAAACTAGGATGCCACAGGAAGAATCGCGAAGTGGGCACTTGAGCTGATGGGTCAAGGCATTTCATATGCCCCTCAAACGGCCATCAAGTCCCAAGTGCTGGCTAATTTAGTTGTAGAATGGACCGAGGTCCAAATGCTTCCAGCAGTCGTCGACCAAGAGTATTGGACGATGTACTTCGATGGATCGCTGATGAAGAAAGGCACTGGCACGGGGCTGGTCTTCATTTCACCCCTTGGGGTATGCATGAGGTACATTATTCGCATCCATTTCCCCTCCTCGAACAATGTGGCTGAGTATGAGGCACTCATCAATGGCCTATGCATCCCCATCGAGTTGGGTATCCGACGGCTCGATGTCTGGGGCGACTCACAGCTGGTCATCGACCAAGTCATGAAGGAATCAAGCTGCCACAACGCCAAGATGGCTGCATACTATCAAGAAGTCCGCTAGTTGGAGGACAAGTTTGATGGTCTCGAGCTCAATCACATTCTAAGGTGTCTCAACGAGGTGGCTGACGCGCTGGCAAAAACGGTGTCCGGTCGAGAGCTGGTGCCGAAGAGCATCTTCGCCAGCGATCAGTACAAGCCCTTGGTCCGCTATGAGGAGCTAGAATAGACCGGTGATGCGCCGCCTGCCCTAGGCTCGAGGGCTAACTAGCCGGTAGCTCTCCCCGACCCCAAAGTCATGGAGCTTGACGAGGATCCAGCGACAGAGCCCAACCCCCTGGCCGACTGGAGGATGCCTTACCTCGACAACCTCCTTTGTGAGGCGCTACCGACGGACAAAATAGAGGGTTGGGGGCTTGTATGTCATGCCAAGTCCTTTGTCCTTATTGAGGGCAGCTCTATAGGCGAAGCCACACCGGGATCCTAAAGCGCTGCATCTACATTGAACGAGGGAAGTAGTTGTTGAGTGATATCCATGGTGGGGTCTACGGGCACGATGCCGAGCCATGGACCCTGGTCGGAAACATGTTTTGACAAGGCTTCTATTAGCTGACCATAGTAGCCCATGCTGAACAGATTGTGCGCACCTGTGAAGAGTGTCTCTACTACGCTCGGTAGACCCACCTGCCGGCCCAAGCACTCCAAACAAACCCATCACATGGCCATTCATGGTTTGGGGGCTCGATCTGGTTGGACCTCTCAAGAGGTGCCCGAGGGCTATATGCACTTGGTTGTCGCCGTAGACAAGTTTACAAAGTGGATAGAGCAACCGATCTCCACAATCAAGTCCGAGCAAGTCGTGCTGTTCTTTCTTGACATCGTCCATCGCTTTGGAGTCTCGAACTCCATTATCATGGACAACGGCACACAGTTCACCAGAAAGAAGTTCCTCTGATTCTGCGATGAATACCACATCCGCGTCAATTGGTCCACCGTGGCGCACCCCCGCACGAACGGGCAGGTCGAGCGAGCGAATGGCATGGTCCTATAGGGCCTCAAGCATAGGATCTTCAACTAATTGAACAAATTTAGTAGACGATGGGTCACGGAAGCTTCCCATGGTGCTCTAAAGTCTAAGGATGACCCCTAGCTAGGCCACCGGCTACACGCCATTGTTCATGGTCGACGGTTCTGAGGCTATCCTCCTGACCGACCTTGATTATGGAGCACCGAGGGTCAGGGCATACAATGAACAGGGAGTTGAGGTGTCCCTTGAGGATGCCATGGACTAGCTAGATGAAGCATGCCATGTTGCCCTCCTCCGCTCGGCCAAGTACCAGCAAGCGTTCCACCAGTACCACAGCCATCGAGTGCGGGGTTCGGCCTTCAATGTCGGGGACCTAGTACTCTGCCTCGTCCAAAGCAACAAGAACCGCCATAAGCTCTCTCCACCGTGGGAGGGGCCGTACGTCATCGTGGAGGTGCTCTGACCAGGCACCTACAAGCTTAGGACCATCGACGGCGAAGTCTTCATCAATGCCTGGAACATCGAACAACTACGTCGCTTTTACCCTTAAATTTACACACGCTTTCTCTTATCAGTTTCTCTATCAACTCCTCGATCTTTAGACACACCGACCCCTAGCAACGGTAGGGGGCTAGGCCTCACTGGGGGCTGGTAAGAGCATATCTATCCGGTAGACATTCTCTATGCCCGACCCTTTCTCACATTAAGACCTAGAAGCGAGGGTCATGGAAACAAACACTGAATAAAACTGGTCGGACTGCAAGAAACCTACGCCCTAGAGGCTACAACATTTTTGCTCACCAGCGTGATCAAAGTTTTTTCCTGCACCCCGAGCTTCTTAAGCCTTAACTATGAAAACAGTCAAAACGCATTTAAGAGTATATCCACCTAGCAAACATTCTCTATGCCCGACTTTCTCTCACGTTAAGACCTAGAAGCAAGGGTTGTGGAAACGAACGCTGAGTAAAATTGGTCGGACTACAAGAAACCTACGCCCCAGCGGCTACGGCATTTTTGCTCACCAGCGTGATCATAGTTTGTTTACCCGCACCCCATGGTTTACGGCCTTAATGACGGAAAGGGTCGGAACGCATTAACCTTTTTATACAAAAATGGGAGAAGGGCTAAAAATTTGTTTGGCCATAACGAAATTTAAGAGCTTGTCCATTTATTACGAGTTCACTGCCTGGCTTATCTGCCTAACTAATTTCTTAGGCAGGATGATCTTATCCTCTATCTCCGCAGGTAAGACATATGCCAATGGGTCACCCAAGTCGATCGGACGGCTTGGCCCACTGCCGAGAGACGGGTAAGGAGCAGTAGGATGCCACATGCGGGTTATGCCGACTCCGTCACGAATGATGGACCCAATTTCACTTGGACATATCTGGTAAGAGCTCCCCGATCCCGTCACTCAAGCCATAGAGGTAAGTCTTGTGCCAGCGGGTCACCAAGTCGATCGGACGGCTCGGCCCACTGTCGAGAGATGGGTAAGAAGCAGTATGATGCCCCATACGGGTTATGATGACTCCATCATGAATGACGGATTCGGATTCCACTCGAACATATCCGGTAAGAGCTCTTCAAATCCATCACTCGAGCCATCGAGGTAACTTTACCAACCCCCACTTTACTTCTCTAGTGCATGAGCATTCATTCATCCATTCTCATACATTCAAGCATCGCATATGCAATTATTGCATCACAATGCTTCGCGTCACGTAATGAAGCGGTAGTCATCTCATTCAACATGAGCAACGACCGACCGGGCTTCGAAGGCTAGCCCATGAAGGGCTCGAGGTCACCTCGTGTCGAACAGAGCTAGGGGAGAAAATGCAGATGAACCCCAGCGGCCTTTGCCCGACCCGCTCAGAAGTGGATAGGGTCATCTCGACCTTTTCATTCGATTCTAACCTCGAGCTATGCCCACATAATCTCCATCGAGGGGAGGCCAGTGGGCCACCTGAGTCGGTCTCTGGAACGACTCAGGCATCTACCGAGAGGCGGGTTAAGGAGCAGTGGAATTCCACATAAGGGCTATGCCGACCAAGTTATGAACGACGGACCCAGATTCCACTCAAACATGCCCATTAGCGAGCTCACCGAGCGCGACACTCGAGCCATCGAGGCAAGTGATGTTAGCTCAACCCCTCCGATTGCAGAAACCACGGACAGAGTGACGATCACAAAGACGAGCTGACCCCTCGACCGAACCCCTGCAACACGTGGGGGCTCGAGGGAAGTTGGACTCACAAGGAGACTGAATGTGCGGTTGTAGAATGATGGCTCGGATCCTAGGGAGGCGTTATGTTTGAAAACTAAGAGTAACGTTTCAAAAACAGAAAACACTTTCTCCCACCAGTTTTGCTATCGTCTCCTCGATCTTTAGTGAAACTCGACCCTAGCAATGGCAAGGGGTCGGGTCTCACTTGGGGCTAATAAGGGTATGTATATACCCTTTCTAAAATAGTCATCGTGCCCGACCCTTTCTCACGTTAAAAATCTAGAGGCAAGGTTTAAAGAAACGAATGCCGAGTAAAACTGGTCGAACTGCAAGAAACCTACGCCCCAGCGGCTACGACACTCTTGCTTACCAGCATGACCAGAGTTTTCTCACGCACACCTCGAGCTCTATAGTCTTAACAAAAGAAAGAGATGGAACTCGTCGGCTTATTACAAAGGCGCCGCCCAACCTATCTAACTAAACTAACCCCTTGTAGGGATGACTTCATCCTCTATCTTGTCAGAAATGTCATGTGCCAGGGGGCCACCTCCTCCTCGATGACGTCTAGCTCGATGTCTGTATAGATGGGCGCGAAGCCTTGGCTCATCATCGCCAGATCGATGTTCTCGTAATGAGAACGGGCGATCGCGAACGATCAGTGAACGCCAAAGCGAAGCGCACCCCTCGCCATATCACGTGCCCGGTCCATAATTCAAGTGGCGTGAACCACGAGGGAGCTTATCTATACTCAAGCTGGGGAGATTCCAGAAGGGGAACCTGTAATGCTGGGTATGTTTCCTGTCATCGATCATCCTGCAGTTATGCTTTTTGATTCTGGTGCATCTCATACATTCATCAATAGAACCTTTGTCATAAAAAATGAAATTCCAATTGGGGCAACAAAGGAAAATTTCTATATACAGTCGCCCGGGGGACGTCTGTGTACTAAGGAAATGGTGTACCAAGTACCCATAAACCTGGGTGGGCACATTTTTCCCACCACCATGATTATTCTAAAAGATCAGGATATAGATGTGATCTTGGGAATGAACTGGATGTATTAGCATAAAGCTGTTGTAGATACTTTGAATAGGACAATAAGGTTGAGTTTGCCAGATAGTAATTCTCAGCTTCTTATCCAACTTTGAATCTTAAAGAGATCAGTGGAAAAAGTTTGTGCAACTTCTGTCAAGGAGATTAGAGATATCCCTGTAGTTTGTGAATTCCTAGATGTTTTTCCTGAAGATTTACCCGGTCTACCACCTGATAGGGATGTTCGGTTTGGAATAGATCTAAAACCTGGAATAGATCCGATCTCTTGGAGAGCTTATAGGATGCCTCCCAAGGAATTAGCCGAGTTGAAGACTCAGTTGCAAGAGTTGATTGATAAAGGGTTTATTCAACATAGTTCATCACCTTGGGGATATCCTGCAATTTTTGTGAAAAAGAAAGATGAGACCCTGAGATTGTGTGTTGACTATCGTCCATTGAATGAAGTGACAATTAAAAATAAATATCCCTTACCTTGGATAGATTTACTTTTTGATCAACTGGCTGGAGCCAAAGTTTTCTCCAAGATTGATTTGAGGTCAGGTTATCATCAAATAAAAATTATGCCTAAAGATATTCGCAAAATGGCATTTACCACCAGATATGGATTATATGAATACCTGGTAATGTCTTTTGGTTTGACGAATGCCCCAACTCACTTCATATATCTGTTGAATTCAGTGTTCATGCCTGAGCTGGACAAGTTTGTAGTGGTCTTCATTGATGACATATTAATATATTCCAAGAACAAGAAAGAATATGCTGAATATCTCAGAGTTGTTCTGACACGTCTAAGAGAACATCAGTTATATGCCAAGTTCAGTAAGTGTGACTTCTGGCTAAAGGAAGTACAGTTTTTAGGATATGTCTTGTCAGCTGAAGGAGTTGCGGTAGATCCAAGCAAAGTTAAGGATATACTAGATTGGAAACCACCAACCACTGTTCATCAGGTTCAAAGTTTTCTAGGAATGGCTGGTTATTACCATCGTTTTATTCTAGATTTCTCTAGAATATCCAAGTCCATCACTAGATTGTTGAAAAACCAAGTCAAGTTTGTCTGGTCACCTGACTGTGAAGAAGCTTTCCAGACTTTGAAGAGATTATTAACCACTACACCAGTGTTAGCACAGCTAGATATCGAGAAGTCGTTTGACGTTTATTGTGATGCTTCTGGTATTGGAATTAGGTGTGTATTGATGCAAGAAGGCCGAGTCATTGTCTATGCTTCCAGACAACTTAAGCGACATGAAGAACATTATCCAACTCATGATCTGGAGTTAGCAGCAGTGGTCCATGCTTTGAAGATCTGGCAGCATTATCTGCTTGGTAATATTTGTCATATTTATACAGATTACAAGAGTTTAAAGTATATCTTTACTCAATCAGAATTGAACATGCAGCAAAGAAGATGGTTGGAATTGATTAAAGATTATGACTTGGAGGTGTATTACCACCCTGGTAAGGCAAATGTGGTTGCAGATGCACTCAGTCATAAGAGTCATTACAATTGCCTGACAGTAAAAACAATGGATCTAACTTTATGTCATGAGATGGAAAAGTTGAATATAGAGGTAATTCAACAAGGTAGTTTGACCAATATAACTGTTGAATCAACTATTCGAGACCAAATTATTGCCGCTCAGAAAGAAAACAAGGGTATAGCCCATATCAAAGAAAGAGTCAGGAATAGAAAAGTTGCATGCTTCAGAATAGATGATGCAGGTGTGCTATGGTTCAAGAATCGCCTTGTGGTACCTAAGGTTCCTGAGTTGCGATAGTCAATTCTTGAAGAGGCACATACCACCAGGTTCTCTATTCATCGGGAAGTAATAAAATGTACCATGACTTGAAACAGAGATTTTGGTGGACCAAAATGAAGATAGAGATTGCTATATATATAGCCAAGTGTGATACTTGTCAAAAAGTAAAAGCTATACATTTGAAGTCCGCTGGAGAGTTACAGCCACTGCCTATTCCAGCTTGGAAGTGGGAGGATGTTAGTATGGACTTTATCGTAGGTCTACCCAAGACATCAAAAGGTTTTGACTCAATATGGGTTATTGTAGATCGACTAACTAAGTCAGCACATTTTCTTCCAGTCAAGAGTATATATCCTACTATTCAATATGCCCAGTTGTATTTAGCACGAATCATGAGCTTACATGGAGTACCAAAGACCATTGTGTCGGATAGAGGTACATAGTTTGTCTCCAACTTTTGGAAACAATTGCATGCGTCGTTGGGTACAAACTCCTATATAGTATGGCTTATCATCCACAGACTGATGGTCATCTGAAAGAGTAAATCAAGTACTTGAAGATATGTTAAGGTGTTGTGTCCTTAACTATTCTAATAAGTGGGATGAATGTTTGCCTTTGGCTAAGTTCTCATACAACAATAGTTATCAAGAGAGCATTAAGATGGCTCCGTTTGAAGCACTCTATGGTCGTAGGTCCAGAACCTCGCTAAATTGGTCTGAACCCGGGGAAAGATGGTTCTTTGGAGTTGACCTTGTGAAAGAAACAGAAGAGAAGGTTAGGTAGATACAAAGTAATTTGAAGATCGCTCAGTCCCAACAAAAGAGTTATGTAGATAAACGACGTCGACCATTGGTGTTTAACAAGGGAGATTATGTATATCTGAAGGTATCACCAATGAAAGGAGTCAACCGTTTTGGTGTTAAAGGCAAGTTGGCACCTCGTTATATTGGACCATTTCAAATTTTGGAGAGGTGTGGAAAGGTGGCATATCGCTTGAAGTTACCAGAACATCTCTCAGTTGTACACGATGTGTTCCATGTTTCCCAATTAAAGAAATTTCTTCAAGTGCCTGATCGAATGTTGATGTTGAAGGAGTTGAACTTGAACCTGATTTGACCTATTCTGAATATCCTATCCAAGTTCTAGATCAAAAAGACCATATCACGCGAAGGAGGACAATCAAGTTTTATAAGATACAGTGGAATCAATATTCCAAAGAAGAAGCTACTTGGGAATCCAAAGATTTCTTGCTAGAACATTTTCCGGAGTTTCTTGCGTCGATATAGAATAATGTTAGTTGTGCTTTGTCTTTACGAACCATGTTTTGTAAAGGGACCTTAGTTGTTTTATGGATAAGTTTTGAATGTATATGCTTGACACATTTCCTTTTCCATTACTTACCCTAGGACTTTGAATCTCGGGATGAGATTTCTTTTAGGGGGAAAGATTGTAACACCTCGGGTGTTTTAAATACTAAAATATGCCATGTCATCATATGCATTGCACATCATTCTTGTGTTAGTGAAAACTTTGATATGCATTCACTAAAAAAAGTTTATTTTTATGTTTATATGTGTTGACTTGTATGGGATGAATCAAGTTCAAAACCTTAGTATTGAATTGGAATTCCAAAACCCTAATTTCCAGCGTTTATTTCTACCCTAAAAACCTAATTCAAAATCTAAGCACATTTTGGGGTTGAGCTTATAAGGAAAAATGTAGAGCTTGTCAATGTGTGCAAAGTTGGTTTTTAGAGTTTTCAAAGTTGTTATATAAAATTTAAAGTAATTTGAAAAGGGATAAATTCTTAAAGTGTCCCCTTTTGATTTTAAACTTGCATTTTAAAATGTAGACATAATTTGAGTTTGATTATTAAAGCAAAGTTGTAGAACTTTGAATTTGGAACAACTTTTATTTTTGGATATTTTTGAGTTACCATACAAATTTGAGAGTAATTTGAGAAATGAAGCGAGTGGCAATTCGGTAAATAGTTGGAACAGTGCAAGCAGCCAGACACCTCACCGTCGGTGAAGCTTCCACTAGCTTCTACACATGCCCCGTAGGCGCCACCTCCGGCTTCGACGTGTCCGCGCTGCCATGGTGTGTCAAGCTCACCTCTGCCGCCGCTCTTCGCTCACCTATTAAGTCTAGAGCGCCCTCTAGTCGCTTTTCCTCCTTTCCTCTGTTTTTTCCGTCATCGCCGCTCAGATCCGACGAGCTCGTGCCGGAGCCGTAGACCTCTCCCTGCCTTGATTAAGCATGTCACTGCTCCGCCTGCTCCTTGTGAACCCAGCCGACCAGTCCTAGAAGCCTAACTTCGCCGGGAGACGCTACGCGTCGCCTTTCTTCCTCGCGGCCGGCCGCATCGCCGTCGAGCTCGTCTCTCCGTGGCCACCACTCTACGGTGCGTCTTTGCCCTTACTAAGCATAGATCCAGCTTCTCCATGTTGCCATGGTGCTCGTGCGTGTGTTGGTTGATCCGTTCATCCACTACAGACAACGGAACGCCGCCGTCGTCGATGTCGGAACGATGTCGTATCTGCCTTGATCGCCGACAAGCTTCTCTCTTGCTCCTCTGGTTCATCCTTCAGCTCGAGCGAGTTTGGGGTGAGCCATTGAGTCTTCCCGAGCCTTTAGTTTAATTTCTAACGGTCTTACTTCACTGGCGTTATGCAGCCGCGCCGTCGTGGCCGCCATGGCCGGCGTCGAGCTCGGACCAAGCCATTTTTAGTTTAGCTAGTACCACCAATCGACGCGCTGTGAGGTGGGGAACATGGTAGTGCCTCGGTCGTGGCCGGAGACCTCACCGTCGGTGAGAAACCGCTGGCCAGAGGGCCTCGCCACCATGGTCAGCGCGGGCTGACAATGGGGTCACCCTGTCAGTGGCCGTTTATTTGAAAACGATTATTTTTTCTATTTTGCAGAATTGATTAAATAGTGCTATGATTTGTTTATTTTGTGTAGAATTAAATAGAGCTCTAAAAATTATAAAAATTTTTGTGTGACCTCTCTGAGATGTAAACTATTTAGTAAAAATATTAAATGTTACTTTTCAGTACAATTTTGAATGTGATAAAAATTTCTCAATTTAATTAATAAATGGGTTTCCATGATTTTTCTAGGCTTAAATAATTATCCAAAAATTATGAATATTGTTTTTACACTTAGTTATCATGTGATGAGTCTTCACAAAAATTTTGAGCTCATTTGGAAAAAGTTGATTTATTTCATAATTTTTAATTAAATAATTAATTCATAAAAACAAATAGTAAACCTTAATGACTTAGGTTTTGTTTGAATTTTGGATTGAGTGATGACCTTGGGTCATTAGCATAAAATGATCCTTGGCACTAAGGTCATTAGTGTTAATCTAAGTAAACCCTAGAGAAGGTTTAGTTAGTTGTTGGTTTGCAACTGTACCGCGAAGGAAAGTTGTATTCAAGTTACTAACTTTTGCATCCATCATCAAGCATCATGTTTCATATTGAGCATCATATTAAACATGGCATTGTTACCTCGTGTAGTGAATGAAGGTGAGAACGTGGTAGTCAACCAAGTTGTTGAAGAAGTTAATCCACCCGTTGAGGCCGGAGTTGATATATGTGGAACCACTTCGGAACCTGACTTTTCCAACAATCAAGACAAGCCCCGGATGCATTAAAACCTACCTTGTGTTTTACAAAATTATATCACTTTTGTTTTTATATACTGCATTAAGTGATTAGGAGTTGAGTGAAAACCTAATTGGTGCATTACCAACCTTGTTTTTCCATAACAACCTTGTTACCCGTTTCAATCCGAGAATGCCTAATTATGCTTAGCCATGCTTAGAACGATAAAAGTCGGGTGATTACCTGTCACCTGTGATATATAAATGGATTTTTGGATACAATGGGTTATTTATGCTATCATGAGGTATAATCATATGGAGTAATAAATCTAGACCGAGCGGACTCGGTGTATGAGAGCCACAACAATACATGGATGTCTTGTGAGCGGGTTCTTTCGCTTGTGTTGATTAAGAACCGTCCGTTGTTGAATTGCATGAGGTGAGACTTTGTAGTACTGGCCACATGCTCCGGTAAGCCTTAACTCGACTATTCTATTACGAGTATGGCTACTCGCGCACTAGTAGTGGAGAGATGGCGAGAGTAGCGTGTACCCATGTGGCAATGGGCTGGATTGGTGGAGTACTATATTAGAGGATCTGAGGGTAGGTTGGTATATGTAGGTCAGGGACCTACATATGTCGTGTGGTTGGGAATCCCCAGCTGGGTTATAATCGGTTCGAATCGTCGTTGCTCCTTGGTTATGGAGACTCAACTCACTGTTCATCATCGTAGTTAATGAATGGAACGTGAGTAAGATATGAGAAAGAGTTTGATATGAAGTTTCATGATCTCAATATGGGTCATGTCAGCTTTATATATGATCTTTATGAAGTTTTATATGTTGAAATAAAGAATCTTGTTAGAGAGCTTTTACGCAAAAGAACTTTGATTCTTGCTAAAGCCTTACCTTGAATCCCCGAGCCTACATTCCTGAGCCTTCTTAGTTTTTACTTCGGTTAAGTCTTGTTGAGTACTTTTGTACTTAGGGTTCTTTAACCCTTGTTGCAGGTGAGCCTCATGAGCAGGTCTGCTTTGGACCATGCTGCATGACTATTTTTCAAATCGATGATGACAAGTAAATGTGTGGTCCTTGGGCATGGCACTTTCTTTGTGTGTTATATTTTATGTTACTAAAGCTACTCCACTATTATGGTTTGTAATAATAATCGTACTTAGTTTGTAAGACTTGAATCAACTGTTTTGTAACAAAGTATTGTAAGACTTCCGCTATGTCACTCTAATGTAAATTATTAAATAAACTGTTGTAATACTGCAATGACTCTGTAATGGATCCTGCTCGGAAGAAATTATGGATGATTTGGGTTTCCCGAGGACACCCGACAGGCTTCTTAAGTTACCGAGAACATGTGCATAGTCGTCAAAGGTCAATGGACAGTGATAGATGCATGTGGGCCCTATAATTTAGGAGGTTCTGCCACATATGCCTTGGGTGCGCCCCTCTTCTGTTCTCCCCACCGTAGACACAGTCACCTGCATGGATGGCGGCTCCGACCGTGCCTCCTCCACCTGCAACGTCTAGGACACGACTGGTCGTGCCACGCCCACCACGGGCGCCCTAGGACGTGCCCTCCTCCTCCTGCTCTCCCATGGACACAGCCATCGGCTGCGCCTCCCTAATCGCGCCATGGCCACCCCAACACCACTCACGCCTCCACCAATGGGATGACAACCGGCTCCTGGCGCATTTGATGGAGAAGGATCATTTTCGGAGCAAGCCGCAGGAGAGTCCCACGTCCTCCAACACTGCAAGGAACATGGCGGTGAGTTCACGGCAAAAATTCATTATGACAAAAGGACGATAAAAACTCTTGACTCACCTTAACTCCATCATACGAAGATGTTTTGGGGCCGGCTTGCCTGACCCCGGCTACTCCTCGTCGGCACGTTGCCGCTTTGAGCCCTCCCTCGGCTCAGAGGGCTCAGACGAATCAAAATGTCCGCCTGCTCGACTCTAGAGGCACCGCCGAGGGCTCGGGCAGAGCAGGGCGACCTGTTTCCACCGGCTCTGGGGCCACCATCGAAGGTCTAGACATGGCGGGGTGGTTCGTTTCCACCGGTTCTAGGGGGCATCCTCCCCCTCCTACATCGCGACATACCATAGGAAGGGCCCCGCCTACGGCAAAGGCGGGTCCTCATCCCTGGTAGCTAGATCATCCCATGGGATGGGCGACATGGAGCCATCATCTTCCTCCTCCTCCTCTTCTTCTTCCTCTTCTTCTTTCGATGATCCTTGACGCCGCTTCCCTCGCTGCAGCTTTGCTCGCTGCTTCGATCGCTATTTCTTCTCCTCGCCGTCCTTCTTCTTCTTCTTCCACTACTCATCCATGGCATGGTTTGGCACCCTCAAGGCCGCGTGCTCTAGCAGCGGTGTGATGGAGTCCCTGGAAGACAAACCCCACCGGTAGCTCGATGAAGCCCATGTCCGGCCGCATCATCATGGGACGCCCCAGGATCGGGAACACGGTGTCAGCCTCCCCTATGGACTCCTTGATGCGCTACGTGACCTCACTATCATAAAGCAGCCCCTGGGCGAGTGTCCTCCCGAAGAGCTACACGATGGGTGTCATCCCGTACAGCGGGAGGACGGGCGCCATCAGAGGCGCCACCCTCCTCGCATGATACCCCCGATGATGCCTGGCCCCACGAAGGCTATGTGGGTCTTCAAGAACATGATGGTCTCGAGGAGGTCATGCATCCTCTTCTTCGCCTTGATGGGTGGCCCCCACAGCCATGACAGCGGTACCTCTTCAACCAGACGCCCAGAGAAGATCGGCATGTGAGCGGCAGGATCATTCTTTAGGTAGAACCAATGCAAGTGCCACCCCATGTTGGATCTGGAGAGTTGGCAGGGCATGTACTCGGCCACCCACTACCCCGGAGGTGGATGCCCACGCATCCCATCAGCATCGGGGTCTCCTAGCCTCTCTCCTTCTTCTTGATCAAGGAGATGGAGAAGAAATATCTCCTGAGCTTGAAGTGGGACTCGATCCCCAGGTACCCCTCCCACATCACGATGAAGGCCATGATGTGCTAGATCCCGTTAGGGTTCAGGTGCTGTAGCTTGATCTGAAAGTGGTGCGGCGGAACCCAGAAGAACGGGTGAGGAGGAACCATGAGTCCGTGCTCATGGAAGGGCGCGAAGGAGATGACATAGCCGCCAGGCGGTGCCGATCCATCCTTGCGGTCGAGCATAAGCCACTCCACTGCATCGGTCCTCCCACGGAGAAGACCATGCTTGATGAGGCCCTCCATGTGTGCATAGGTAACATCGGAGCGGTACCATGAATCCATGGAGGATGGAGGTGGCTATGGAGAAGCAAAGGCGGTGATGGAGGAGCAGAAGCTATGGATCTAGGGCTCTAGCAGCGGATTAGCAAGCACGGTAGATCCAAATGGTGGTGGCAGAGAAATAGAGAAGATAAGGCTATAGTTTTGGTGTGTAGGAACACACAAAGGGGAGGCCGCTATTTATAGGGTAGAGTGAGACGAGAAGGCGAACCAGCCGCCTAGATTCACGCGTGCTTGCTGCACCGCATCATGTCACCTCCCTCTGAAGATCGCGCGCACGCTATCTCTGGCCACACCCTGAAGGATACACCGGATGACGATTTGCCCGTTCAATGGGCCAAGAACCGTCGTAGGTAAAAAGGGATCCAGAGCTAAAAATGCTCCTACGACCCATTTAGGACCAAGAGTTTGAAGGCTAGCCCACCGATGGGTTCACAGCAGCTCCGGGGCACCCTTAGAGTGAGGGGTGGAAAGGGATGGGCCCACTAGCGGCTAGTACCTGGTCACACGAGTGCCGCGGGCAACCCGGCCCATGTTTGAGTCTTGGTTGGTTTCCAGTCCATGGTTTTTCCTCAAAGAAAGGCAACGAGCCCTTCGGACCGGCCAAAAGAACACAAGAACTATATGGACTAACCGCCAAGAGTCTGGAGTCGGTCACCACCTGACCCATGCTGGACCCCCATGAATGGGAAGCCAGGGCCCCACTCGGACTAGCCCGTTAAAACAGCTCACCGAGCACCATGTTTCGTCCATCACAAAGATGAGCCGACCATCGACCGGACCCCTGCTATGCATGGGGGCTCGAGGAAAGTTGGACTCGCAAGAAGACCGAACGCGTGGTCGTAGTACAATGATGGACTGATCGGATCCTAGAGACCAAAATCAAGAAAAAAATTCGACCTCCCGAATCCTATGGTTACATGCCCCCCAAAAGACCGATCATGACAAAAGGGAACCACCGCCCTACTAGGACACGCCGTGGGCTACAAAAAGAAGGTCAAGGCCCTCAGAGTCCTCCCGTCCGGAAAAGGCTCCAAAGGAGTATTCTACTCCTCCGTAGGTTCAGGGGCTACTTTTGGGTATCGATATTAGGGATACCCAAAGTAAGAAAGTTAGCGCCTATGCTGACTTCCCCGGATGGGGCAAGACATATTAAAAAGTTTCACCCGACCCCAAGGCCACAGACTCTGCCTCGCCCGACCCCAAGGCCATGGGCTTCGTCTCGCCCGGACCTTGAGGCCACGGGGGTCTCGCCCAAGGCCACGAGCTCTGTCTCGCTCGACCTCGAGGCTACGGGCTCTGTCTTGCCTGACCTCGAGGCCACGGGCTCCGTCTTGCCCAACCCCTAGGTCCGGGCTCTGTCTCTTGACCGACCTTGAGGCCGCGGGCTCCGTCTCGCCCGACCCTTAGTCCGTGGGCTCCATCTCGCTCGATCCCTTAGGTTCGTGCTCTGTCTCGCTCGACCCCTTGGGTGCGGGCTCTATCTCGCATGACCCCAAGGACACGGGTTCTATCTCATCCGATGGGGACCCATACCGCCACCAACCACTCTAAGTCCAAGCGTATGGGCCTGGGTCAAAACTCTAACACCAGGGAAGAGATGGGCCATACCTGAGGATTCACATCAAGAATAGCATCGAGCATGCCGGTGCTGTTCTACCTAACCCTCGTACGAACGCTGGCAGGTGCGTTAGTTCACCACGACGTCTGCTAGGACGGAATGGAATGCCATGATCGGTAGATGATGCCTGCGCATGGCGCCAGTGATGAACAGGGCCATGAAGTGGAGCCATCCCTATTGACATCTACAGGATCGACAGGACCCGCATGAAGGAGAAGAAGGACCCAGCGATCCTGGAAACCTTCTCTCTCTCGTTCTTCTCCTTTTCCTCCGCTGTAACCCATGCTTTCCCTTCACCTATAAAAGAGGAAGCAGGGTGCCCCATGAAAGGGATCTAGATCCACACAAGACCGAACCATGAGATAAAAAACATAAGAGCACGCCACGAGCACACGACTGAGCAGCGATCGAGCTCTCAGCACCCGTTCACTCCTTTCACCAAAGACTTGGGATCCTTTCCCTCTCCCGCCTATTTGTAACCCTTACTGCAAATCAAGTGTCAATAACATGAGCAGCAGCAAACTGGACGTAGGGACGTTCCGCCTGAATCAATATAAACCCTTGTGTCCTCCGAGTACACTATCCGAGCTAGACGCGCAAATACAAACTTACTCATCGGTGGTCCAAAAACACCGACAATGATCTTCATCCATTTGCTCTACCACTTGGAATATGTACTAACCTATATCATGTTCACTTAGAGTCAAAGGTTAGCACATAGGGTTTTATCAATTTACCAAAACCAAACTAGCGCTTTCACACGTGCCTCTCAGCAGCCTCCTCGTCAAACTCCTCCTGAGTAAGCATCACTGTTACATCCTTTTGTAACCGTAATTGAACTGCTGCTGAGTAAGCTGGTCCTCTGGTTCTTCCTCTTCAAAGTTTGGCTCGTGCTCAGGGCATCGGGTTGCATTGTCTGCTGTCCACGATATTTCATGTTTTGTTCTAATAGATGTAAGAAAGTGTGGTTTAGATACGCGAGAAGGTCTAAGAAATCAAAGGCAAGAAAGTCCGATAAAACAACAATAGATAAAAAAACTAGTAGGAGTAGTAGAGGCCTCAGAAACATGTCAATCATCATTTGATCAAGAACTTGGAGCATAAAGACATCATAAACACAGTGGGCATATATAAAAACAATGAGTATATAGAAAAAGATAGTAGGGCGGCTGGTAATGATGCCAAGTTCCTCACAAGTTCATGATCATCAGCTCATATTCTAGATAATTTCTGGAGTTGGACAATTTCATTATTGGCAAAACAGAGAGGAGAGGAGAGGAGAGGAGAGTTGGCCAAAAAAATAGTTGTTGCTTCCCAAACATAGAGGAGAGGAAAAGATGACAAAAAAAGCAACTGCTGCTTCCCAAACATAGAGGGTAGTAGGAGTAGGAGAATGAGAAGTAGAAGTAGGAGTAGTAGGAGAGGGAGTAGTAGTAGAAGTAGTAGAAGTGGGAGGATGCTCTACAAAGCAGTTGCTTCCTGTCAAAAGGAGCATATATAAAAACAGAGAGCATATATAGGTCCCGTTCGCTTCGCTGAAAAAATAAGCTGAAACACTGTTCCGGCTGATTTGTTGTGAGAGAAAAATACTGTTCCGGCTAAAAAAATAAGCTAAAAAGGATGGATTATAAGAAAAGCGAACAGGGTCATAATCACAGTGAGCACATATAAACACAGTGGACATATACAATCATAGTGGATATATATAAAAATAGTGAACATATATAAAAAAAATAGTGAGCATCTATAAACATAGTGAGCATAAATAAAAACAGTGAGGATATGTAAAACAATGAGCATATGTAAACACAGTGGACATATATAAAAATGTGTCACTTGAACGGAATGTGCTGCCTATACATCCATCTCAGTTAAGTTTGTGACTTGCCAGTTGAGTGAGTGCCATTTGGGTGTTTGGCATGCACATGTAGCTGGGAATTAATTAAGAACACCAAATAGACTAACTGCTAAGATATTGACGGTGTTTTTTTTTACAAAAAAAAATATTGTCGCGCGTGGAGATAATAATATTCAAATACTATCCAAAGACTATATGAGATAATAACATATATAAGGGTATGAGAAGAAAAAGAGACATATTCCCTCTGTTCTCAAAAGTAAGTTATTTTAGTTTTGTTATAAGTCAAATCTATCAATTTTTTGACTAAATATATAAAAACTACAGCAATATCTATAATAACAAATAGGCACACTGTTCTTCCAAATTGCCAAATTGCTTAACTGAGATATATTTACCAAATTGCCAACCTAATAATCCACAAAAAGGCCAGAGCTCTGTTCTTTGTAGCTAACACACCAATGCAACAGGATTGGAGGAGAAGGGGTTGGGGCATACCTGAAGAACACCTGAGCAATGGATGGGGGCGGGGGATGTCGAGGTTGGAGACCAGCCGGCGCGGCGAGTCTCAAGGTCAGAGATGACGTCGGAGTGCACGACCACCGGGGAATGGGGCGTGGCTGCCCAGGATAGGCACATAGCTCGTCGGAGGAGGGAGCGCGCGACGGCCGGGGAGGGATGCGCGACCGCTAGGGAGGGAGGAGGAGGGAGGGAGCGTGACTGCTGCCGCCTCAAACCCTAGCCGGCGGGGATCTCAAGTTGGAGAGAGAGGAAGCGCCGCCGCCGCCTCAAACCCTAGCAGACGGGGATGTCAGGTCGGAGAGAGGAAGTGGCAGCGCGCGGGGGACATCAGGGTCGAAGAGAGGAAGTGTCGCAAACAGCGGCGGCGACGCCAAAATCTGGCAGCCTGATGGCATCGAAGGAGGAAGTAGCGCCCAGAACTTAGTCGTTTTTTGAGCTCGCGCACCCCCTTCTTTTATGGCAACGTATCAGGTGCAAACTAACCAACCTGTGAAAACTTGAAAACTACCGACCATGACCACTGGATGCTGATTCAATGGATGGAGTGAGAGGTGGGATTTTTTTGCGCTTAAGCCCCCACCCGCCGGCCTTTTTTGCGTTTAAGCCCCTCACCCTATCCATTGGATCAGCATCTAGTGGTCCTGATTGATAGTTTTTAAGTTTGTACAGGTTAGTTGGTTTGTACCTGATATGTTGTCTTCTTTTATATACGTCGGACTGATTTGTAGAGGCGGTTGGCGTTTTGAGCCGCCTCTACAAATACATTTGTAGGGGTGGTTTCTGATCCAGCCACCTCTATAAATATTTTTAGTTATTATTTTATATCACAAAAACATAAATAAATGTATAGGATATTTTTATTTATTCTATATATGTATAAATATATATACATAAATAAATATAAATGCTATTCTACACCTAGGCTTAGAATATTATTCTACGCCACGTACCAACTCAAAATGGCAACGGGTACCCGAAACCCGAGTACCCGACGGGTTTTACCCGATAAGAAAGCGGTATGGAAGACATTTTGCACCGCGGATACGTTATTGGACGAATTCTTGTACCCATCGGGTATGCGGGTATGGGTGTGGGTGTATACTACCCATACCCACGGGTAAAAAACCCGCATAAATAATATCCAACCTCTGCAATTTTAGCCCATATAAACATATAACCCATATTTGGTCCATATAAGCATATGAGTATATACATTCCAGAACTCCCTCAAACCCTAATCCCCATATAAGCATATTTGGAATGAATCAATGAGGCATCTGATCTATTTCAACTAGCTTGATCTGGATATATTTCTGTTTTGCTGCTCTATTGTTGATTTGTTTTGCTGGAAGCTATTATATTTTGGTGTGTGAACTCGGGTATATTGTTGGGTGCGGGTTACCCGTCGGTAAAAATTACCCGTCGGGTGCGGGTATGGAATGAATTTTCTACCCGCCTACGGATACGGGTAACCTAACGAGTAAAATTTTGATCTAACGGGTGTGGATTTAGATATGGATGGCTAGTATCCATCGGGTACGTACCCTTTAGTACCAACCGACCGAACCAGCCCAGCTTTCACGACGCGCCACCCTCGGGTCCGCACCCCGCGCGCCCGACCCCTCCCCGCTCGCGCACCCACGCCGAGAGTCTGCCCCCGCACGCCCGAGTCCCGACCCCTCCCCGTGTGCCCCACACCCCGTGCATCTGCTCACTCTGTACCGTATACCATGCGGAGGCACATGCACCGTATACCATGCGGAGACAAAAGCAGCGCATACACATGCGAGGGACACGCATCCCAGACTTGCACTCAGGCTCACTGACAACCTAGAGGCGTGACACTCAGGTCCCTTTTGCTAGAGACAGCTAGGGCTAGTGGCGTGGTTCATTTGAGGCTATGTTTAGTTTGTAAAATGAATTTTTTTACGTCACATTGAATGTTTGGAAGATATCGAAAGAGATTTTTGGATATTAATAAAAAAACTAATTACATAGCTAGTCTAGAAACTGCGAGACGAATTTATTAAACCTAATTAATCCATCATTAGTGCATATTAGTACTGTAGCACTTATGACTAATCATGGATTAATTAGTCTTAAAACATTTGTCTCGTGATTTCTAATCAAACTGTGCAATTAGTTTTTTTATCTATATTTAATACTCCATACATGTGCCGTAAAATTCAATGTGATAGTTTGGGTTGAAAATTTTTGGAAATTAAACCAGTCCTGATTTTTTGGTGCTGCTGGTGCATGTGATGTAGCCCATTGATTTTTATTTGCTTGCATGCGTATTAAATACTCACAAGTACTAATAGAGGCACCGAAGCAAAGATAATAATGACTTCAAAATACTGCATGGAGCAAACCGATAGTAAACTTCAGTAGTTGCTAGCATAAACCGATACTATAACTTCAGTAGTTGCTAGCATAAGTAGTTGTCACTATCTTCAAATATTTTGTCTCTATATTGTCAATAGTTTGGTACAGCCAGTGCCGTAACTTTAGTAGCTGCTTGTACATTTAAGTAATCGTTACTCGGCCTGTTTGTAGTTGATTTTTGTGTCGATAAGCTTGACTTATGCTGGTTTGTTATGAGAGGAAAATATTATTGGCTGACTGATAAGCCCTGGCTGAAACTAATAAGCGAACAGGATGAATACCTTTAAGTATTCAGCATGTTCGCTCGTTGGTTTCAGCCATGATTTATCAGGCATGGTACAATATTTTTCTCTTACAACAAACTAGCACCAACCGATCTTATCAACCCAGAAACCAACCAGCGAACAGGCTGATTGTTAGTATCTCCAAGTATCTTCAAGTATTTTATCAGTATCTTTAAGTATTTTATTAGTAGCTTGGTACAGCCGGTATTATAACTTCAGTATTTGCTAGTACCTTTAAGTAGTTGTTAGTATCTTTAAGTATGTTGTCAGTATCTTCAAGTATTTAGTCAGTATTTTCTCATTAGCTTGGTACAATCGGTAAATAAACTTTAGTAGTCGTTGGTACCTTTAAGTAGCTGTCAGTATTTTCAAGTATTTTATCAATATCTTCAAGTATTTTATCAGTATCTTCAAATAATTTTTGTCAGTAGCTCGGTACAACCGGTATTATAACTTCAATAGTTGTTAGTACCTTTAAGTAGTTGTCATTATCTTTAAGTATTTTGTCAGTAGCTTGGTAAAACCGGTACTATAACTTCAGTAACTGCTAGAACCTTTAAGTAGTTTTCATTATCTTCAAGTATTTTGTCAATATCTTCTATTATTCTGTTAGTATGTTCAAGTATTTTTGTTAGTACTTTATCAGTAGTTTGGTATAGTCGGTACTATAACTTTAGTGATTGCTAGTACTTTAAGTAGTTGTCGGTATCTTCGAGTATTTTGTCAGTACCATAACTCTACTGATACTACTTTGAGTAGTTGTCAGTACTACCTAGGACCGATGGAAAGAAACAAAATATCACGATTCTCCCCTTCAGGTAGCAGCATGCACTATCTTCTTTCTTTTTGTGTGTTTCAGTAGCATTCAGTGGTGGGCATCAACCAAAATGACTACGCATCCTTAACTTGCACTGCTTTTGATGGTGCACTCAGGCGTACTAGTACTCACCGTAATGCCTCAACTGACTTCTCAAAACCAATCTCTTTTTTTTAAGACACGGAGCAGATTTCTTGTCTGTATTACGCAAAAACTTTGAGTCTGTTCGTTCATAAGTTTCAGTCATGGTTTATGAGTCAGTCAACAGTATTTTTCTCTCATAATAAATCAGCACCAGCTAGACTTATCAGTCCAGAAATCAACCAGCAAAAGCCTGTTCGGCTGGTATTAAAGCCGACTGATAAGCTGGCTAAAATTGATTTATTGTGAAAAAAAATATTATAGATTCTGACTAATAAACCGACTGATAAGACGAACGTGCCGTCTTCTGGCCGATCATGGCTAGCGGCCGGCTTCGCAGAAAGGGGTCCCAGCGTACAGGCACGTCGGCTGGGGCGAGGTGCTACTTGCTAGGACAGCGGCGCTTGCGCGTGCTGGACCTGCAGGGTGTTGCCGCCGCCTGACATGCAATTGACTTCAGCCGATCCACTCACGGAGGTCTCACGCCATGGAAGAAGCTGCGGCGTTGATCGCGTCTGGTCAGGCGAGGTGTCGACGGAATCGGGCGCGCGCCGCCGGTTTGCCGCGGGTCGGAGAAGGAGGGGCGCGTGCCGCCGTTGTGCCGCGGGACGGGGATTGCGGCTCGCGAAATAATGGGGGCGTTGGATTCCCGTCGGGTCGGGGCGGGATTGCACTGGTGGGTTTTTTTTTTCTTGGTGTAGAATAGTTATTCTAGGCGTAGAATAGCGCTGCCGTATATATATAAATACAATTTACTGATATATATATAATTTTATATTATCTTTTTTATAAAAAAATTAAAAATATATTATAAAATTTGAAAAATTGATTTTCAAAACAACTAATATAATTTTAGGTAAGTAAATGATCTTAAATAAAAATATTGTAAACATAAAAATTTAGAACTTATCAAGCTATACAACATTTATTTTGTTCATCTTTTTATACGACTAAATTTGGACAATTTAAATTTTGAATTTCAAAAATGACAAATTCAAACAAAATTTTGTGACACCAAATGATTTGAATTGAAAAAGTCATGAAAATAAAAGTTGTAGTACTCATCAAGATCTACAATTTTTATTTTGGTCATTTCTTCATCTAATAAAGTGTTAGTACACATTGTCGGATGAATAAATGACAAAAATAAAAGTTTTAGATCTAGATGAGTTATACAACTTTTATATTCATGACTTTTCCAATTGAAATCATTTACTCTTTGCAAATGTTGTTTAAAGTTGCCATTTTATGAAATTCAAAATTTAAACTTTTCAAACTAAGTCACATGAAAAGATGACCAAAATAAAAGTTGTAAATCTTGATGAGTTTTACAACTTTGATGTTTACAAAATTTTTATTTTATATCATTTTCTGTCTTAAAATTCAATTCAAAATTCACAAATTCAAATTTTCAATTTTAAATATAACTTTTTATTTTTTAAAAAGAAAATGTATCATATATATATATATATATATATATATATATATATCAACAAGTTTTTTTATGTGTAAGGGCAAATATAGCAAATTGTTTTTAATACATTTATATATACATTTATAAAAATATGCAGAACTAATATTTAAAAAATACAAAAATATTTGTAGGGACGGCTGGTGAGTGAGCCGTCCCTATAAATCGAATAGTAGGAGCGGCTGGTGAGTGATCTACTCCTATAAATCGACCTATTTATAGGGGCGGCTCGTATCACCAGCCACCCCTACTATGCCATTTATAGGGGCGGCTGGCCTCATGTGTTTTGAGCACGCTCACTATTAGAGTGGTTCCATCATCAGTCGTGCCTAAAAAAACTATCTCATTGCTACAAACATTTTTTGTAGTAGCGTAGCTTGCTCTGAAAGTAGTGACTTGTAGTGGCACGTTAAAGAATCATAATCTTACTAGTATATTATCCGTACTAACGCTATAGATAATATTAAGTCCAAAATTAATTCTACTTTTTGCTAAAACCACCAGAAAGTGTTCGCCTGCGTTGCTCCTATCCTAAGATGGCGGAGCCTTCATTCAATTCCCTTCCCTATTCTGCAGTGCAGTACCGTGGTCTTTAAAGTAGAGTAATACCTACTACTCCCTCGGTAAGAAAGAGTACGATTCTCGTTTTCTTAGAGTTAAATAATTTTAAGGTTGATCGAATCCATATAAAAGTATTAATATTGATGATGCAAAATAAATAGGGGCTCTTGCTTTTATACTCTTGTTTTGTATCGAAATTATGATTTTGCTCTTTTTTTTTGACTTTGTGAATTTACCCCTATGATTTCAAAACAAAGCACCAATTTGCCCCTGCTCCGTCATCCACCCCTAACGGTGTTAAACTTTGTACAAAAGGACATGAATGCCCATGCAATTTTACCCATGTTTGTTATGCCTAATTGTGATTTTACCCTGATTTGGAATTAGACTTTTTTACTGTATGCTGACAATTGATTAAATTTGGTAAAACATATTTGGCGCAACTTGCAATTATTTAAACTCAGATTTAATATTGATAAATATTCAAAATTTTGGGAGCAAAAGGTTCATAATGATGACAGATGTAACGCCATAAGAAATATTTTGATATAATCTTTTGTGTGGGATCAAAAATCTTCAATGTATAAGAATGCATGTTGAACATAACAAACTGTATAAGTAGATGCATGCACAGATAACCTTAGTAGCTTACCACAAAGGAATGTCATACAGTATATGTTTTTTCAGCAAAAGTAACCGCCATATAAGTTGATTCATGTAACACTATAAGCACTAAAACACTCCAAGGGCAAGCTGTCAGAGCAAGACAGGAAAGTCATCGACCATTCCCGACGAGCCGTGAAGCAAGGCGCCCACGTGGCCATCCTTGCGGTGCTGCGGGGAAGAGAAAGCGTACGTGAGTGCCAATCTGGCGCCTGTGCATGAGCCCGGGTCCCGTGGTGGCTCCTCGCCGTCGGCGCGTGCGCGGGCGCGGGAGGGCGACGGCTCCGGGTCATAGGCAGCACCAGCACGACCACCGAGTCGGCGGCGCTGTCCGAACGCGATGCCTCCACCTTCCTCTGCTTCTGTGGTCTGGGCGGCGCGGCGGTGGCG
This sequence comes from Miscanthus lutarioriparius, assembly GCA_904845875.1. Taxonomy (NCBI): domain Eukaryota; kingdom Viridiplantae; phylum Streptophyta; class Magnoliopsida; order Poales; family Poaceae; genus Miscanthus; species Miscanthus lutarioriparius. The sequence continues at coordinate 30,472,652 of CAJGYO010000018.1, forward strand.
GTGGCGGTGGCGGGCCAGGACTCTAGTCCCATGAGGCGCGCGATGACGCCCGGGGAGGCCCCATCGGTGGCCGGGTGCGGCGCCGTTAGCGGGGCAGCAGGAGGTGGGCACGGGAGCCTGCATGGGGAGGAGGAGCGAAGGAAGGAAGGGAGGAGGCGGCGCGGAGACCCGCTGCCAGGCGCCACCGGGAGCCGCGGCCAGGCACCGGAGCCGCCCACTCCGCCCGCCCTGCAGCTATCCCAGGTGTCCAACTGGAGCAGCAGATGGTGCGGCTGCGACCTGCGTAGGCGGGGGGGGCAGGCGAGGCCGGCCAGCCCTGGCCAAGAACTGTGGCGTGAGCCGGGGGGGGTTGGGGCGGAGCCAGGCCCGCCAGGCCATACAGGCGCCCAGCCCTACACGGGCGCGAGCCTGGGAGGAGCGGGCGGAGTGAGGATGAGCTGCACCACCGCCAGAGGTCGTGCCGACGCCGGTACTCCCAAACCCTAACACGTGAGCAAGGCCACCGGAGTGTGGCGGAGGGGAGGAGGAGCGCCGGGAGGGAGCGGGAAGGAGGAGGATGAGCCACGCTGGGGGAGCGGGAAGTAGGAGGAGGAGGAGGCAGCGCCAGTAGGGCTGCCATTGCTAGGCCACTTAAACTTCTCATGAGCCGCGACTTCTCGTAGGGAACGGGTCGAGCGAACGGGTGAGAAAGGAGAAAGGGACTGAGGGGTATCATTGTCTTTTCATGTAGGTGTCTTTTCTTTTTCTTTTTTTTCCATTTAATCTAAGCATTTTAGACGGTGTTACAAAGCAGGGGTAGACAGGAGCTTCGTTTGAAAAAAGCGAGGGTAAAATTACAAAGTTAAAAAAAGAGGGGTAAAATCACAATTGGAGTACTGGACAAGGGCAAGAACACAATTTTCCCAAATAAATATCATTATTAGCTTAATCATGAAATACATTTTTATAGTAAATTTATTTGTTGACATTTTTTATAAATTTATAGTCAAACAAAAATGACCTAGTTCAAACTAGAATTGTACTCTTTTTGTGAAAGAGGGAGTACCTCCACCCAAAGTATTGTCATTCTAGAAAATTTCATACAGATTAGCACGTAATTCAAATGACCATGGTACCATAGAAAAAACTGTTGTGGTATAGGTACCAGCTTAGTTTTTTTAGAACATGGTATTAGCTTAGTTGATTGTGTATATAACCAACAGAGCAAAGATGTGCGGTTGAGTTTATATATGTGGACCGCATTAGCTATCCAAAAGTTACAATTGCAAGTTTTATAAGGCACATTTTGAATCCTAGAATGGTAAGTTTTTTGATGAACAGTAGAGTATTAAAAATTATGTCACATAGTGGTTTACTCTACTAGTTTATCAACCCTTGCTCTTACATGTGCTAAAAAGCATGGGACACATAAGAATTTGAAGCTCATGAACAAATTACTTACTTTGTCTTCTTTGCTCGTGTCCTAATACAATACTCGTATATGCACACTGCAATTTCTATTGTCTGTTTTGTGATAAATATATTACGAGTTACTCCTTCCATCCCAAAATAAATACCTCTCTGAGGTTTGTTTAAAATGTGTCTTCTAATGCGGAAACTAATCATGGTTCCATGCAAACAATAATGGTCAAACTAAAATTTAGGAAATATCCTTCGAGAAAGAAAAGGAGATTGAAGGTACATGTTTAAAAATTTATAAAAAGTTATTTATTTAGGGAGGAGTACTCTATATGTTATTTTTCATCAATATCCGTAGTTTGTTCCTCTGCATTGCGCCTTTGTTTGCCCACAATATCCATAGTTTTTCATCAAAACCCATAGTTTTCATCAAAACCCATAGTTTTCATTAATATCCTTAATATGTGTTTTTATTCCCCTAACAGCACTACAATATTTTTAAGTTAATATGTAGTTTAGTAGTCCATATTTATATAAAAAAGATATAATAAAAATATTCTTATCATATATATTTATTAATGTATTTTAGACAATAAAATTATACAAAACACAATTAGAATAAAATATTTTGATTTCATACAGATTAACACATATTAGAACACATTTAATAAAATTTTAGATTTTACTAAGTGTGTATTTATGTTTCATTATATTTTATACTTTACTGAACTTGTACTTAACTAGTCATAACAATTCGGTGGTCATTAATACTTTGTTGTCATCACTCACTCAGCATTAGGAATCGGCATCATCAGTTCATCACACACAGACTGGGTTTACCCGTGCCAGCGTCCAGGTTTCTTTTACTCTGCGAATTCGCCGCCACAACGCCAAATAAGGCCATGCCCTGTTTTGGGGTGAGAACACTTCATCTTGACTCTTTATAGCAGGGTTGCTGAGCAGGCTAGGCCCACTATGTCATCTTTAAACAGTGGTAGTAGTACTCCGCATTGGCTTGGGCCAACGCCCAAGGCCCGTCAGGCGAGGTGACATGAAAAGCCCCGTACCTCTACCACCTTTGTTTGTCTGCTATTGGGCGATGGTCCAGCGCATGTGGGGGTGGCGGGCCGGAGTGCCTGAGATGTTACACCCACAATATACTTCTAAACAAACAAACAATTGTACAAAGCTAGGCCAAACAGATACAAAGTCCACCAAACAAGAGAAGTGGCACCAATCTGATCTGTCTAGAAATGCCCTGGCCAAGTACGTCATCCGCATGAGCCAGTCCAGTCAAAAACAAACATGCCCCATAAGACTAGCCACAGTGTAGCTGATTCTGAAATCACCACGCTCATGCTACATCTTTTGATGCCACCTAAAGCATTACACGTGGGCCTATTTGTTCGTGATCAGAATGTGCTATGATCTAGGTTAGTTATAGTTTTTTTTTCCAATTTGTTTGGTTCATTTGTCACCATTACTGGTTGCCATATTTTCTAAAGCACTTTCTTTCCCCAAGCACACTGTCCCACACATCATAGACTTATTTTCTTATCAAACTTTGTTACAAGTGTGACTTTAACTTTCCTTGCCGAGCTTTCTCTGGCCATCACAGTTTGCCAAAGGTTTCACCTAGCAAACTACGGCACCAACCTGTACAGTGTCGACATCGATGCTGAATTTATATGGGGGCTAACTCACAAGATTCTTTTTAGCATGTGTTGCCTTGACGTGAGAAGAAAATAATACTTTATTCAATCAGCACCGCATATATAGATGACTTGCCTTTTTTTATCTCAGCACCACCTCGTGGCACGCATTCACTCCCGTATCGACTGTTTTGACCACGTTGAGTTCAGCGCCTAATGGTCTCTGTAATCTGTATTATCACCGGTTATACAGGACGAAATCGCCTGATGATTCATACGTGTTGGCTTCAACAACATTTCCTCCGAGGCATCCACTTTCTCCATTTGGTTCTCTCCAATACATCTAACAAAACTGTTATATTTTTCCAAATTACGTTGCCTCTTGTTAACCTGTAAAACATTGTAATAACACTAATCGGTTTCCTCAAAAGAAAAACACTAATCGGATTCTATTAATTTTTTCCATCGCTACTGCAAAAACACTAGTAATTCAATTCGTAGCGAAGCCCAGCATGGTCGCATGGATGCTAACTATCGGCTATCAGTTCTTAAAAAAAAATATCGGCTATCAGCACTTAATTCGAGCCGACACCGTCACAAAGAGAGGTTGTGCTGCCTACCCGCACGGCCGCACCGCCGTTCGTCACCGTGGTGGAGCAGTCGCCCCAGCCCACCGGCCCACAAGCCGTCACCTCGCCCCTCGCCCCCGGCCGCGGCCACATCGTCGCCGGCTTGTCAACACGCTCGTCTAGATCGGCCGCCGCATCGCGCCACGCCGCCGTTTCCGCGCCCCTCGCTGCGCAGGTCACGCTGCCGATCCCCCGCCAGGGCAGCAGGCAAGCAGGTGCCCTCTTCTTCCATCGCCCAGGCAGAGTCACTTGCATTTTTATCTTCACTTTTTCTCATTCAAGTTCTGATCTTGCGATCTTCATTGCCTCAGTGACTTTACTATGTACTGTAGCTGCCTAGTCTGACACCTGTTGACGGCATCAAGCGTAGTATTGGTTAACCACTGAATGTTTCTGTTTCCGAAATGCGATTTACAGAAATCCCTGGCCTAGAAATTCATTTCGTACAAACAAAATAACCAAAACGGCAAAAAAAAGTGGTTAACTTAGGTTCCGTTTTTTTTATATATATTTCTGTGCTTAACAAATCGGCTCCAATTTACCTCCCCCAGCTCAGGGTGGCAAGTTTCAGGTATGATACATTGAGGTTTACGTTCCTTTTCATCACATTATTTAGCGACATTAGATCGTTTGTTAGATTGCATGATGCTGATGGCTACCAATATGATGTTCCCATAGTATGCAATTTTGCATGCAAGAATTGCCTGGCTGGTGCCCTCTGATTTTGTGTTTTTTTTTCTTCAGTGACTGATGAATCATTGGTGGCACTTATAAGAAACTCATCTTGAATCTAGGAATCTGGCGATGAAGAGCAAGAAAACTGTGCACGGATCATCATGCAAGAAGGGCAAGTTGTTTGGCAGCCTAATTGGTAGACATGGTTCTGAAATAGATCCATGTTATAGACTTTTCCTTGAACATTTAAGCAAAGATGGGAATGCCTATGTCCTTGATGTGCCAAAGGGCGACCACGGCTTGCCCTTTTCTGTACGGTATGAGGAGGATCATACGTCCTATGGAAATACTAAGGGCAAAAGTAGCCCAAATTTTCCCAACCATTCACGGCGCACAAGTTCGGGCATTCCAGATGGCAAACGGCCTGATGTGAAAGCGGTCAAGGCTGCCAGCAGAAATGTGAATTGCTCCTTTTCACCAAAGAGATCATATGAGAAGAAGAAGACCACGGCCTCATCGGTAGATGAATCTTATGAGTTATTTCTGAGCCTTGTGAAGTTCAAGGATGGTTTCATGGTTATTGAGCCAGAACCTGGTGTCACCATTGTATATGAGCGAGAAGAAGATATGCCAGCTGGATATGATGAATGGAGAACTGGCAGTTCCACAAATGAACTGCCTTTGGTGTCTCCACTTGAAAACATGGAGGAAGACTACACCATGCAAAGATATGATTATGGGCTTGCACCCGCTAACGAAATTGCTTCTGAACATGAAATGGCTGCACCTTCTTCAGAGAACATTGATGGTCAGGATATTATTTGCACAGATGAGCGTGGCCTCGTACTTTATGCTGAACCATCTGATTTAAATGTAAGATTCTTTTGCATAATTTCTGGTTCTCTTCAAATGATGCTGCCTGTTCTATAGCTGCCTTTTGGCCCAGGCATGTGAAGATGAACAAGCAACACCTCTTGCTATCAGTTACGGTGGTTCATCTACATTTGATGAAAAACTCAATGCTGTTTTAAGTCAACCATATGATCAAAACGAATACGAAGAGCTTTGGAGAAAAGCCACTGACCGGAAGCCTGTGAGCAGACAAAGACACTTGCGAAGTGCATCAAAGCGCTATGTTACAGAGGCAATCGGGCTGTCATATCTCGATTATTACCCAGGTATAATCACAAAGCTTGGTAGGGGAACTTGTTTGTCCTGACGTGTTAATTGAGCACCTTTCTATCCATCTCCAGCCACTATATCCTGCTATCCGTATGGGTTGTAATAAATACTCTTGGTTTACAAAAGGAAAAGGCAGATTCCTGTGATTTGATCAGGTGGTTGACAAGCATTTAGTAGCCAATTGTTCATTTTCCAATTGATCTGCATTAGCCAAGTAACATATGCTTTCATCATATAACTCTTACCACATAAGGAAACTCTGGAGGCCTCAGTCTTTCCTCCATCATATGAATCATTTGCGTCCATTTGGAAATGAACTAAGTTTTTTTTGTTGTATAGTTTCATGACCACAATAACATGATATATAGCAACCACAGAGAATAAGACCTTGAACTTTTAGGTAGCTTTAGCTTCGTCCTTGTTTTATTTACCACAGTTTTTTTTTTATGTTATATACATGTAATGGAGATACCAGTGGGCTTTTTCTCGAAACTGAGATCTAGATTTTTATATATGTGATGCCTATATGACTCATGCATTTTGTAATGCATCATCTCATGATTCTATAGCAGTATTGAAGGCCATGCTTTCAATGTTGTGATGCAGAACTTGTATTTTATGAATTGATATCTGGCATGATATCAATTGAAGATTGCATTTTAGTAGTTCTCGAGTAAGGTGCAATCTGTTATTTCAATGCTGTGATGCTAAATTATATATATATGCAAGTTTCTATTTACCAGTGAAATCGATTGATAGATTTCATTTTAGTACTTCTCGAGCATGACTCATCTTTAGTTAATCATGCAGATCTAGCCGTACAAATAAACTCAGCTGACCGTGATAAGAGACTGAGCCTACTACGAAAGTTCTTCTTTTGGTTGGAGGTGATCTAAGTTTACCACCCTTTTTTTAAACTTCCCAGTGCTTAAGGTCTCTGCTGGTGGAGTTGAAAATTAGTGAATCTGAAATTATTCACATGTGCCTTTCTTTTCGAGATAGAAAAATGTTGTGAAGAGATTTCACCTAATTAGTGAAAAAAACCTGTTTCTTGCTGACAGCTACAGTGGTTTGAAAACAAAACGTCCATAATATGTTCGTTTAGTGGTTTGCCTGCTTTATGGTGCTTTGTAAGGGAGGGCCGGAGGGGGGACTTCAGTATTAGTAGTAATCCATTTCAAATTCACCACAATTTTTCTGCAAACACAAGGAGGATATTTGGTTCTTCATTTGTTTCGTGCATCGCAATAGTGGCCAGTGCCTCATTCTTTCAGATTTCTGGTGACTGACCCATGAATGCCTGGACAGTAGCAGTACTATGTGAAAGAAAATGTGATGTTCTCCATGCCTTTGGACTAAAGTTAAATTTGTTCTCATTCTTTTCTGCAGAACTTATGCCATGAGGGAGCCTATATGCCCTGGATCTCCAAACCTCTAGCTTGCAATCCCATTTCACCGGATGAGTATGAACCAATGCCCGCTCTCAAGACACACGAAGATGAGCCCTAGGGGTGAGCAGTTAGCTGAGATTTGCTTGCAGCCTCCCTGCATCTCTGGTGCTACATGACTGCTCGTTGTTTCTATGCATCAAGGCTCCTCACCTGCCGTGTGCACATGTCATACTTATGACACCATTATAAAACAGAACAAAGTTGTATTGGCCTATTGGGACTTTGATATGCCTGCCGTAGGTTTAGCTCTCGTTGTGCAGCTCTTTAGTATCTTATCTGCGACTTCAGTGTCTATGCATTAGTGCTCCTCCGAGGTTTCATGCTCTGTGGTGAATGTTTTCAGAAGATTAATTCATTACCCTCTCAATCCTTCACACACACACGCCCGCCCGCCCGCGCACGCGAAAAAAAACAGAGATCGGGTATGTCCTCTCCCTGAAATAAGCATGGCACTACACTGACCTGATCTGCACACGATTACATCTGGGTAATAATAAAATGAGTTCATGATAATGCTGGAGAAGTTTTTTTTTCGGCTATATTACACAACATGGCAACAAATACAGCATGGATACTGCAACAATTATACTGCTAGCATTTTATCGTTACAATGGTCGTATGGATGCAGGATTTTAAACAGCAGGATATCTGTATGACCCTTAGTACTACTAATCGTATGGATGCAGGCCTTTAAACAGCTCCTTCCGCTCTGGTTGCGTTAGTAACTTCATCAACAGAAACAAGCATCTGCGCTACATCTTCCATGGTAGGTCGTCTGCTTCTATCTTCCTCCAGGCATGAAACAACCAGCATCATCATTATTCTTGCTTGCAGATAGTTGAAATCGCCATTCAGTCTAGCGTCAATGAAGTCAGGGAACCATAATTGTTCAGTGCCATCCAACTGCAGATTCTCATTAAGCATCCTGACTATCCTTCCAAGGACCATCTCCACTTCCTCATCCTCATTATTTTCCATGTCTGAGACACGGGCTCCCTTTAGTAGTTCCAGTAGCACCACTCCAAAGCTGTAGACATCAACCTTTGCTGTAGTTGGGAGACTAGAAACCCATTCTGGTGCTAGATAACCTCTAGTCCCTTGGATCTTTGAAACATTTATGTTGGATCCACCTCTGTTCAGGAGCTTTGCAAGGCCAAAGTCGGTGATCTTTGGCATCAAGTTCTCATCCAGCAGTATATTTTCAGGTTTCACATCACAATGGATGACCCACTCTGAACACTCGTGGTGAAGATACGCCAATCCTCTAGCCACCCCTAGCGCAATATCAAATCTTTGCTTCCATCCAAGTAAGATTTCCGAACTCTTTCTGTCAGATAAGAATTTATCCAATGAACCATTCTCAAAGTATTCAGAAACCAATATCCTGTGTGGACCACCGGAACAGAATCCCCAAACTCTCACTAGGTTCATATGATAAATCCTGCTAATCACAGTCAGTTCATGCTGGAATTCTTCTTCACTTTAGTTTATTTCTGCCAATTTTTTCACAGCTACTGCCCTGTTGTCTTGCAAGACCCCTTTGTATACAATGCCTGATGCTCCCCTCCCAAGTTCATCCTTGAACTTTCTGGTCGCTGACACCAACTCTCTGTAGGTGTACCTGCGAAAATGATTAGTTACCATTTCATATCCAGGCTCAGCTGGCCATACTCCTCCCAGTACCATGCGTTCCCTCCTCAAAATAAACCATCCTAATGCAACAAACATTATCTCTGCCAGAAATATTGCTGATAAGAATCCATAGAAGTACAGAAACTTTGATTCACTGTGCTGTCTCTTAAGCATATCCAGAAAATCTGCTATGAAGTACTTATCTGTTGTAGTACAGTCAGGACCATACTTGGGACCAAAGGGTTGTGATTGCGGAATTGAGGCCTCCAACACTTCTACTCCCTTGGGAAGCTTGATGTACATGGTGCCAGTAGTACCAATGTGATGCAGGGTTACACCACCAACAAGAGCAAGCTTTGGATAGCAGTCGCCGATTCCTTCCCAGTATGCAAAACCCTTACAATTGCAGTCATTCAAGCATTTGTTCATGCAAAAGTCAAGAGAAACAAAACGAAGGGCAGCCATATCATACCCATTGAACCCAGTGTGGGGTAGCTTAGCAAATTTCACCTTCTGCGCGTCACAACTAATGTTGGTCTTTGGTCTGCAGCCTTTGCTCCGCTCACTTGGGTCGATGACTTCAAAACCAGGGGCACACGCACAAGCAGGCACAGGCGTATACACACATATTCCGTTTTCGCCGCACAAACCGCGCACTGTGCAGAGCTGAGGAAACGCCATCCATGTTACAGACCATGTTCCGTCTGCCTTATTCAGACTGTATAATCTGAGGTTGCCATCATAATCCAGTGTTAGCCTTCTTATGGTGTGACTACCCCAGTCAGCAGCCATGAAACCGCTTGCGTTGATCATGAATGGTATCCTTAGCTTTTGCCAGATAGTCCAAGTGGGATCTGGCCAATAGATGAAAGAGAGATCCTTTTTATCATAGAACAGTGAAATCAGGACTTGCTCATCAAAATGTAAGCTGTAGCGGCCAGGAACAAGCAATCTATTAATGGACACGAGCTTGCTGGTAACATTAATGGTTTGAGTGGGTAACAAGGTATCAGTAGGAGAAGTAAAGCTTTGCCACAGAATGGTATCACCTTTGCCCTTCACGATGAGATTCCCAGTGTCCAAGAGCTGAGCTTGTTCAGCATTTGTGGAGCTCACGTTGTTGCTCCACACAATCTGGCCACCGTAGTCTCTCAGAACCATGCTCCCATCGAAGCTTAACTTCACCTTTGATCCCCAGGTGTACACAGGATGAAGAGGATTTGCGCTCCAGACGATGGTTCTTTCAGACGCATTGGCGAACCAGATGGAGAAGGTGGATGCGTTGGGGGAAACGTTGTAGAAGCCACAGATGAATGTGCCATCTGGCGAAAGGAGCACGTCTGAGCTGCGCTCTACGGAGAGAGAGGAGCCTGCCGAGAGGACATTTAGAGCGGTGATTTGCAAAATCAGATGAATCAGAGTGAGAAGAAACACAAGTGTGGAGACTGCACCCATGGCGATTGCAGCATTTGAGTTTTCTTCAAGTGACCTGGATGGAGGACGCTCTTATAGATAGGACCCAACTTGCAATGCAGTGTCAAGCCTCCAGAAGCAATTGTGAGAGGGAGACTGGTCAACACCAATGAACCTAGAGTGTGTTTGTTTGAAGAATAAGGTGGTCCATCGTCTACTTATTTCTTATATTTTTTTGTTTGGTCCGCCGAATAGAATAGTTTGGAATAATTAGTACTAACGTGGGTTCTATCAAATCTGAGAAATGAACTCACGATGCCGGTCGCTATGAGAATAGTGAATGGAGCAGTGCAGTTTTTTCTTCATATAAAGAAAAAGAACAGTGCTGTCTATTGTAGATTTGTAGCACACCCTTTGGCGTTACAGAACCGAGTATCTTTTTGGACTGAGAGGGACTGCACTACTGTGAGTCTGTGACTGGGGTCTTATCATATTCTGTCGAGTATGTATACTATACAACCATATATTTTATATAGTTTTAATACATAAATTTTTTACATCATAAGATTAAGATCTAACCGCTTCTATTTTTCTTCTACCTTTAATCTCTAGTCTTCTTCTACCTTCAGACAATCACAAATCATAAAATCACAAATATACGGATCACACATGTCACAATAAATTTTTTTTTTTTTGTATATGGTCCAATCCAACTGCGTCAGCCGTAGACTGGACTGGTTGATTAGACGGTTCGACAGGATTCGCTTTCCAACTGCGGGTGCAGACACCGATGCTCGGCACCGGTCTACATGTGGGCCCCAGACATAAAAAAATCCATATTTTTTTTCTTCTAAAACATATATATATATATATATATATATGTTATATAGCATTTCTATATTATGTAAGCCTCCAAACAAAAAATAAAGGGAACCATATAATCTGTCCATTATTGATTTTTCTCAAATGACCTTGAGTTGTTTCTCTATGTCAATAAGATTTCAAGTTATCTGTTAAATATTTTTTGTATGTCGATTTCGCGAGTATTCCCTCCTTTTTAAAGTGTTAAGCACGGTTTGACTATTACTAGTATCTCTTATACATTGCTGACGACCATATAAATGACATCATATAAAAGTGCTTTAAATTTGAATCCAGTGATTTCAATTATAGATGCTTAGACGTAGGTTAGCGTCTTGAAATGAGGAGTTGGCACTACTGAATACATTAAAATACTCCTATTCATATGAATCTAAGATGACAATATTGAGGCAGCTGAGATACTGCTCTTGTTTCTTTTTCTTACATGAGCACATTTGACGAGAAGCTCCAAATTATGAGCCTGTTTGTTATGGGAATTGATACGAGAAGGGCGTCCAGACAACATTAATTTTCTGAATATAATCAGCATGTTCGCTTGCTCGTATATGATCGTGAATTATAAGTTGAAACAGTGGCAGTGTTCGGCTGTCATTAAAATGACACTGTAGCATCTGAAAAGTACTGTAGCAGCCGGAGAATAGTGAGAGAAAAATACTGTTCCGGCTGAAAAAAAAAGGAAGTCCAGCCAGCCAAAAGTGGCCAGCCGAACACACCAAGTATTTTTCTCTCACACCAAACCAGCCAACAGTAAATAATCCACGATCGTTTACGACGAAACAAACAGGCTGAATATGGCTAGGCTCGAACAACCCAATAGCCTCCTATGTCTTCATCCACTCCCAATCTCCACACCTTCTAAAAAAACCTTCCAATCTCCACATTAGTCATCCGCCCGTTTCTTTTTCGATGTTTGCCGAAGCCGCTTGAGCTCGAGTTCCTCATCGTTTGCCCAGTGCCGGCCGGCTGCCACCCTCTCCACCGCAGCCTGTGCCAGTGCTTGCCTTGTTCCCTCTCCACTAGGAGCGACGAGCAAGCAACATCCCTCCTCTCTCTCTCACTGTTTCACCAGATCCACTGCGCGTGAGAGATCCAGTGGTGGTGGGGACCGCGGTGCCGGCTGCAGGGCTACGTGTCCTGCATGGAGCGCAAGATATCGGCAGCCACAAAGGGGTCCACGCTGGCCTCGTGGTAGGCGGAGTCGATTGGTCGATGGCGGCGATGGCGCGGCTGCCTCCGGTGAACTCCACACGTCGACGAGCCTCCATTTCGTAAGCAACAAGTAGATGTTGCGCTTGAAAGTGCATGTTGTAAGTGTTTGTTTCAAGTGCTGCAGATGTTTCAGAAGTATGTTGTAAGTGTTTCGTATAGATGTTGCAAAAGTAGATCGGGATGTTGCATATGTTGCAATGGTTATACACATATGTTGCAAACGTCTGTTCCTAATGTTGCAATGGTTATACACCTTCTCGCCTTCGTTTCTTCACAAACTTCTTCTCCTTTGCAAATGTGCCAACACCACTAAGTGTACACCTTGTGCACATGTGTTTGTATATTTTCACAAATATTTTCAAAGGTGTTAGCACTCCACTAGATCCTAAATGCATATGCAATGAGTTAGAGCATCTAGTGGCACTTTGATAACCGCATTTTGATACGAGTTTCACCCCTCTTAATAGTACGGCTATCAATCCTAAATGTGATCACACTCGCTAAATGTCTTGATCACTTAAACGAAAAAGCTCCTATCAAGTTTCACCTTTGCCTTGAGCTTTTTGTTTTTCTCTTTCTTCTTTTCCAAGTCCAAGCATTTGATCATCACCACACCATCACCATTGTCATGTCATGATCTTCATTTGCTTCACCACTTGGAGTAGTGCTACCTATCTCATAATCACTTTGATAAACTAGGTTAGCACTTAGGGTTTCATCAATTCACCAAAACCAAACTAGAGCTTTCAATGTTTTAATTGTTTCAGATGTTTCAAAGGTATGTTGTAAGTGTTTCGCATAGATGTTGCAAAAGTTGATCGGGATATTGCATATGTTGCAATGGCTATACACGCATGTTGCAAGAGTATATTCTAAATGTTTCATCTGTTTCTCAGACGTATGTTGCAAGCGTTTTATTTGGATGTTGCATATGTTTCACGCATATGTCGCAAATGTTTTATCTAGAAGTTGCATATGGTTGCAACGGCTTTCAAGTGTTTTCAGTCGTTTTGTAAGTGTTCTAGACGTATGTTGTAAGTGCTTCATCTGGATGTTACAAAAGTAGATCGGGCATTGCATATATTGCAACGGGACCCACCTATCGCTGCCGCCTGCTGCAGCTGCTAGGGCGTCGTGCATGCGGTTCCCATGTGAAGCGGGTCTAGGAAGCAGCCGACACATGCACAGGGAGTCCCCGTGTGCTCGATATGGAGCAGGGGTGTAGGCGGTCCCCACATGCGTGCGGGAAGCAGAGCTAAAGCGAGCGATTCCCGTGTGCGACAGAGGACGCGGGTAGGGGCGACACGTCCACGCGACGTGGGTGCGGGAAATAGGAGGCGCAGGAAACGAAGAGGTGCGCAACACAAGCAGGCGCAGACGTCCGAATGCTAGCATCTGTCGTAAGTTCTTAACTATATATGAGATAAGTATCAGGGAGATGTGCGTGATAACCCCTTGGTCGTCATTAATTTGGACAAATTTTGAGGGAGCAAATGTGAGACGTCCGTCTATTTTTTAGTGGAGTCCATCTTTTTTTTAGGAAAGAGTGGAGTCCGTCTGGTCTACTTTTTTATTTTTTGGCCATGCTTGTAGCCCAGCCGAAGGCTAATAATTATCGAGCCCAAAGGCCCATCTGGCACCGCTTCTGGCCCGCTCTATTCTGCTACACTGTCCACTCATGCTTTGTCGTTCTATCATACATATGCTTAGATAGGAAATATAGGAGACAATGTCTACTAAATGATGCTAAGGTATAAGAGATGGGTCTTTGAAGCGTGATACTAATCGGAGTGCACCAATATACTAACCTTAGCACCATGAGTAACTAGACATACACAAAAACTAGAATACCCCATGAGATCAACATTAGAAGTAAGGGTCTAGTTTTTATAATATAAGCATGAGTCTAGTTACTTAACCTATGCATGCTAGTTTTTCATTTTATCATTCAAACCTACAACTAGCATACACCACACAAGCATGGATATTGAAATTTAAAACTTGTGCCATGCAAGCAAACATATGAAATGCACATTCAAATGCACCATACAAGTTCATGAGCTTGCTCCCCCTACTTGTGTGCTTAAAAGTTTAATTGATCCCATATCTCTCTTCCTATGTCAAATTCTCCCCCTATCACTTACATCTTTGTTTATCTCCCTCTTGTAATAGTGTCTTTTCATTATCTTTGTACACTATTTCTCCCCCTTTTTCATCAATGACCACAAAGATTAAAAATGTAGACAGATTGAGATTATCAATGTCAATCAATGGGGTGAGAATCATTTTCCCAAATTTGATCCAATCTAGATTACTTGCCAAAGATATTTAACTCGATTTGATCCAAGAATAAGCTTTTTCACACCTCCAAATAAGGGTTATCTTGCACCATGTTGAGTTAAATACTTAGAGCTCATTTTCTAGATCAAACACTAGGTTTACAAGCCCATAAACAAGTCATATGCTACCACTAGACTAAATTAAGCATAGAAGCAATAGTGGTACCATACAAACATCAAAATCATTTGATTTTCTTGAATGAGCCTATTAAATGTGAAAAATGACTAGATGCACCAAACATGTCCTTAGCAAGGATGTATGCCATGCCAATCAACTTTTACCTTGGATTGCTCGAAGGAGAGGCATGTCATCTAAGTGGGGAGGTGCATCAACACATATTTGAGAAGTTCAATATGTTCAACTCATTCCTTAGCTTGCAAAATCTTTTCTCATCCAATGGCTTGGTGAATATATCGGCAAGTTGATCTTCGATGCGTACACTCTCAATATAAATGTCCCCTTTTTGTTGGTGATCTCTTATGAAATGGTGGCGGACATCAATGTGTTTTGTTCTTGCATGTTGAACCGGATTGTTGGTTAACTTTATTGCACTCTCATTGTCACATAGCAATGACACTTTCTTGAACTTGATTCTAAAGTCATTCAAGGTGGCCTTCATTCAAAGTATTTGTGCACAACAACTACCGACGGATATGTATTTGGCTTCGGCGGTTGATAATGCAACACTATTTTGCTTCTTTGATGACCATGAAACAAGTGATCTTCCCAACAATTGACATGTACCCAAGGTGCTCTTCCTTTCAACCTTGCATCCCACATAATCTGAGTTGGAGTAACCAACTAGTTCAAACTTTGCTTCTTTGGGATACCACAAACCAACATTTTGTGTATGCTTCAAGTACCTCAATATTCTTTTTGTAGCCTTCAAATGACTTTCTCTTAGTGAGGCTTGAAATCTTGCACACATGCATACACTAAACATGACATCCGGCCTTGATGCGGTCACATAGAGTAGGCTTTCAATCATAGACCGATACAATTTTTGATCCACCATATTGCCACTTGTATCACTATCCAAGTTGCCATTTGTTCCCATTGGTGTACTAATGGCTTTGCTATCACTCATGCCAAACTTCTTGATCATGTCCTTGATATACTTGCCTTGACTCACAAATGTACTATTCTTCAATTGCTTAATTTGAAGACCAAGGAAGTAACTTAACTCTCCAATCATGGACATCTCAAACTCATTAGCCATCATTTTTCCAAATCTTTCACAAAAGTCTTGATTGGTTGATTCAAATATGATGTCATCAATATAGATTTGTAATATAAATAAATCTTCTCTAATCTTCTTGATGAAAAGAGTGGTGTCAACCTTGCCCATCATGAACCCTTTAGAGAGTAGGAAGTCCCTCAATCTCTTACGCCATGCTCTAGGTGCTTACTTCAAGCCATACAATGCCTTCTTCAACTTGTACACATGGTAGGGTTTCTCATCATCTTCAAAACCAGGAGGTTGCTCAACATATACTTCTTTATTTATGTAACCATTGAGAAATACACTCTTGACATCCATTTGATAGAGTTTGATGTTGTGGACATAAGTATAGGCTAGTAAGATTCTAATTGCTTCCAATTTAGCAACTGGGGCATATGTTTCTCCAAAGTCAAGACCTTCAATTTGTGTATAGCCTTGTGCTACCAATCTTTCTTTGTTTCTTACTACTATCCCATCTTGATCTTGCTTGTTTCTAAAGACCCATTTGGTTCCAATCACATTGTGTCCCTTTGGTCTCTTTACCAATTCTCATACTTGATTTCTTATGAAGTTATTTAATTCTTTATGCATAGCATTCACCCAATCAACATCCTTCAATGCTTCATCTATCTTCTTTGGTTCAATGGATGACACAAATGAGAAATGCTCATAAAATAAAGCTAATCTTGATCTAGTTTGCACATCTCTTGAAATATCACCAATGATAGTGTCCAATGAATGATCCCTTACAATATTGGTTGTTTGGAGTATTGAAACTTGATTGCTTGCACTTGCTTGATCATTGGGTTGAGTTGATGTACTAGTAAGTTGATTTTGTTCATTGTCATGAGAGCCACTTGTACTAGTTTGATTTGTATTATCTTGCATATTTGAGTTAGAGAGCGCTTGCACTTGATCATCTTCATCATCATTCACTTGCATAGGCCTTAATTCACCAACATCCATGTTCTTCATGGCATTTGAAAGTTGAATGCATCTAACATCTTCTAAGTTCTTATTCTCTTCTTGTGAACCCTTGGTTTTATCAAATTCAACATCATGAACTTCCTCAAGAGTACCACTATCCAAATTCCAAACTCTATATGCTTTGCTAGTAGTTGAGTATCCAAGTAGGAATCCTTCATCACACTTCTTGTCAAATTTACCCAATCTAGTGCCTTTTTTTAAAGATATAATATTTGCAACCAAAGACCAGAAAATATGCAATGTTGGGATTTCTACCATTCAAGAGCTCATATGGTGTCTTTTCTTTCAATGGGTTACAATAGAGGCAGTTGCTACAATAGCGAGCCGTGTTGACTGCTTTGGCCCAAAAAGATTGACTCACATTGTACTCACTAAGCATAGACCTTGCCATATCAATGAGTGTTCTATTCTTCCTCTCAACAAGGCCATTTGATTATAGAGTGTACTTGGCCAAGAATTGATGTCTAATTCCAAATTCATCACACAACTCATCAATTCTAGTGTTCTTGAACTCACTACCATTGTCACTTCTAACTCTCTTGATGGTTGTTTCAAACTCATTGTGAATGCCTTTGACAAATGATTTGAATGTTGCAAACACATCACTTTTGTCCACTAGAAATAATACCCAAGTGTATCTAGTGTAATCATCCACTATCACAAAGCCATATTTATTACCACCAATGCTAGTGTATTGAGTTGGTCCAAATAAATCTATGTGCAATAACTCAAATGCTTTACTA
The DNA here is from genome assembly GCA_904845875.1 of Miscanthus lutarioriparius. Classification (NCBI taxonomy): domain Eukaryota; kingdom Viridiplantae; phylum Streptophyta; class Magnoliopsida; order Poales; family Poaceae; genus Miscanthus; species Miscanthus lutarioriparius. The sequence continues at coordinate 30,490,067 of CAJGYO010000018.1, forward strand.
GTGCTCATCATGCTTTTCTTAGGATGGGTGTTTCCAATTTGTTTGCCGGCTTGACAAGAGCTACAAAGCTTATCCTTATCAAAACAACATCTTTCAAGCCTCTAACCAAGTCATGCTTAACCAATCTATTCAATTGTTTCATTCCAATATGACCAAGCCTTCTATGCCATAACCAACCCATACTAGACTTAGTGAACAAACATGTAGATAGTTGAGCTTCACTAGCATTGAAATCAACCAAGTATAGATTCTCATATCTAAAGCCTTTGAAGATCAAGTTAGAGCCATCTACCCTTATTATCTCTACATCATCTACCCTAAATACGCATTTGAATCCAAGATCACACAATTGAGCCACGGATAGTAAATTGAAGTTCAAGCTCTCTACTAACAACACATTGGATATGCTCATGTCATTGGATATTGCAATCTTACCAAGCCCTTTGACCTTGCCTTTGCCATTGTCACCAAATGTGATACTATCATAACCATCATTGCCATTGGTATTGATTGAGTTGAACATTCTTGCATTATCAGTCACGTATTGAGTGCACCCACTATCAAGAACCCAATACCTTCCTTCGGCTTTGTAATTGACCTACAAAAGGAGATCAATTATTTTTAGGTACCCAAACTTGCTTGGGTCCTTGAAGGTTAGTGACCAAGCTCTTTGGCACCCAAATGGCTTTCTTCTTTGAGCCCATCCATGGTGTACCAATAAACTTAGCCTTTACACCATTTGCACCCTTGGTAAGCACATAGAAAGAATTAATCTTAATTGAGGATATATTAGCATTTTTGCTCTTGTTCTTGCATCCATGCTCTTTATGACCAACTTGCTTGCAACTAGTGTAAAACCGACCTTTGTTCTTCACAAAACTAGTCTTGTGAGGAGCAAAGGACGCCTTGCCTTTCTTGGGGGTATAGCACAATCCCTCTTTGTAGAGAGAAGCTCTTTGGCTACCCAAGCACATAAGCAAGCGGTCCTCACTACCATAGGCCTTAGCCAAGGTGTGAGTGAGCTCATTGACCTCCTTCTTGAGGGTCTCATTCTCAACCATTAGTGAGGCATCACAAGTGAAACCATCACTGCTAGATGAGGTGGAAGTAGAAGTGCTACAAGAATGGTTAGTGGGAGCAACAATGATAGGCTTATATAATGATTCATCAATTAAGTCACAAGTTAAGCCTACATTACATGTCTCAACATACTTCTTATTTTGGTCATTAAGCAAAGAGGAATGAGCTTTTTCAAGCTTCTTGTGAGCCTTGCTAAGCTTCTCATGGGCTTCCTCTAGCCTCTCATGAGATGCATTGAGCTCATCAAAGACTTGCTTAAGGGCTTTTAGTTCCTTACACAAGCTTTTGCATTCTCTTCTCTTAATGTCGAAGTGTTCTCTCATTTTCATTTTCATTATCATGTTCCTCATCACTTCCATCATCACAAGTTTATACCTTAGTGGCCTTAGCCATGAAGCATGATGGAGTGTCGAAGAGAGAAGGTTTCTCATTGATAGCAATGATTACAAGTGCCTTCTTCTTGGTGGTCTTGTCATCGTCACTTGAGGAAGCATCACTATCCCAAGTGACCACATATGAACCACCCTTCTTCTTGAAGGTCATCTTATCCTTCTTCTCTTTCTTTTTCTTCTTGCCCTTCATCTTGTTCTTCTTGTCATCATCATTGTCACTATTGTATGGGCATTGAGCAACAAGATGATCTTTGCTTCCGCAATTGAACCACCTTCTTGACTCTTCCTTATTTTTGGATGAAGACTTCTTTCTCCTAGCACGGTAGCCCTTCTTCATCATGAACTTGCCAAATCTCTTGACAAAGAGAGCCATCTTCTCATCATCCATCTCATCAAAGCTCAAGTCTTCATCTTCACTTGATGATTCCTGCTTTGCTTTGCCCTTGGATGATGTGTGTAACACCCTCGGTGTTACATTGTACAATCTTTTGCTAAAACACTGCATGAGTTTCATATTTATGTGTAAATGTATGCAATATAGGGTGTAAATCAATGTACGTAACTTAAAATGACCTATGGAAATGCCTAACAAAATGTTGTTTGTGATGCATGAAATTATCAAGTACGGATGTTCGCGAATTTTTATTGGACGAAAACACTATAGAATGTATATACAGAACTTTAGTAAAGTTAGAAGTATGAACTTTGTAGATGGCGATGAAATACCTACGGTCGAAAAATGAATTCACTAGCTAACATACCTAATAGCTTGGAAATCGAGTTTGACGTGAATCCGATCAAGGCTTAGCCGATTTCATAAGTCTGGAAAGTGGTTGGACAAAGCCATGTTTGATAGTTTTTGTAGGAGAATTGGATTAAGTAGTGGTGTGGTTTCATGGCTTGTTTTAGTAGCTTATTATGCCCTCTTAAGAATTACATAGGTGGCTTGGCGATTAGATCAACATTTTAGGGATTTTTGAATGCTTTAAAAATCGTGCGCATGACGTTCCCGGTCGGTATTATCGCGTGGACGCGGTCACCGTGCTCCTGTGCCATCGGCGGCGCGCCGACCGTGCGAGCAAGCGCGCGTGCTTGGCCAAGCTTGGCTGGCTGCGGTGGCCGACAACCCTGGCTGGCAGCGAGCCCTCCTCTCTATCGTGATGCACGCTGCCACTGGCACCGCTCTTGGTGCCCTGGGGCTGCCCGCGTCGCGCTGTGCTCGGCTCTGCTCCGCCAGACGCCGTCGTCGCCCGCTCAGGTGCGTGGCATCACATGGCCACAATCGTTGTCGCCAACACGCGCATGTTTCTTCTACGTCATGTCGTCACATCGCGCGCCCACGCCGCTCACGTCACGTCACCGCTGCCATTGCTCTGCGCGCCTGCTGCACTAGCACATGGCCGTGTGGCTGTCGGCTTGCCAATTAAGGCACTGTGACCGCACGAGCCATGCCGACTCGTACACGCACATGTAGCCTCCCCTATGTGTCCTTGTCCGCTTCTATTGAGTGGCATGCGCCACTCTGCGCTCCCAAGCCACCTCAGTCTTTAATGGTGTCGCGCCGGCGTCACCAAGCCACGCTAGGGCTAGCTCGCAACGCCGACCAATCCAAGTAATTGCACACGCCAGAAGTGCAATTGGGAACCTAGCTACGTGCCAAGCTCGCCCACTGCTGTAGTCGTACCGTGTCGAGCTTCAATTTGAAGATTCCTCGCCGTCGGCCACCTTAAGACCGAACGGCAACGCCCGTCCAATTCGCCTCGCACCGTCCACCTCCATTCAATTCCATGGCACGGTGTCTTCGCCCTGTTCCCTTCCATCCCGTGTGCACCCCATTTTCATTGCCATTGCCTTCCCGGCACTGCTGACACGGTCGCGCCACCGCCGTCCATCGCGAAGCTTGCTGTGCACGCGTGGCTGAACACATCCGGTCCGTCCCCGGACAAGTCATCACCACAGGTAGCTTCGGGTGAGTTGCTGATGCCCATCCTCTAGTCCTTTCATCTCGGTTGTGCCTGGGCTCACGAGAACATGGCCGCCATCGCCGCAGGGGTCCACCACCATGGAGGGAGCTCTAGACAGCGTCTTCGTTCACCACTTCACCGCCCACCGCCTCACTTTCGCATCTAGGTGAGCATCAGCTCGCTATCGGGAGCGGGGAGGGGCTTGGCTAGCCGACGTCATCGTCCTGTGCTAGCGCCGCCGCGCTGGTGTGCGCGGGGGTGGCCGGAGGACCCACCCGTGGTAAAGAAGGAAAGGGAGAGGGGCGTATTTGTAAAATAGCTGACTATAGAAATAGTGCTATGGACTGTGGATGGATTCGGTATTAGCGTGAGGATGTTTTCGCAATTGTGCCGGCGCGCATGAGCCTCCCCGTCGTGGGCCGTCGTCGCGCGGTTGGGCCGTGCCCGCGTGGGCCGCGTCAGTGGGTCGCGCGTGCGTGCGCGCACTGCACGAGAGTGGGCCGCGCCGCTCGCTCGTCGGCCACGTGAGTAGAATCCGTTTTCCATTTTATAAAGGATAGAATTAGCTTTATAATTTACATTCTAAGTTGAACTTTGGAAATTAATATCAATTCACATAAGTAGCCAAAAATTGTGAAATAAATTTTGTTGAGTTCCTAAAAATGTGGTCTACCTGATAGTATGATTAGTTTATGTATGCCTATGTTGCTGCTAAGGTCTATTAAATCATTTGGAAATGCTAATATCATTTAGATTAATGATTGTAGGAATTCTTGTGGCAAATTGGTAATAGCTTTGGATATGAAATTTTTACAGTAGGTTCATTAGATTATTAGGTGCTCACTGTAATTTCTGTAGCCTTAGAATAGGATGATAAATAGAGTAGCTAGCACTCCTTGTTTTATCATATATAGAGTAAATCGATATTAAGAATAGGGATGCCTTTAGTTGCTAAGATAATGCATGCAATGTTTCATACCTGTTCGTGGTAATAATAGGTAACTTAGCATCTTAGTCAGTAGAGCTAGTTTAGTAGCTTGATAGATGTATTTTATTTTAAGAGTTGCTATTGTTGTATTACTAAGTGTTGCATCATCATTTCATGCATATAGATAACGAGTTGGTAGAGTTCGTGCCTGTGGGCCAACAGGAGTACGAGGAGATCATTGAAGAGTACGAGGAGGAGATTCTCGTTCAGGAGGGAGCCCTAGAGCCATTAGTTGCTGACTTTGTTGACACCCCGCCTGCCCAAAGCAAGCCCCGATGCATAACCCTTATTTTGAATGATCACTGAATATATATATGATGTGGATTTATGTTACAGGCATTTTATGGGAACTACATGCATAGATATACCTACCTATGAGTCCTACTAGTATAGGTCGAGTAGCTGCTATGCTCAAGATTTCGGTAGCGTGAGTAACCTGTAGGGATATGGTTTGGGTATTGGTGGGTGTAAGAGGTTGTGTCCTATAGCCAACGGGGCATAGCTTGGTTACACTTTTTCCCTATCTGTGTCGGTTAAGGACCAGCCGTTGCATTAGACTCTATGTAAGTCACAAACTTATTATCCCAAGCACATACTTGTGTTGGGCGCATGGGAAGGCTTGTTGCTCTCTTGTCATGGGTTCTGGCTCTTTCCAGACCGACTGATTAGAGGCAGGGATGGTGGAGGTCTAAGCACCGCACTGAGTCCGGGACTCAGGAGTGCGGGCTTGGAGTCTAAGTTTGGACGGGGACCTGGACCCCATGATAGGAGAGTGGTGGGTTGGTCCTGCTTGTGCCTAGGGTACAAGCGGGGCGTGTGTTTCGGGGTAGCCAGCTGGGCACATTGATTCGCAAATCGCCGGTCGATCTGGTACGGCTTATCTACACTCTAGCACCGTAGTAAGAACTGAAAGGGGATAGGTGGTGAAATGGAACTGTTTGCTCAACTCTTGCTTGGAAGTAGAACAGGTGCTTACATAGAATGGTTAGATAATGAACTAATCATGAATGCTAATCATTAACATACATAAGAATTCACTATTAATATTGCTTTCTACAAAAAGTAACCCATCAAACCATAAAGCTTATCATATTCCTTGGAGTCGAGAAATTATTCTCACTAGTCGAATAAGGCTTGCGAGTACATTGTGTACTTAGGGTTTATTTACCCCTATTGCAGGTACTGCTTCAGGAGTAGCCGTTGTGTGAAGGATTTTTTGGTGGGCACAGACGGATCCTTGTATATTATCGATAGATGATTCTTTTCATTCCGTTGTTTAATTTCCACGCTCTAAATTTGGTACTGTAATAATATATTTCTAAGAACTTTGGATGTATGAAATGGACTAAGTAATGTAAACTCGTTCTCATTATTGGGTCCTGAGGGAAGAAGGTGGATTATTTGGGCTCTCCCTTGGGGTGTGCTCAACGGAATCCGCCCGATGTAGCTCGCTCTCGGGGTGCTTAGTGTCTAGTGGAAGACAAGTGCCTCTGTAAGTGCGTTATTTCGGGTGGTTCTGACACAGATGGTACCAGAGCCAACATTGATTCTACAAGTTTCATCACTCTTTTCCAAAACTTAAAATTTGACCAACAAAAGTTTTGCGAAAAGTAGGATGTGATAAAATTATGTGAATAAGTATAAGCCCTAGCAATATGGTCTATCTAGGATAGCGGCACTGGTTTTACCTAATCAGTTTTCTGCAGGTACACTAACTTACGCTGCGTAAGAATCGTTTAGCAAGCGGAAAGTGAGTGTGCGATGTGCCGAAATTTTTGCGAATGCCGCTATATTCCGGCTTGAGTGAACGTACAGGCCGATGCATACATCATGATAAGAGAATCTTGTTTAAACTAAACTCCCCCTACACGTATAATTGGATTAGTGAATTGATAGGATAAACTAAAAGAATGCTTTAACTAATGTCTTATCATTTCTCTAATCTCTTGTTCCTGATCTGGAGGGTTGTCCTAAATGGTTGGTTCCTATCTGTTTTTAGATGAACTTGAGGTCCGGTCGTGGGAGCACAAGTGCCAGAGCAGGACATGGTCTTGGCGAAGGCCAAGGTGAAAGTGGTCGGGCAATGGGAACGGCAACGAGGAGAGCCATGAGGCCCCACTTTTGGCTCCTCCTCCTCCGTCACCGCCACCTCCGATGACTCATGCGGAGATTATGGCAGAGATGTTGGCTACTCATCGCGAGTCAGCCCATGCCATGGAGCTGCTGGCACAGGCTTTCAGTGGCTTCACCCGTGGAGGCCACAGGGGCAATGGTCGGAACGGGGGTGGTGCCCGCGGTCCTTAGGGACCCTGCTCTTATCAGAATTTCTTAAAGACACACCCACCCATGTTCATGCCAATGGCTGAGCCTCTAGATGCGGAGCATTGGCTTCGCATTCTGGAGCAAAAGTTTCTGCTACTCACCATAACTGAGGAGCAGAAAGTGCGTTTTGCAGCGCAATAGCTGTTGGAATCTGCTAGTGCATGGTGGGACACATTTAATGCCATGCAGCCAGCGAATCACCGGGTGACCTGGTAGGAGTTCACTGCGACCTTCAGAGAGTATTATATTCCTGCTGGTGTTCTAAACAGGAAGTTGATAGAATTTCTGGACCTGAGGCATGGAAGCATGTCCATGATGGACTATGTCAACAAGTTCAACCACTTGTTGCAGTATGCTGGGACTCACGTTGATACGAATGAAAAGAAGAGGGACCATTTTTATCGCGGCCTCTCTTGCATCTTGTAGAACGAGTTATATACAGGAAACGACCAGACCCTTGGGGCGATGATGAACGCTGCTATTGCCATGGAGGGATTGCAGCGTGACTCTTAGGCAGAATGGAAGCGCAAGTGGGTGGCTACTGGGTCTTCTAGTCACCCCCAGGCGCAGAAGGTACATGTTGTTAGGCGGGTGCCCTATCAGTCTTCGGGTGGGCATTCATTTCGACAGCCTCAACAGACCTTGCAGGCACCTTCCACTCAGTATCGTGCACCTACTCAGTAGGTGCAACATCAGCAGCCCTAGGGACAGTAGGTCCCACCTCATCTAGGATAGGGGAACAAGCCTAGTGCTTGTTTCAAGTGTGGCAAGGAAGGCCACTATGCCCAAAAGTGTTCGCAAAACTAGCCTACCTAGTCTGCTCAGCCCTCAGCTAACTCCCGCCTGATCAAGTGGACAGTTATAAAGAAGAAAGTGCCAGTGAGCTGATCTAGACAGGTTAATTTCATGGAGGCTGAGGAAATATTGTAAAATGAATCGGTGATGGCTAGTATGTTCACCATTGATTCCCATCCAGCTTATGTGTTGTTTAATTCTAGTGAATCACATTCATTCATGAGCATGGTATTTGCACACTGGCACAATATACCTCTTATGGCTATACCTTTTGCCTATAAATCAGTACTCCGGGTGCGCAGTTGTGCGTTAATACTTGAACGGAGACAGTGGGCTTAGTGCTAGCCACTCACACTTACCGTCTCCAGTTTATGGTGCTGCCTGGACAAGGCATTGATGCAATTCTAGGAATGAACTAGTTGCATGTATATGGGGTAGTCTTGGATCTAAAGCAGAGAGTTGTTGAGTTATGACTTTCTTTTTCTGAGGATAGGATGTCTCTTCTTATGCCCTCAGATCCAGCCTTACCTGTTGCTGCTCATGCTGAAGCTTCTCCTAATCTTGCCTCTACTCCTGTGGTCTGTGAGTTTCCGGATGTCTTTCCTAAAGATCTACCTGGGTTGCCACTGGATAGAGATGTGGAGTTCTCCATTGACTTAGAGCCTGGCACTGCTCCTATCTTCCAACGTCCGTACCGCATGGCCTCAAAGGAATTGGCTGAAATGAAGAAGCAGTTAGAAGAGTTTTTGGAAAAAGGATTCATCTGTCCGAGCTCATCACCATGGGGTTGTCCAGCCATTTTTGTGAAAAAGAAGGATGGCACTCTTCGGATGTGTGTGGATTACCACCCTCTCAATGCGGTAACCATTAAGAACAAGTATCCTTTACCTCGTATCGATACTTTGTTCGATCAACTAGCTGGTGCCAAGGTGTTCTCCAAGATAGATCTCTGGTCAGGCTATCATCAAATCAAGATTAGACCACAAGATATACCAAAGATAGCTTTTTCTACTAGGTATGAGTTGTATGAATACCTAGTCATGTCTTTTGGTCTCACCAACGCTCTTGCATTCTTCATGTATCTCATGAACTCAGTCTTTATGCCAGAGTTGGACAAGTTTGTGGTGGTATTCATTGATAATATCTTAATATATTCCAAGAACAAGGAAGAGCATGCCCAACACCTTCGGATAGTACTGACTCGATTGAGGGAACACAAGTTGTATGCCAAACTCAGCTAGTGTGAGTTTTGGTTAGATCGAGTGTAGTTTTTGGGACATGTTCTGACCCCTGATGGCATCTCTGTAGATCCAAGCAAGGTGCAAGATGTGCTAAATTGGAAGTCTCCCAAGTCAGTGCATTAGATTCGTTAGTTCCTTGGTCTTGTTGGAAACTATCGGCGCTTCATTCCAGACTTCTCCAAAATAGCTCAGCCGATGACCAAGCTGCTCTAGAAAGATGCTAAGTTTGTTTGGAGCCCGGCTTGTGAAGAAGCCTTCCAAGCTTTGAAGAAATTTCTTACCACTGCTCCTGTCCTGGCCCAACCAGATATTGATAGACCTTTTGATGTATATTGTGATGCCTCAAAGATAGGGTTGGGATGTGTACTTATGTAGAATGGGTGGGTGATAGCTTATGCTTCACGCTAGCTAAAAAGCACGAGGTGAATTATCCCACCCACGATTTAGAGCTGGCTACCGTGGTGCACGCTCTAAAAATTTGGAGGCATTATTTGTTGGGGAACAAAGTACACATTTTTATGGATCACAAGAGCCTCAAATATATTTTCACTCAGTCCGAGTTGAATATGAGGCAAAGGAGATGGTTGGAATTAATCAATGATTATAACTTGGAGGTACATTACCACCCCGAAAAAGCTAATGTGGTAGCTAATGCTTTGAGCCGGAAGTCATATCAGGCTGAAGAAACACCTTTGTCTCTTAACCATGCTGAGGTGCTAGCTCACATTGCCTTAGTCTTAGATTTACTTGAGCAGCTTATTATGGAACAAAGGCAAGATACTTCAGAAATTCCTCATATCAAGAAACTAATTGCCGAAGGGCATGGTCCTCAATTTAGTATTGATGAGCAAGGGGTAGTAAAGTACAAGAACAGATTGGTGGTTCCATCAAATGAGGAGCTTAGAAGGAAGATTTTGAATGAAGCTCATCATTCCAAGTTGTCTATTCATCCTGGCAGTAACAAGATATACCATGATTTGCGCCACTGGTATTGGTGGTCCAATATGAAGCAGGATATCACCAAGGATATCACGGAGTGCGACACTTGTGGGAGAGTTAAGGCAGACCACATGCGTACCCCAGGATATTTGCAGCCCTTGCCCATTCTTATTTGGAAATGGGAAGATATTTCCATGTATTTCATTGTGGGTTTACCCCGCATGTCCAAGGGCTATAACTCTATTTGGGTCATTGTGGATCGCCTTACCAAGTCAGCTCATTTTCTCCTAGTGGATTCTAGATATTCAGCTAGAAGGTATGCCAAGCTATATTTTGATCGGATTGTGACCCTGCATGGAGTTCCTCACTATCGTCTCTGATAGAGGGTCCGTCTTTATCTCTCGTTTTTGGGAGCAGCTCTAGGGGTGTCTTGGTACTAGCCTCCTCTGTAGTTCAGCCTATCATCCACAGACTGATGGCCAAATAGAAAGGGTTAACTAGGTACTTGAAGATATGTTGAGAGCTTGTGCCATTTCTTTTCCTGAGAAGTGGGATGAATTCTTGAACTTAGTTGAGTTTTTCTACAATAATAGCTATCAAGAAAGCATTCGTATGGCACCCTTTAAAGCTTTATATGGGAAGAAATGTAGGACACCACTTAACTGGGTTGAAGTGGGAGACCGTGGATATTTTGGGCCTGATTTCATCAAAGAAGCTCGAGAGCAAGTCAGTATTATTCAGTCATTTGAAGGCAGCTCAGAGCCGACAGAAAGCTTATGCGGACAAGCGAAGAAGGCCTTTGCAGTTTGCAGTTGGGGATTATGTGTACCTCAAGGTGTCTCCTATGAGAGGGGTGAATCTGTTTGGTGTTCAGGGCAAGCTAGCCCCTCGACATGTGGGTCCTTACAAGGTTGTGAGGCAGTGTGGCCCAGATGCTTATCGTCTCCAACTTCCAGATATTTTATCGGTGGTACACGATGTGTTCCACGTATCTCAGTTGAAGAAATGTTTGTGAGTACCTAATGAAGCTATGGAAATTGAAGGATTTCCCCTCCAGCTTGACTTGACATATATTGAGCATCCTGTCAAGATCTTAGATGAGAAAGAAAGAGTGACTCAGAACAATGTGGTAAAGTTCTACAAAGTTCAGTGGCAAAATCACTCGGAAGATGAAGCAACATGAGAGCAAGAAAGTTACATCCTAGAGTATTATCCCCACCTTCTTTCTGGTCACTGAGGTAGTTGCTTGCATTGAAATGTATTCCTTAGCTCTTTTTCCACACTAGGCACATGAAATCTTGGGACGAGATTTTGTTTTAGGGGGGTAGATTTGTAACACCCTCGGTGTTACATTGTACAATCTTTTGCTAAAACACTGCATGAGCATCATATTTATGTGTAAATGTATGCAATATAGGGTGTAAATCAATGTACGTAACTTAAAACGACCTACGGAAATGCCTAACGAAAGGTAGTTTGTGATGCATGAAATTATCAAGTACGGATGTTCGCGAATTTTTATTGGATGAAAACACTATAGAATGTATATACGGAACTTTAGTGAAGTTAGAAGTATGAACTTTGTAGATGGTGATGAAATACCTACGGTCAAAAAATGAATTCACTAGCTAACATACCTAATAGCTTGGAAATCGAGTTTGACGTGAATCCGATCAAGGCTTAGTCGATTTCGTATGTCTGGAAAGTGGTTGGACAAAGCCATGTTTGATAGTTTTTGTAGGAGAATTGGATTAAGTAGTGGTGTGGTTTCATGGCTTGTTTTAGCAGATTATTATGCCCTCTTAAGAATTGCATAGGTGGCTTGGCGATTGGATCAACGTTTTAGGGTTTTTTGAACGCTTTAAAAATTGTGCGCATGACGTTCCCGGCCGGTTTTATCATGTGAACGCGGTCACCATGCTCCTGTGCCATCGTCGGCACGCCGACCATGTGAGCAAGCACGCGTGCTTGGCCGAGCTCGGCTGGCTACGGTGGCCGGCAGCCCTGGCTGGCAATGGGCCCTCCTCTCTGTCATGATGCACGCTGCCACTGGCGCCGCTGTTGGTGCCCTAGGGCCGCCTATGTCGCATTGTGCTCGGCTCTGCTCCGCCAGACGCCGTCGTCATCCGCTCGGGTGTGTGGCATCGCATGGCCACAGCCATCGTTGCCAGCAAGCGCATGTTTCTTCTACGTCGCGTCATCACATCGCGTGCGCCCAAGCCGCTCGCGTCGCGTCGCCGCTGCTGTTGCTATGCGCGCCTACTGCACCGGCACATGGCCGTGTCACCGTCGTCTTCCAATTAAGGCGCTACGGCCGCACGAGCCATGCTAACTCATACACGCACGCATAGCCTCCCCTGTGTGCCCTTGTCCACTTCTATTGAGTGGCATGCGCCACTCTACGCTCCCCAGCCACCTCCGCCTTTAATGGCGTCGCGTCGACATCACCAAGCCATGCCAGGGCCAGCTCACAGCGTCGGTCCAATCCAAGTAATTGCGCACGCCAGAAGCGCAATTGGGAACCTAGCTATGGGCCAAGCTCGCCCACTGCTGCAGCCGTATCGTGTCGAGCTTCAATTTGAAGATTCCCCGTCGTCGGCCACCTTAAGACCGAATGTCAACGCCCGTCCAATTCGCCTCGCACCGTCCACCTCCATTCAATTCCGTGGCACGATGTCTTTGCCCTGTTCCCCTCCATCCCGTGCGCACCCCATTTTTACCGCCATTGACTTCCCGGCGCTGCTGACATGGTCGCGCCACCGCCGTCCATCGCGAAGCTTGCTATGCGCGCGTGGCCGGACACATCCGGTCCATCCCCAGACAAGCCACCACCAAAAGTAGCTTCGAGGTGAGTTGTTGATGCCCATCCTCTAGTCCTTTCATCTCGGTTGTGCCTGGGCTCATGGGAACATGGCCACCGCCGCCGCAGGGGGTCCGCCACCATGTAGGGAGCTCTGGACAGTATCTCCGTTCACCGCTTCACCGCCCACCGCCTCGTGTTCGCATCTAGGTGAGCATCGGCTCAATATCGGGGGCGGGGAGGGGCTTGGTTGGCCGACGTGACCGTCCTATGCCAGCGCCGCCGCGTCGGTGTGCGCGGGGGTGGCCGGAGGACCCGCCTATGGTAAAGAAGGAAAGGGGGAGGGGAGTATTTGTAAAATAGCTGACTATAGGAATAGTGCTGTGGATTGTGGATGGATTTGGTATTAGTGCGAGGATGTTTTCGCAATTGTGCCAGCGCGCATGGGCCTCCCGTGTCATGGGCCGTCGTCATGTGGTTGGGCAGCGCCAGCGTGGGGCAGCGTTAATGGGTCATGACGTGCGTGCTGCTGCTGCAAAGAGAGTGGGGGCGCCGCGCCGCTCGTGGGCATTTGAGTAGAATCCGTTTTCCATTTTATAAAGGATAGAATTAGCTTTATAATTTACATTCTAAGTTGAACTTTGGAAATTAATATCAATTCACATAAGTAGCCAAAAATTGTGAAATAAATTCTATTGAGTTTCTAAAAATGTGGTCTACCTGATAGTATGATTAGTTTATGTATGCCTATGTTGCTGCTAAGGTCTATTAAATCATTTGGAAGTGCTAATATCATTTAGATTAATGATTGTAGGAATTTTTGTGGCAAATTGGTAATAGCTTTGGATATGAAATTTTTACAGTAGGTTCATTAGATTATTAGGTGCTCACTGTAATTTCTGTAGCCTTAGAATAGGATGATAAATAGAGTAGCTAGCACTCCTTGTTTTATCATATATAGAGTAAATCGATATTAAGAATAGGGATGCCTTTAGTTGCTAAGATAATGCATGCAATGTTTCAAACCTATTCGTGGTAATAATAGGTAACTTAGCATCTTAGTCGGTAGAGCTAGTTTAGTAGCTTGATAGATGCATTTTATTTTAAGAGTTGTTGTTGCCGTATTACTAAGTGTTGCATCATCATTTCATGCATGTAGATAACGAGTTGGTAGAGTTCATGGCTGTGGACGAACAGGAGTATGAGGAGATCATTGAAGAGTACGAGGAGGAGATTCTTGTTCAGGAGGGAGCCCCGGAGCCATCAGTTGCTGACTTTGTTGACACACCGTCTGCCCAAGGCAAGCCCCGATGCATAACCCTTATTTTGAATGATCACTGAATATATATATATATATATATATTATGTGCATTTACGTTACAGGCATTTTATAGAAACTACATGCATAGATATACCTACCTATGAGTCCTACTAGTATAGGTCGAGTAGCTGCTATGCTCAGAATTTTGGTAGCGTGAGTAACCTGTCGTTACTCACAATAGGTTATTATTAAGATCACTCATGATAAAATTGTGGAAAGGAAAAATGGAGACTGGGCAGGGATATGGTTTGGGTATTGGTGGGTGTAAGAGGTTGTGTCCTGTGGCCAATGGGGTATAGCTTGGTTACACTTTTTCCCTGTCTATGTCAGTTAAGGACCGGCCATTGCATTGGACTTTAGGCAAGTCACAGACTTATTATCCCGAGCACATACTTGTGTATGGGCGCAGGAAAGGCTTGTTGCTCTCTTGTCGTGGGTTCCGCTCTTTTCTGGACTGACTGATTGGAGGCGGAGATGGTGGAGGTCTAAGCACCGCACTAAGTCCGGAACTCAAGAGTGGGGGCTTGGAGTCCAAGTTTGGACGGGGACCTGGACCCCGTGATAGGAACCCAATAAACCATAAAGCTTATCATATTCCTTGGAGTCGGTAAATTATTTCCACTAGTCGGATAAGTCTTGCGAGTACATTGTGTACTCATGTTTTATTTACTCCTATTGCAGGTACTACTTAAGGAGTAGCCGTTGTGTAAAGGATTCTTTTGGTAGGTATAGACAGATCCTTGTATATTATCGATAGATATTTCTTTTCATTCCACTGTTAAATTTTCGCGCTCTGAATTTAGTATTGTAATAATATATTTCTAAGAACTCTGGATGTATGAAATGGACTAAGTAATGTAAACTCATTCTCATTATTGGGTCCTAAGGGAAAAAGGTGGATTATTCGGGCTCTCCCTTGGGGTGTGCTCGACGGAATCCGCCCGATGTAGCTCGCTCTCGGGGTGCTTAGTGTCTAGTGGAAGACAAGCACCTCCGTAAGTGCGTTATTTCAGGCGGTTCTGCCACCATGTGGCCTTGAATGACACACTCTTCTTCTTGTCATCCTTCTTCTCCCTCTTTTTTTCCTTCTCATCATCATCTCTATAAGCATCATCGGTCATGATATCTCCTAAGATTTGGTTTGGTGTCATTATGTCCAAACCAGTCCTCACTAGCAAGGTGACCAACATACCAAATCTTGCGGGTAAGCATTTCAAGAACTTATGAGAGAAGTCCTTGTCCTCCACCTTCTCACCAAGTGCTTTGAGATCATTGACAAGCACGTCCATCCGATGGAACATGTCCGGCACACTCTCATCTTCCTTCATCTTGAAGCTAGCAAATTTTTCCTTGAGAATGTATGCCTTTGCACCCTTCATTGTCTTGGTGCCCTCGAATGATTCTTCCAACTTCTTCCAAGCCTCATGAGCCATCTCAGTGTTCTTGATTTGCTCAAATGTTCTCTCATCAATTGCATCATGAATGGCACTTAGAGCAATGTCATTGTGTTGGAGAAGCACTTCTTCGGCCGCGGTGGGATTCTTCGGATCGGCAATCTCAACTTTGGTTTTCACCACTTTCCACACCCTTCTATTGATTGACTTGATATGTGTGATCATCTTTGACTTTCAATATGGATAATTTATGCCAACAAATCGGGGTGGCTTCTTGATGTCGTTGATTTGAGCCATTTTGACACCGAAGGTTGTTAAGCCTCAAATTACGGTGACTATGGCTCCGATACCACTCGAAATGTTCTAATGGCTAGAGGGGGCGAATAGCCTATTAAAAATTTCTACAACAATACTAAGACAAATGATTAGTCAATAAGATGGCGAAGCAAATTTTGCGTTAGCACTATACTTGGGGTTGCAAGCCACTTACCCAATTATATTTTCTATTATCTCTAGTATATCACAACAAAGCTATGTCACTAATAAACACCTAGGTGATCAACCTAGTGAGAGTAATATAATTAAATGATACACTATCTAGTCTTAACTATCATTAGCTCTATCCAAGTGAATGTATAATGAAATACAAGAGAGTGGTAGAGAGGTATACCATCGTGGCAAGTGACCAATGAGTGAATACCAAGGAGACAATCAAGACACACTGATTTTTCCTCTGAGGTTCACTTGCTTGCCGGCAAGCTAGTCCCCGTTGTGATGATTCACTCACTTGGAGGTTCACGCGCTAATTGGCATCACACGCCAAACCCTTAATAGGGTGCCGCACAACCAACACAAGATGAGGATCACACAAGCCACGAGTAATTTACTAGAGTATATTTTGGCTCTCCACCGGGGAAAGATCAATAACCCCTCAAAATCACCACGATCGGAGCCGGAGACAATCATCAACCTCCACTCGACGATCCTCGCTACTCCAAGCCGTCAAGGTGGTGGCAACCACCAAGAGTAACAAGCGAATCCCGTAGCGAAACACGAACACCAAGTGCCTCTAGATACAAACACTCAAGCAATACACTTGGATTCTCTCCCAATCTCACAAAGATGATGAATCAATGATGGGGATGAGTGGGAGGGCTTTGGCTAAGCTCACAAGGTTGCCATATCAATGCAAATGGCCAAGAGACTGAGCTACAGCCGGTAATAGGGCTTAAATAGACAGCCCCACGAATAGAGCCAGAGCCGTTGGCTATTTGTTTCCTGAAAAGTCAGGGCGACCGGACGCGCCGGTCAGATCGACCGGACGCACCGGTCCAGCGTCTCGATCAACGGATGCATGCCACGCGTCGCCTCCGTTCAACCACAGTCGCGGGATCTCAATGGTCGTCTGTCGCACGCCAATGATCAAGTACCAACCAGACGCAGCACAGTGAGATGATCGGATGCTGCAACGCCTGAGTCCGGTCATTTCCAGAGAGCTCCCCAAGCCTCTTTTTTGCGACCGGGAGCGTCCGATCACATGTGACCGGACGCATCTCAGGGTCCGGTCCTCACTGGCTTCTCGCGCCTGCCTGCGTCAGCGTACGTCATCACTAGACGTAGGCCCTGCGCGTCCGGTCACTTTTACCGTGCAGTGTCCGGTCAGTTCTGCGCCCGCACGCCATCTGCTGCCACTAACCGGACGCGCCGGTCCTGCCGAGTCCAGCGTCCGGTCACACGCAGTGACACCTTCTCGCCTCCGTTTCTTCACAAACTTCTTTTTCTTTACAAATGTGCCAACACCACTAAGTGTACACCTTGTGCACATGTGTTTGCATATTTTTACAAATATTTTCAAAGGTGTTAGCACTCCATTAGATCCTAAATGCATATGCAATGAGTTAGAGCATCTAGTGGCACTTTGATAACCATATTTCAATATGAGTTTCACCTCTCTTAATAGTACGGCTATCCATTCTAATTGTGATCACACTTGCTAAGTGTCTTGATCACTTAAACAAAAAAGTTCCTATCAAGTTTCACATTTGCCTTTAGCTTTTTGTTTTTCTCTTTCTTCTTTTCCAAGTCCAAGCATTTGATCATCACCACGCCATCACCATCGGCATGTCATGATCTTCATCTGCTTCACCACTTGGAGTAGTGTTATCTATCTCATAATCACTTTGATAAACTAAGTTAGCACTTAGGGGTTCATCAATTCACCAAAATCAAACTAGAGCTTTTAATGTTTCAAATGTTTCAAAGGTATGTTGTAAGTGTTTCACATAGATATTGCAAAAGTTGATCGGGATGTTGCATATGTTGCAATGGCTATACACGCATGTTGCAAGAGTCTGTTCTAAATATTTCATCTGTTTCTCAGACGTATGTTGCAAGCGTTTTATTTGGATGTTGCATATGTTTCACGCATATATTGCAAGTGTTTTATTTGGAAATTACATATGGTTGCAACGGCTTTCAAGTGTTTTCAGTCGTTTTGTAAGTGTTCGTATGCTACAAGTGCTTCGTCTGGATGTTACAAAAGTAGATCGGGCGTTGCATATGTTGCAACGGGACCCACCTGTCGCTGCCGCCTGCTGCAGCTGCTAGGGCGTCGTGCATGCGGTTCCCATGTGAAGCGGGCCTAGGAAGCAGACGACACATGCACAGACAGTCCCCGTGTGCTCGATACGGAGCAGGGGTGCAAGCGGTCCCCACATGCGCGGGAAGCGGAGCTGAAGCGAGCGGTTCCCGTGTGCGACAGAGGACGCGGGTAGGGGCGACACGTCCACGTGACGCGGGCGCGGGAAACAGGAGGCGCAGGAAACGAAGAGGTGCGCAACACGCGCAACACAAGCAGGCACAGACGTCTGAACGCTAGCATCTCTCGTAAGTTCTTAACTGTATATGAGATAAGTTTCAGGGAGATGTGCGTGATAACCCCTTGGTCGTCATTAATTTGGACAAATTTGGAGGGAGCAAATGTGAGACGTCTGTCTGTTTTTCTTTAGTGGAGTCCGTCTTTTTTTTTAAGGAAAGAGTGGAGTCCGTCTGGTCTACTTTTTTATTTTTTGGCCATGCTTGCAGCCCAGCACGAAGGCTAAGAATTATCGAGCCCAAAGGCCCATCTGGCGCCGCTTCCGGCCCGCTCTATTCTGCTACACTGTCAACTCGTTCTGTCGTACAGCTGCCCGCCGCCGCCGGAGACGGGAGCAGCTGGCCGCAGCGCCTCCCACGGCGCATCAGCTATTCAGCTTGATGCAGGGCCTCCATCCAGAGCCCACTTGGACAACGAAGGTATGTATAACAGCAGTTACATCCCCCCCACCCCCACCCCCCCCTGCAGATGTAGAATGGCTCTACCCCTGTTCACTTGTTTATAAGCCGTATTTTTTCTAGTATTTTTCTGTCATAACAAATCAGCCAACAGTACTTTCAGATATGGCTTATCAGCTAAGTGAACAGAACAATAATTGTTAGATTTGATGTGTCCTTGTAATGTCCCAAGGACCAACAACAACAACCAAATTGGTAGGCAAAGAGTGTAAAATGTCACCTGATCATATGTTGGCCAGATAACACAAGCTGGTTTGTTGCCTGGCTATTGTTCCTTCCAATCCCGGCGAGCAGCCTAGCACAACCAGCCCCAACAGTTTGTGCATATGTGATTCTTTTTCTGGCTTCTTACATCTTTGTCTGCTCATCTGTGATTCCTGAACCTTCCACTCTAGCCCAAATATGATCTATCGATTATTTGTGCCTACCCCCAGCTTGCTTGGGACAAAAAGTCTCTGTTGTTGTATTATAATTGTTAAATTTTTATTAGGTTGTTAACAATTGTTAGCTGCAAAAGATTCTGCACTCTAATTGAACAAATCGTCATGAAATTCACTAACAATGTTTTTCTGCTGCTTTAGCCTGCAGAGTTACAAGAAAACTTTGCATCGATATTTGCAGATATGTTACAATTAGCACTTCTTTTCTTCTATCTCTAAGTATTTGATAACCCTCAGCACAAAAGTACCATATGGACACAGACTTTTAGGTGGCTCTTACCATTACATTTGTGCCACTGACATCTTCTACTAAAACAAGTATCTGAACCACATTTTCCATGGTTGGTCTTCTATCTCTATCTTCCTCCATGCATGAAATGGCCAACCTCATCATTGTTCTTGCTTGCAAATTGTTGAATTCACCATTCAGCCTAGCGTCAACGAAGTCGGCGATCCAAGATGGCTCAATATCATCCAACTGCAACTTTTCTTTGACCAGCCTTGATACCCTTCCAAGGACCATCTCCGCTTCCACATCCTCATTATTTTCCATGTTTGAGACGCGTGCTCCCAATAGTAGTTCCAGTAGCACCACTCCAAAGCTGTAGACATCAACCTTTGCTGTAATCGGGAGACTAGAAACCCATTCAGGTGCTAAATAACCTCTAGTTCCTTGGATCTTTGAAACATTTGTGTTGGATCCACCTCTGCTCAGGAGCTTTGCTAGGCCAAAGTCTGCAATCTTAGGAACCAAGTTCTCATCCAGCAGTATGTTTTCAGGCTTCACGTCGCAGTGGATTACCCACTCTGAACACTCGTGGTGAAGATACGCTAATCCTCTAGCCACCCCTAGCGCAATATCAAATCTTTGCTTCCATCCAAGTAAGATTTCCGAACGCTTTCTGTCAGATAAGAATTTATCCAATGAACCATTCTCAAAGTATTCAGAAACCAATATCCTGTGTGGACCATCGGAACAAAATCCCCAAACTCTCACTAGGTTCATATGATAAATCCTGCTAATCACAGTCAGTTCATGCTGGAATTCTTCTTCACTTTGGTTTATTTCTGCTAACTTCTTCACAGCTACTGCCCTGTTGTCTTTCAAGACACCTTTGTATACAATGCCTGACGCACCCCTTCCAAGTTCATCCTTAAACTTTCTCGTCACCGACACCAACTCTCTGTAGGTGTACCTGCGAAAATGATTAGTTATCATTTCATATCCAGGCTCAGCTGGCCACACTCCTCTCAGTTCTCTGCACTCCCTCCTCAAAATAAACCATCCTAATACAACAAACATTAGCTCTGCCAGAAATATTGCTGATAAGAATCCATAGAAGTACAGATACTTTGATTCACTCTGATCTCTCTTAAGCATATCCAGAAAATCTGCTATGAAGTATTTATTTGTTGTACTACAGTCAGGACCATACTTGGGACCAAAAGGTTGTGATTGCGGAATTGAGGCCTCCAACACTTCTAATCCCTTAGGAATCTTGATGTACATGGTACCAGTACTACCAAGGTTATGCAGGGTTACACCACCAAGAAGAACAGACTTTGGATAGCAATCACCAGTTCCTTCCCAGTATGCAAAACCCTTACAATTGCAATCATGCAGGCACTTGTTCTTGCAAAAATCAAGAGAAACAAAATGATGGGCAGTCATATCATACCCAAAGAAATCGGTGTGGGGTAGCTTAGCAAATTTCACCATCTGTGCATCACAACTGATGTTGGTCTTTGGTCTGCAGCCTTTGCTCTGCTCACTTGGGTCGATGACTTCAAAACCAGGGGCACACGCACAAGCTGGCACAGGAGTATACACACATATTCCGTTTTCGCCACACAGACCGCGTACTTTGCAAAGCTGAGGAAAGGCCATCCATGTGACCGACCATGTTCTGTCTTCCATATTCAGACTGTATAATCTGAGGTTGCCATCATAATCCAGTGTTAGCCGCCTCGTGATCCCAGGACCCCAATCAGCAGCTGTGAAGGTTGCATTGTCACTTCCAAGGAAATGTCCCCAGGTATCAAGAGCCCCAGATGTACTGCTATTGAATGGCACTCTAAGCTTCTCCCAGATAGTCCTACTTGGATTTGGCCAATAGATAAAAGAAATATTTTTCTCATCATCAAACAGAGAAAGAAGGTACTGATCGTCAAAATGGAAGCTGTAGTGGCCAGGAACAAGTAACCTGTTAGTAGAGACCAGCTTTGTAGGAGCAGTAATTCTCTGAGTGGGTAACAAGGTATCAGTAGGAGAATCAAAGCTTTGCCATAGGATGGCACTATCTTTGCCCTTCACAACGAGGTTCCCGGTGCCCAATAGCTGAGCTTGAACATGCCCAGCATCCGAAGCGCTCACATTGTTGGTCCACACAATCTGGCCATTGTAATCTTTTAGAACCATGCTCCCGTCGACATCTAACTCGACTCTGGATCCCCAGGTGTACACAGGGTGGAGAGGATTCGCGCTCCAGATGATGGTTCTTTTGGATGATCTGGAGAACCAGATGGAGAAGGTGGAGGCATTGGGAGAGATGCTGTAGAAGCCGCAGGTGAAAGTGCCATCTGGCGAGTGGAGCACATCAGAGCTGTGCTCTACGGAGAGAGACGAACCCGCTGACAGGAAATCATAGGCTGAGACAAGCGAAAGCAGATGAATCAACGTGAGGAGGAGAAGACTGGCTAAGCTCTCATTCATGGTAGATGCTGCAGCTATTAATGATCAATTGCGTGGAATCAGATGAATGTTGGTCAGGAGAAGCAGGCGCAGAATCAGGGTTATCTTAAAATGGTGGGATATGCGCATAGGATTCAGGTTGCAATGCATTATCATCCATGGACTGAGCTATGGGAAGGTCAGGTTTGGAGTTTGGACAAAGTGGTATGTTCACCATTAGGCAAGTGCGCTCACATGAGTGGTTTGGAAAAGAACAGATTTAGAATTCGTGGTGATATGTTATGGTTACACACCTAATCATGTAAACTTTTGTACAAGTGTTTTATGGAGTATATCCAAAATGTAACCTCTTGTGCGAACTTGTGGTGGCTCGACGTGGGTGCTCGCATATTACTGGATTTATTCTAAAATTTAACGGCGTTATTGTTTTAGTGATTCGCAAAAAAAATATAATCTTTTTGCTCCTAAAGCAGTTCAATTATAAACAGAGAAAAAAGAAACTAATCAGGAGCGGATCAATTATAAATTATAAATTAGAGAGAAATAAAAAGAAGCTAAACCAGCTATGTTTTCAAACTTGTCATGAGAACTTACATCAACATCTTTAGCTTCGGAATTATTCGATTCTTCGTCATGCTCTCAGCAGGTCAACACGCCGCGTCTCCCTAGATAAGTTTGTTGCGTCTATTCTTGACCAATGTCCGCCTAATCCCGGGCCGGTACCCACCACTACGGAGTACACAACAACAGCTCGTGACAGACAGAAAAGCGGCTAATTTGGACTCCGTTCGACAGAAAAGCGGCTAATGTGGACTCCGTTCGGGGCATCTCTGAACTTTCCACGCAGCTTCATCTGAAACCAGCGGCTCTGCTCAAGAAAACATGGTGCAGGTGGGGTAGGACGCATTGTTTAGGTCTCAAATGTCTGTACCTTGTTTACTTTAGCAGAGGAAAAATGGTGACAAAAGCTGGAATGGTTTGTAGCTTATCACGACACTCTCTGGCCCTTCCAGACTTCCACTGTCACTTGCCAGCTGCCTGCTAAACTCCATGCCGGCGTTGGTCAGTTCCTGGTTTCCTGTTGAAAAGAAACAGGCTTACCCATCAAGATCCAGCATGGCATTAGCATCGGTCTGCACTGGCGCGGCGTGGTGACCGACCTTTTACAATTATGTCCTATTGGAAAGCATTGCAAAAAGTAGTGTACAACGATGTCTAATTGTCCAACAAATAATGTTGCATGTTGCTTCAGATCTGAGTCAAACAGCACTGAAAAATCTCACCTAGCAAAGCATCACAATACACTAACGGAACATCGGATCCATTTCCTGCATATTTCCCTCTCGCCTCTTTTCTTTTTCTTTCCTTTTTTTTTTGAACATCTTCTGTTCTTCTGGACAAAACAGAAGATATTTCGAGACAATTCTATTGCAGCTTCTCTTCTCTTTTGTCTCAGAATCATACTAAATGGAGATACAAGAGCAAAAAAAAAAAAAGGAAAACCCAATGCCATGTACTTTCAACATCCTCTATGTTCTGAGAAGCGGCAACAAAATCTCCACGCCAAAGAATGGGGGGTACAAAGCGGCTAGAGGGAACACATTTTCTAAGATCTACAGGCGCAGGCGCTGCGGTAGAGAAGTTAAAAGAAGCCAACATGCTTATTACAAAAAGTAATCTGGGGTCTTGCGCGTCATGTCTGGCTCAATTTGCCGCGGAGCTGGGTCGAATTGGAGGAAGTTCTGATCCATGTTCTCACCGATTTCGAGGATGGCAGCCATGTTCCCGCATCGGTAGCAGTAGTTAGGCGCGCTGAACACTGTCACAACGTTCTTATCCTGCATCACAATACAAAAAAATCAAGATTCTATTCAATTTAATAATCAGTGGTTTGCCTAAGCCTGTGATGGAAGGAGAAACGCACAATTCACATAATATGTAAGAGAAAACAGATGTGCCTAGTCTGATTGGATTAGCCTGTATCTAGGCTGTGCAATGCAGTCAACCTGTGTTTGGTTGCCCAAAGACTCTTATGCGGCCCTTGCACAGCAGATTTGGTGGTACTAAGAAATGCAGCACAAGTCAACGGACATACAAAAATAATATTGTCGCCTTCCCTACCTCTATTAAAAACATGAAACCTTTACTTGAGACAACTACCTACAACACAATCTAAGCAACCAAACACACTGGCTTGGGTTGTATTGCATAAGCTGTAATGGCTAAGGCTAAATGGCTAATGCAAACAACCAATCACACCCTAACATATTGCATACGTTTATGCTGGCTTGGGTTGTGCCGCGTAAAGCCTAATGCAGGTTAAGACTAGTGCAAGCAACCAATCCAACACTTAATGCATGGAGTAATGCATTGTCCCTTATAGCTTTTCTAATACATGGATAAATCATCATTTATTGCAATATGTCATTGCTTCTGAGCAAGCTATATCTTATGCAATGGAATGATCCATGTCTTCTCATAAATAAACACTTCATCAACTTTTCTTTCGGGGAATAATTATGTCCTCCATTAGTGAATAAATCATGCTTAGAAACCATGCAATCTAACTGCTAAAACTTTGGCCGCTAAGATAGTGTTTGGTGATGTTAAGTCACGTAAATGGAAATGGAATCAGATTACACTGTAATCAGAGCTGGAATGGGTGATTGCGATCTTTGTTTGGTTTTTAATGTAAACAGTATCACATGTGAAGAGTTGGTGTACCTACAACCGCATGCGTGCAACTGGACTAGTCAAACCCACCTCATGCACCTTGGGATTGGAGATGGGGAAGATGAAAGTGTGATTTAGGGCATGTTTGGTACTATGGAAGCTAATTCTCTGAGAGAAGTGATTCTCTAACTGAGAATGTTTCTCTATGATAAATTTTATGCTTATATTGAGTTTAGTGAGACTGTGGAGTGAATCGGAAGAAACTACCTTTTTCAGCTCCTGTCCCCCTAGCTCATTTCAGAGAATCACTCGCATAGAATCACTTCTCGGTAAAAAACTATTTGGCAGAGCTCCTCCTAGATTTATCCAGGAAGCTGCTCTCGGAGCCCTGCCAAACAAGCCCTTAAGATCATGCAGCAGCCAGCTACCCGTGGGAACCTGCTAGTGCCTCAGCAGCTAGCCTTGCCTCTGCATTTGACATTTTGACGTCACTTTTCTGATGTGCTTCGGCCCAGAATCTCAAGCAGCCTACAATGTGCCTGCGTCTCATCTCTACAACTGCAAGCAGAGTTTTGACTCTTCTAGCAAGAACAGCAGCTGTCACCATAGGGAAGGCAGAGCAAGCCATAGGACAGGGTAGGTCTGCCCCCATAGGGAAGGCAGAGGAAGCCATAGGACTCATCTTCGTTGAAGGGAGAAGTCAGTGGATCTCTGAACTGAAGGCATCGGCACGGGACAGGAGCAGTTGGGGGGCTGTTGTGGAACCTTGGTCCCAGACAACAGCGTGGGGCCCTAGAGTTGAATCCAACTTCTGAACCTTCAGGCGTACCAAAGGGACTACCAGGGAATAGGGGGTGGTTCTAATGGTGATTTCACTTCCAAATGGATGGAGTATTTTTTTCGAAAACCTAAATGGATGGAGTATTACTGTATAGGATCAATGTTCCTTATGTATAGGGCGTACCTAGTGCAGAGAGCTCCCGCTCTGTGCGGGGTCTGGGGAAGGGTGTCAGTGGCAAGCCTTACCCTCGCTTGTGCAATGCAAGGAGACCGCGACTCGAACCCGGGACCTTCCGGTCACAGGCGGTAAGACTCTACCGCTTGCACCAGGCCTAGCAACAGAAATTCTTATCGATAATTAGGATCCTCAGAAACTTCTGCAGGAATGGGTTCACGTACTTAATAAAAATGTCATGACAGTTTGGTAAACAGAACTCTGATTTTTTTTTTTTAAAAAACAATGGGTAGAATCGAACATGCTGGATACTAACCTGGCACCAATTGAACCCTTCCATTACAAGTTGATGAGCCCTTGAAATAAGACTTAGCCCATTTGTATGGTTGAATTGTTGTGCAATATCTTGGCCAAATGTGTATCCAGCACCCCTTGGTGAAATTCCCCACCCACATCGATCATCCGGGTCAGACCACAAAAGATCACACATAGGTCCTTCATGCGGAACCTACAGCCATTTTAAATAACAGAGAAAATATTAATCAAGGAAAACAAAATGCATAATCAACAAAATATTATATACAAGAACTATGATATTTATACCTTAAAGCCTAATTGAGAGATCATTTGTAAATCATTTAAGAACAATCAGTGTCAAGAAACTGAATGGCTGAAATAGGCTTCTACAGCCATGCAACCAAACAAAGCCCCCTCTTGGCCTCTTCTCTACCTAGCCTGGCTATCCCTAGCTGGTCCAAAATCTAAGCCAGGCAACCAAACAGCCCTTAAATCTCTTTCTCAATGCAACTAAGCTAGGAAGTAAAGTATCATGCAAAGTTGGAAATTGGATCCAATTGCTTCTGTTTTTCCTTGCGGAGTATTCATCTGGTCAGAATAGGAAACCACCCAACTGCAACAAGGTGAACAGATAATTCTGAAATCTGGACTCGTAGTTTCTAAGGTTCTTCTCACAACAAGACAAGAATGTGTTCTGGTCCATGCAGATGCAAAACAAAAGGTTCAATCTCTTCTTCCTTACTAACCTACCTAACAGATATATTTAATAAACGGAACTATCTATGTCTTGACAACCAGACCTGTTATGTCTATGCAGACTTCAGCGATCAACATAGATATCTCAAAAGAAACGGGATCCATACCCAATTCACAAGAAAGATGTGCACAGAATAGTCTACAGTTCAAAATGTGTGACGTGTATAAATTATCCATAATCAGTAACTAGTTCACAGAAATGATGGAAAATTTGTTGCCAACCTCTTGTATGCGATCAAGGGCACGGATATTATCCAATGTATCCAGTGATGGAGAGAGACCACCATGTAGGCAGAAGATCTGCAAAATGGAATTTTCAGTTTTTGTCAGGTATAGACAGAACAGAATCACAAATTCATACCAATGTACTACAACATAACCAGAGAACTAACCTGGTTTTCTATAAGAGCTGTCAGAGGCAAATAATCAAACAAGTCTGTGAAGTACTTCCACACATTTGCGTTTCCATATTTCCGCAAGCATTCGTCATAGAACCCATACCTGTAGCCAAACATTTGATGTAAAGAGCACCCTAGCACTTTGGGTGCGTTTGTATAGTTGCATTTCACAATGTAGGCCAATGCAACAAAACAGCTGAACCAATGTATGCCTCATGGCAAAAGTGTGTTGTATTGTTGTTTATTGTAAGTAAACTTCAGAGTTCTGTCTGCTTTATAACTGAAGTAATAATGGTTACAGTAGTAAGCATGTGATGCCATGACCCAAAACATCCTTTCCAAGCATCGATACTTGATTAGTCCATTAAACATCCCACAGAGAAACTAGATTGTGTTAAGACGTGCTGAGACACTCGCCTTCCATAAAAAAAAAAGGCGTACCCAGTGCAGAGAGCTCCCGCTCTGTGCGGGGTCTGGGGAAGGGTGTTAGTGGCAAGCCTTACCCTCGCCTGTGCAATGCGAGGAGACCGCGACTCGAACCCGGGACCTTCCGGTCACAGGCGGTAAGACTCTACCGCTTGCACCAGGCCCGCCCTTCCCTCTCGCCTTCCATAAAGAGGTCAACAAATTAATATCAAATAATTGTTAGATAAACTAACCAGAACATTATGCAGTTGATTTGATTGTTGAAACTGTGAAACAGAAATCTATATTTGGTTTTCTTTTTTCCAAAAAAAATCTAAATGCGCTAACAGAATAATTCAATCCACAATTTTTTTTAAATCTAGATCTGGTTTGCAGATTAAGGACTGACAGGCATGCAAACAGGGGCGTGGGTTGGAAGGATAGATAAGAACGTACGAGAGAAGTCCTTCACCTTATGTGGGGAATGTTGTCAAGGGTTTAAGCCTAGGTCTGATAAACATGCACTATATATCCTACAGTTAGGAAACCAGACCCAGTGATCTGCAGCTGCAGGTTCGGAATTCTATATCCTGTCAGTTATCCACATCTGAATCTACAGTAGTCTAGAAAATTTTTCCATCTCAAATCAACACTCACTCATCTAAAATGTGGATAGAGGCAGAGTGCAAGTTATGTTAAAATCCAATTCTCAAGAATCAAGATAGAGAGAAAGAAACCTGTGTAGCCAACTTCAGTATCAGCTTATGACTTTCTGGAGCTGAAACTAGGTTATGGAGCTCATTAGACCCCTTTCTACTATAACAAAACCAATAAGATGCTCATGAAAATAATACAAAATTTGATTTGATTTCACAGCAGTTACATGATCACATATGTAGTCCAATTATTATGTCTGATGCCCTTGAAGGATTGAACACGGAAGTAATGTGTAGTTTATCTTAGACACGCATCGTTAATGAAAAATGAAGTAAAGAAGGCTGAAATGCTTTAGGAACCTGAGTACTGCAAAGAAGTAATGATATGGCTGGGAAACAGAGAACGATTTCCCTAATTCACTTGACAGTAGAACTCTTAAGTTTTAAGTCCAATTGTAGAATTCATTAGTATGGACTCAGTGTCCAGGAAACTCATTTCGAATTTACTCCCTCCATTCCAAATTGTATGACGTTTTGACTTTTCTAGATACATGGTTTTTGTTATGCACTTAGATATACACTATGTCTATATAGATAGTGAAAGCTTGGCCTGCGTGCTGCAATTGCCGTTCAGGGCATGTAACAGTGCGAGTTAATAAGTTTGTTTATGTTTTTAGTTTAACTCCTGTCGTGTGGGCCATGAAGGGCGGGCCTGGTGCAAGCGGTAGAGTCTTACCGCCTGTGACCGGAAGGTCCTGGGTTCGAGTCGCGGTCTCCTCGCATTGCACAGGCGAGGGTAAGGCTTGCCACTGACACCCTTCCCCAGACCCCGCACAGAGCGGGAGCTCTCTGCACTGGGTACGCCCTTTTTTCTGTCGTGTGGGCCATCCGGTTTAGCTGGTTCGGCAAGCTTCTGGGTAAGGTCTACCAGAGTACTAGTTGGCCGAACCCTCTGTGTTCAGACCAATCTGGTTCAGTTTTAGCATGTTAATAATGTGTTACGTGGAACGAATGCTGAACTTCTGTAATTTCGTTGCTTACAAGTAATGAAATTTGGTTCGTCCGAGGTGGGAAAAAGATATAGATAGTGAAAGCAATGTATCTAGAAAAAGTCAGAACGTCTAACACTTTGAAACGGAGGTAGTAATAATTTAAAGGGAAAATTACTTAATAATGCCCTCATGTTTTCAGTGGCTGCGATAAAAAAATTCTCATACTGAAATTAGTAATTCTGTACTGCTGTTCAGCTAAAGGAATAGGAACTCACACTTGAGTTATTTGTCTGCTCTCATGATTTCCTCTCAATATTGTAATTCTGTCTCTATAACGTACTTTTAGAGCCACTAACAGCGACACAGTCTCCACTGAGTAGTAGCCACGGTCTGCAGAAAAAACCCGTAGTCAACTCAACTGTGGTATGGAAACAAACAAACTATCAAAAGCAATAGAAAGTTTAGATATAAAGACAGGAAGCTTCCCTAGTACCTTGACAAATTAACTGGAAAAGGTAGCATTTGCTGAAACACGTCTAATATTGCACAGCACTAGGACGCAACACATCAAAAATTGCAGGAAAGTTTAATTGAACCTCGTCCTGTTTGTGTGTATGCCCATATGCTAATGCTAGGTGACCTAGGTCCATAAAAATTGCAGACATAACAAGCATGTTTTGCAGACAAGGCTCTTACTTGTATACTCCCTCCGTCTCAGGATAGAAGGTGCAACTCCCTTTGGCACCAAGACCAATAAGTAAATTAACTCCTACACATTAAAGGCGTTTTGGTTCTCCATCCAATTTACTGTGATGCCGCATGCGTGCATGCAGAAACGGTCTAGCCAATTAGCTTCCAGCATTCACGCATGCATGCTGCACAAATGCATTCCCGAGGGAGCCCAGGAGTCAGATTTGGTCCTGCATTAGTTGTTGCATGCGGGAGCTAAAGTGCAGGCGCCTTGTATCATGGGACTAAGAAAAAAAACAGCTACGCCTTATAACTATTCAAGAATGCTTTACGTGTACAATCAGTGTGAGCGATAGTGTAGCGTACAATCAGTAGAGAACACACATCTATGCCATAAAATTAAAAAGATTCACGTTTTGAACTTCTTATATACAGTAACCAGAAACATCATCTAATTGCCAATCTGCAGAAGTTTTTTAAGGCTCTGTTTGGATGTAGATATTGGCTTGGAGGAATTGAATTGGATAGCAATACCAATGCAACGCTGAAATAGAATTAGGTAAAATACCAAATATATTGTTTGGTTGCACAGAGAATCTATAGTTGGAATCTGAGGCCCGTCATCTCTCCCCTTCCTCACGCGCTCGCCCCTACGGCCCTACCTCCGCGCCGCTCCGCTCGCCTGCTATCCACGGCACACGCAGGCCTGCACTCCAATCGGAGATCAAGTCTTTGTTCTCCTTTCGCACGCCCGGCGCCACAAGCGCGGCTCGTCGCGGCGTCCCGCTGTACTTCGTCGATGCGCCGGCTTCTTCCTCTGCTCCGCCTCCGGCTTGCGACCCCGCCACCTCCACAGCGCCTTCTTGGCCGCACGCAGGCAGCGGTGGACTGGCGCCCAGGGATCCGCCCCGATGTCCGCGCGGGCACCTGGAACCCGGTGGCGCTTGGCCTCCAAAGCGCGGAAGTCTTCAACATGGCCACCGGCAGCGGCGGCTTCTCCTCCCCCGACGAAGGGGAGTCCTCCTCGACCTGAAGGCCAGCAGCAGCGGCGGCACGGTGGGAACCGGGAGCGGCGGCGGTGGCTCTCGGCGGCTGCGGTAGTGCGCCGGGGGATCCACAGGAGTGTGGCGGAGGTGCACCGGGAGATCCACAGGACGCAGCTGCGGAGGCGCACTGGGCCGAGCTCTGCCTCCAGCGGCTGTTGGGCAAGAGTCTCCGGTGAGGATCTACATGATGCGGCGGCAGTCAGGCGGGAGCCTCCTGCGGCAATGGTGAGGCGAGAGCAGCCAGCGGGGTTCGATGGAGCGGGTAAGTGAATTCGGTCCAATACAGAGGGGTCGAGCTCGGTTTTGAAGGGAGGCCGATTCAATTATAGGCGAATACCGTGGAATCGTGCTTCGATTCCATCTCACAATACTGAAGACATCCAAACAGCAGAATTGGAAAAGTCACATCCAATTCCAAATCCCAGGTCTCAATGTCTACATCCAAACGGGGTATAAGTCACTTAACAGATACCAAATCGACTAATCCATCACATAATAACGCCCGAAAGAATTTTTTTTTATCTATGAAACAACAGTGAGGAAGCCAAAATCAGCTTGAACAATCCATTTAGCATTAATAACCCCATCCATTTAACCATAATCAGCTTGAGCACCTCAGTTCCCAAGCTCGATCTATTGAAATTAATACTCCTAACTGGTAACAGTCTCCAAAGAACCAGATCGAACCACCATGCAAACCAACAGATCGACCGGAACCAAGAACGAGTCTGGACTAGGATAGGCCGGGGGACTGACCGACGTAGTCGCCCATAAAGAGGTAGTTGGTGTCGGGCGCGTCGCCGCCGATGCGGAAGAGCTCGATGAGGTCGTAGAACTGGCCGTGGATGTCGCCGCAGACGGTGACGGGGCAGCGCACGGGCTGCACGTTCCACTCCTCCATGAGGATCGCCTTGGCCTGCTCGCATAGCGCCTTGACCTCCGCCTCCGGCAGGAACTTGCAATCCCGCAGCTGCGAGATCTGGAGGTCCAGATCCGCGTGCGACGGCATCGCCGCTGCCGCTGCCGCTCCGCTCTACCTCAAACCTCCCCTTCCCTCCGCCTTACCTAGTTCCCTCCGCCGCCGCCCCAGCCAGCACAGCCGAGGAGGAAGGAGGAGAAGCGCGGGACCCAGCAAGGCCGCCTGCAAGGAGGGGCGCCGAGGCGCGCGGGGTGGACGGGATCGAAGAGGACGGAGGTGGGGGGCGAGGAGGGCTAGTGCTTATGCCTCCATCTTCCCTCTCGCTTCGCGGTGTTTGTTCGTGGATGGGGAGCTTTTCTTTTTTTTTCTCGCTGTCTTGGTATTTGTTTTCGATTTGGCTTTCGGCTTTTTTGTTTGGTTTGGTGATTTGGTCCTTGGTCAGAGTAGTTTTATGGTCTTGTTTAGATGGTAAGTTTTTTCACTCTCTCTTCGTCACATCAAATCTTTAGATATATGTATAGAGTATTAAATGTAGATAAAAAAATAACTAATTATACATTTTGATTGTAAATTACAAGATGAATCTTTTGAGTCTAGTTAGGCCATAATTGGATAATAATTGTCAAATACAAACGAAGTGCTACAGTGCCAAATACTAATTGCTAACCCCAATTCTAAATAAGACCTATGTATTGTTTTATCAAAGAAAGGCAAGGCGGCGTACTTTCCAGGTGGAGGGATTAGAGAATGGCAGGATGTTTCGTGGTGGGGATGTTTGTGGGTTCTTCCATGATTGTTTGAATTTTGGATGAATCCATTTTAACCTACCTCCTATTTAGGGTTCCTAGCATTTTTAAATGGGAACCCTACAGTTTTAATCTGAATTATTTTTTTAAAAAAAAGTTGAGGCACCGTCGATTTCCTGCGATAATGCATCCCTGAGCTAGACAGAACACTTTAGCTACACCAAAATCATTTAATCAGCCACCTAGGAACTCAGTGTGTCTTTGTTTTTATTATTACTACCCACAACAGGCATATGTTTGGTTGGACGATACTAGAACAAGGTAAGATAAATTTTAGCACACAAAGGATGAGACGATTTTCAAGAGGGAATAAATCTCTCAGATGGTGGATATCTCTTGACGCGCTTCAACTAGTGCGCGGTTGAGTCCACTATTGTCCCTTCGTCGCCCTCGCACACGCATTCAGGGCAAGTCTATATCGGACCCACTATTCTCGTCGACATCTTCTACCTTCTATATCTCATCGACCGTCACACTGGCACGCTTGTGGTGAAGCTCGCGGTCCCAACCATTGTCGCGTGGTGACTATGCTCACTTCATCACTTGGTTGAATCGTCCTACCGTGGGTTCGATTCAGCGACAGTGATAACTAATCTGACCATGGGTCAATGCATGTGATTTCGATGGCTTAAGCACCCAAGACACAAAAGGGTTTGTCCTAGTTCGGGAGTCTAAGCCCTACGTCTAGCAGTGGTGTTCATGTTAGAATGCTCAAACGAGTTCTTACAACGGTGGAGAGAGTTGCAGGGAAGCACTAAGCTAGTGATCTAGGGTTTTATCTATCTCGGTTAGGTCGATCCATTCTACAGGAGCCCATGCCCAACCTTATATACTCGGAAGGCATGACGTGTACAAGTAGGGTGGTTCGCTACCATATTCTAGGGTTTTGTGTCCTTATCTTTAGTTTGGTGGCTGATAGCCCTGAACCGTCCCTCACATCCTCTATTGGAGTCTAGAGTTGACCGTGAGAAGTCAAAGTTCCCGTTGTGTCGTGTCTGGATTTGTCTCCCTTGTGGCGTCCGTCACACGCCAAGGACATGCCCGCTTGCACGAAGAGGCTAACCAGCGGGCCCGAGCGCCTCCACATAGTGGCCACACGTCCATCCTTGTTGCTTTGTGTAATGCCTCGAGCGTGATCTTGAGCTGGGAGTGGCTGACAACCTCGCAAAGGGCGAGGGAATAGAGCCACGATAGGGCCTGGCACCCTGCGACTCTGCCCTTGTGTCAGGTTCGGACCATATCATTCTAATTACGGAGGAATATTTCTCACGTCAGTTGGGGCAGAAAGCCAGCGACATGATAGTGTGCGCATCCTCCCTTGATCGGCTACTGCCTTCCAAGGTCGAGAGCCTTGCGGGCCAGGCTGAGCCCCTCGGACGCATGCTTATCTCCTTGCCCTATGTGCCAGAGGCTAAGTCCTCTTTCTAAAGTGAGTTGTCTTATGCCCATTACGCCTGATGTGGTAGTCCAGAGTGTGCACATCAGCATTCATGATGGTGTAGTCCCTGAGCCCTTGCTGATTAGGAGAATCAATTAGAGGGGTTAATCGTACTATCAGGGTGCTAATTTGTGGGCTTAGGTAACCCCTTAGATAGGAACCCCTGATCCCCTCGTGGCCTCCCGAGCCATATTGGGGATGTCGACAAGGGGATCTTATCTTTTCTCAAACCGTTCGCTCAGGCAAGGTAGGCCCCCATC
Organism: Miscanthus lutarioriparius; assembly: GCA_904845875.1. NCBI lineage: Eukaryota > Viridiplantae > Streptophyta > Magnoliopsida > Poales > Poaceae > Miscanthus > Miscanthus lutarioriparius. The sequence continues at coordinate 30,524,059 of CAJGYO010000018.1, forward strand.
TTGGATTCAGTTGTTCGTCTAAGGACATCAGGAGCGTCGTCATGGCTTATGGGATGGGTAATGTCCTCGGTGAGTTCAACCTGGTCAAGCATGAGCGGAGGCCCGGTCTATCCCTCGAAGGCGTTTGGCTTTGAGACTGCATGAGGCGCCCCAATTACCCAACCTGTAGTGGGTCAAACGTCTCTCTCGGTGCCAGCATGTCGCTTGATGTACCACCCCTGTGGAAGGGTTCGATAGTAGGCGTCATTGGCTCAGGCTCCACGTTGCGACGGCCGGAGCATTCGGCATGCCCGAGCTAAAGCCGCTGGTGGGTCTATCACGCCATGCCCGTCGCTCTCTCATTCCCTAGGTCTAGAGGCGGTCACGTGCCGTCTGCCAGCTAGACTTCGAACCCCTGGTGTCATGGGGCAGAGGAGACCTGGACCTATCGTGGGTCCTTTGTTGGGGGGTAATTTTGGAAAAAAATAAAAAATTGTTCGGTTTGCATGAAACTGAGTGGATCATTGGTTCCATAAAACCAGCTGGTTCAACCAATTTTTAACGGTCCCGATTACATGAACAGTCTTTTTTTATGAACCAAACCATTATTATATTTGGTTCGGTCTTTTATCGGTACTAGTGGCAATGCACGTGCAGCACGCATGTGTTTATATCTATGATAGATGACATCCTATTATATTAGTTTCACTATGAGTTATCAATTTTACCCCCATCAAATTAATGGCCAGACTTTGACAAATCCAAATTCCAAGATGATATAGATATACATATAAATGTTATCATATATATAAGTCTAACTTCCCTTAATAACAAACAATACATTGATTAAAATTAAAACATGATTCAATAATTTATTACATTATTATATTAAACAATATATTTGTAGACGTAAACAAAACAATAGGATTAAGGAAGAACACAACGAACCGTGGAAGTTTGCTGTCATACAAGCTCAACGATTATATTGACATTTACGACCTGTAGCCCGAGATATCTCTTTCTTATCATTAAGAAATGTAGCATACTTCTCCTTAGCATGTTGGTGTCTAAGTCCCCCGTGTCCAAGTTCTTGATATCTGAAAAATCATCGTATTATTACTTATTATCCCTTGTACATTATTCACCTCACTGGATGGAAAACGATGCAGTGACAAAAGGGATGACCACAAATTGAGATGCTCTCCTCTACAAATCTTGATGATTATTAAACAGTATATATTAATTCTAATAATTGAATGTTGACACATAGAAATCATCCTATTATAACTTAAATTAATAAGCTACTTACACAGGAGTTGCTGACATTTCCCTTGGATATATAGAGACTGAACCACCACATACCTTTATCTTAGGAGTCGATGGGGGTGAACTGTAGTTCCTTATGATGGCCAGCATCGAGCTTGGAGAAACACTGCCACCCGCTAGGGAACCTGTGAAGTGAGGAATGTACAACAAGACCACATGTGTTCCCTGTGTGCATGCCACACTGGCTTGGGATTAGCTCCTCCGCTTTCCTACTGTGTCACGGTCGCTTCGCGGTGGCTATGCAATCAATGGCACACACGTCCTCAATTGGCCAATGGCAAAGGAAGGATTAAAAGTAAGGCATGGAGAAATTCGTAATATAGATAACAAAGGTAATCATCTCTAGGCGCCACCGTTAATTTACCGAAGTGTATAAAACACATACCAAATAAATATATTGAAATTAACATGTAAAATTACACATTATAATAGATAATAATAAATCTCAGTTTCTTTAGATACCGCGCTTGTGCTTTCTTTTCTAATGCCGTGCTTTCCGAATTAGCCAACCAAAATATAAATTTAACCAACAAATAGAACAAATAAACTAATGTAGTCAATTATATTATAGACGAAGTAAGAACAACTAATAAGGAATAAGAAGGAACAAAGAAGCAGCTACGGCTATGGCCCTTACCTGATCAAGTGGAAGAGTGCATTCGTCAGTTTGTCTTTGTACACAGACAACACCGATATATAGGTCGGCAGCGCGGGCAAAAATTGTGCCGTCATGGCTTCGGCGGTCGGCAACACCGGCACGAATGACGCCTTCATGGCTCCGATGGGTCGGCAGCACCAGCACGAATTATGCCTTCATGGCTCCGCGCCTCCGCCCGTGGATGACGGTGGCCTGCAGGCGTTGCAAATTCGTGAATACTGGTGGATTCAGGATTTTGCCAAACGGTACCCGCACTAAATTTTCCAATGCAATTCGGTAAAATCCATTTAACAAATTAGTAAATAATTATAAAATTTACCTATAAATTGATATAGAAGTACTAAATAATTACATTAATTAGCCAACGAATAATTGAAATATAACTTGCAAACAGGAATTACATATTTGCATACCTTTTTTTTTTAGATTGATCGGAGACCTGTGAGTGATCAATCTTGTTTTGCCTTTGTCCCTTTGCGTGTCAACTTGTCAGGCTGGAATGCCGGCTGCCGGCTGCCAGCTGCCTGGCTCTTGCTGCCCGCGTCTGCCGTGGTGGGCGAGCGCGGAGAGAGAATTTGAGGCGGCGGCGGCACAAGGTCAGGGAGACGGGGTGCGGAAGGTTTCGGTGGACAGAGATACAGGTCTGTTCGTCTGTTAATAAAGTCGGCTGCAAGCGAATAAGCTCATAGATAGGCATCTCGTGCGCCGAGGGGAGGGGGATGCGGGAGATACAAGTTTTCTACATAGATGGTGGGGCGGAGTGGGCGGGTAGGAAATTTGACGGTGAAAAAAAGAGAGGAGAGTGCGGTTCAAGAGAGAAACACGCGTAAACATTTACAAGTTTACAGTTTGGATCCACTTATCAGATTATAGTGGTTGACTTAGATTTGTTGAATATATTTTTAAAGTAGATTTAAGGGACAAGAATTAAGGTAGGTATAAAACATCAAGTGATGAACTATTTTCAATTTATTCGCTCTTTTATAGTATAGACTAGGTAGCGTGCTCGTGCGTTGCTACGGGACAACTAAATCTTTTATACTATAAACACATGGATCGCACGATAAGATAATAATACTGTTAAATTAAATATCGACGTCAAAGTGACATTTAATTCAAAAAGCAAAGTTCGTGAAATTAACACAGTCACGGAGAGCGCGACGTCGCAGGCTCACAAATTCTACTGTATAGATTTTTTCGTGATACGACTAAGATAATATTTTATATCGGTAGAAAGAATTCTACGATATCTATTTCTTTCATACTCCAATAAATCAATGTATGAGTTCCACTGCATCTCCATATAATCATGTACACACAAGTTCGAGTATATATGTAAATAGGTTCGTGTCCGTGCGTTGCTACGGGACAGCTAAACTTTTATACTAAAAACACACGGATCGCACGATAAGATAACAATACTATAAAAGTATATGACCGACGTTAAAGTGACATTTAATCAAAAAGCTAAGTTCGTGAAATTTACACAGTCATAGAGAGCATGGCGTCGCAGACTCATAAACCCTACTGTGTAGATCTTTCCGTGATGCGGCTAAAATCATTTTTTATACCGGCAGGAAGAGATTTCCGATATCCATTTCTTTCGTGCGCCAATAAATCCACGAATAAGTTCCACCACGTCTCCATACCATCCTGTATACGCCGCTGGCAAGCGAATTAGCCACAACTTATGTAATTAGTTTTATAATTAGCTCATGTTTAGTTCTCATAATTGATATTTAAAAATTCAATGTGACAGGGACTAAAGTTTAGTCCTGTGATCCAAATACACCCTAATTCTCGGCTCCTGCTGGCTGCTCACTTGCACCACCATGCCTATGTGTTTGCACGTATATACTCTATTGCTAGAACGTCTAAGATAGTCTTTAAGGTTGTCATTTGTGTATACTGTAGGATTGGGATGCTTTGCAATGATCCATGAGGGTGTCCACGAGAGTCGAAATTTTTTATACCACTGGCTCCGTTCACGTGCCCTTAAATCCGGCTTGATCCGTTTTTTTTTCATCCGGAACAGTATTTTTCTCTCACAGATTCCTTCAGAATTTCTCCAAACCATCCAATTTTTTCCAGAACCATACCATCCGAACGGGGCCATTATGATGTCTAAGCTTACCAATCAGACAGTGACGAACTTGATTGTTAAAATATTTTTAACACTGCTTTTATATACTCGCTCTGTCCCAAAATAGAATTCATTCTCGCTTTTCGAGAAACCATTTTTTTTTAACTTCGACCAATTATAATACAGGTATTTTTTACATGCATGTGGCCTCAGGAGTCGATCAATTGATTGTTAAATGTTGCACGTGTTTTTTACAAACCTAGTCAAATTTAAGAAAGTTTGACTTGCACACATCCATAACGACTTATATTTTGGGTCAGAGGAAGTATATGCTAATGGAAGTAGTCAACTAAAAGTCGTGATGAACACAACAATGCTTTCATATTATATGCTAATTGGAGTACGAAGAAACGTAGAGGAATGGACCTATATACAAATGGTGGAAATATTCGTTTAGGAAATTGCAGAAGATTCACCAGTCTTACCGTGTATAACCTGCACATCTTTTATTTGGTACCACTGATGTTCTCAAGGAGCAGCCACTTTTTAATTTCAGGTCTGCATGCTAGAAACACTAAAATTAAGGGCCAACTTCATTGAGTCGTCTTGCTTAATCTTTGCCAATTGTTTCCTTCCATGCATGATTATTATTTTCTTCCATGCATGTGGCCTCAGGTGATCGATTTGTTTTCTTCAAAGCAGGCGGGGATCGCATGAATGACAATTTCTTTTTCTATCGCGTGGGGTATCGCATGGCCGGAAGGGAGGAGTCTTGCTTTGATCTTTGCCAATTATTTCCTTCCATGCATGATTATTGTTTTCTTCCATACATGTGGCCTCAGGTAATCGATTTGTTTCCTTCAAAGCAGGCAGGGATCGTAGGGACGGCAGTTTCTTTTTCTATCGCGTGGGGTATCGCATGGCCGGAAGAGAGGAGCGGCCCCAGAAAAAAAATCGCACCAAAAAATAGTCTTACTTTTAGTCTTTTTAGTCGTAAGAGATAATCACTGGTTCAGTCCTAATAACTATGCCAGTTGCCTAGTTGGGTTAAAGCCCCTAAAATAGGAAGACCTTAAATCACCCCCTCGGCCAAAGCCCCTAAAATAGGAAGACCTCAAATCACCCCCTCCAACTTTTATTCTTGTGGGCTCTCTCTCGACACAAGTGCCCCTCCCCACTGACCTGCCTATCCACATCGACTGGCTCCCTGCCATGGGCGCCCCTCCTTGCCAAGCCTGTCCTCGCTGAGTCTCCTTTTTGAGCCCATCCTCGTACATAGATGGGAGAAAAGGCAAAAAGAACACACAACTAGTGACATGAGGATCCAGTTGTCATAAAAAGGTATAGGCTTAAAATTGAGTCTGTTGCTGTGCTGGAGTTTGAGTAGAAATTTGAGAGTCGAAAAAAAGAAAGGCCTTCAAATTCTATGGCTATATTTGGTTTAACTTCTCGAAATTGCTTCTGCTGCTAAAAAAGCAAATACCAACCATCAGGCAAAACTAGAAACTGTTTTTTACAGAAACAACTATTTTTATGCAGTATAATTTTCGCAACTCTTGGCCTTTTGTCTTTTCAAATGAGTGAAATAAACATACTCACTCCATTCCAAATTATAAGTCATTACAAGAATCTTGATAGTCAAACCATCTCAAGTTTGACCAAAATTATAGAAAAAATTAAAAAGTTTTATAACATCAAATATGTATACTATGAAATAATTAATGAAGACTCTAATGATACTTAGTTGGTGCCATAAATATTATTATTTTATAATATAAATTTGGTTAAACTTGAGATCCTTTGACTGTCAAGATTCTTGTAATAACTTATAATTTAGAACGTAGGGAGTACATCTTACAAGCGTTTTAAGATCGACAAAGGGAGCATAAATTTTGTAGTTGTTTTAGGATCTATTTGCATCCATTAGTACTAAAAATTAGCTGACTAATATCTAATACCTGTTAATTTTTAGTAGGAGGTTGTTTGGATTCACCTACTACTAATTGGTGGTTGGATATTGGGTCAAATGTGTATATGAACTATCAACACCTATTAACAACACCAAACCTGCTAATGAAATTAATAGTTAGCAGCCCTCTAGCTAATAATTAGCATATTTATTAGCAGATCTGTTTGGATTCACTATTACTAATTTTAGCTGCTAATTTTTAATGCTAAAGGTTCATATTACAATTTTTTCAGCATAAATATAGGTCACAATAGCTTTTTTCTGTTATAGAATAACAGCACCTTTTTTCATAGTGGAGACCTTGCTAATGCTGAAGATGAGAAGCTCGGCAACACAACCATAGACGGTTGTAACACAGATATTTGTCATTTGACCTCAGCTTGCTTTGCGACCTGAGCAAAATACCCGCTACCCGTAACCCGAACCTGAAATATGTAGCCCCGAGCGTCGCATCTCCGCCCTCACCAGCCGCTTGAACTTTGGAGCGGCAGAGCCCCTTGAACCCCTCTCGCTGCACACCGCCACGCCGCGCTCCGCTCTCGTCCCATCCCCTCTCTTCCCCGATGGACGCACCGACGAAGCGGCGGAACCAGCCCGGCGGCGCGCACCCTACACGCCGTAAGGTCGTGGAGGAGCCCTTCCACCCCGCACCCCCTACACCTGCCGCGGCGGCGGCGTCCCCGTCCCGCCTCGTCGGCGCCATCGTCGAGAAGGGCTTCGCTGCCGCCGCGCCCTCCTCCGCGCCCCGCCCCTCCGTCCTCCCCTTCCCCGTCGCCCGCCACCGCTCCCACGGCCCCGTAAGCCGCCGCCGTCCTCCCAAACCCTAGGCCCCTAACCCCCTAACCTCGATTTGCTTCGTTGCTTTTTGATTGTATACTCCCCGCTGACCAACTACTTCTTCCCGTTTCGCAGCACTGGGGTCCCGCGGCGAAGGACGCCTCCAAGAATGGGGCTGCGGACGACGACGACGAGATGGACATGGACGAGACAGACTACCATTCTGTGGCGGCTGATGCAGCTGGTCCTGTGCCAAGGAAGGAGAAGAAGGGCATGGATTTTAGCCAGTGGCGTGAGTTTGTTGGCGATGCTCCCCCCAAGCGGAGGCAGGGGAAGCCAGTGCAGGCCAAGAAACAGAGTGATCAGAGAATTGATGCTGGGGCTGTGGCTTCTAAGGTTGGTGGTGTGGCAGCTACGGGGAGAGCATTGGAGGGAGGTGCTATGCGGCTTGACAGTGGAGGTGGAGGAGGTGCTATGCGGCTTGACAGTGGGAATGCTAGGGAAGGACCAGGTGCTGTGCTTTCGGTTTCTGATGTGGTGTCCAAGAAGCCAATGAGTCAGGCTGAATCGAGAGATGAATTGGTGAAGGCAGGTGAGGTTAGGAATTCGACATCACAAGCAGAGAGTATGGACCTGGACGGCAGGGAGTCATCGATGGAAGCAGAGATCAGTGCAGAGAACATGGCTAGGTTGGCTGGGATGTCTGCAGGGGAGATTGCAGAGGCCCAAGCAGATATTGTAAATAAGCTGAACCCTGCATTGGTGGAGATGCTGAGGCGGCGGGGAAGGGAGAAATCTGGAGGCACGAAGGATGTGGGTAAGGACAAGGGTCTGGAAAACTCAGGACCGCAGAAGACCAAAAGGGCTACACCAGGGGATTGGTTGACTGCTGGTGAACATAGTGGGCACTCTTGGAAGGTGTGGAGTGAGAGAGTGGAGCGGATCAGGTCTTGTAGGTTCACATTAGATGGAGACATATTGGGGTTCCAATTTTCTCACGAGCAACAAGATGGTATATCACATGGTTTTGCTCATCTGAGCTACATTTGCTTCTGTTGGTGACTTGATGTGGTATCCTTTAGATGACAACCTATATCTCCCACTTTCAGGCAAGAAGATGCATTCAGAAAGTGTTGCTGAGCGTGATTTCCTTAGAACTGAAGGAGATCCTGCAGCTGTTGGGTACACAATCAAGGAGGCAGTGGCACTTACCAGGAGCATGGTTTGTTTTTTATACACCCTCTGTTTCTAATATTATTTGTCCATTTACTTGGAGGGTTTTTCCTGTCGAATATGAAGGAGAGCTGCCTATCATTGCATTAAGAAGAAAGCCCAGAATACAATGCGCACACAACACACGCCACACCCACACACCAGTCACTCTTAGTTAGAATCGCTTCAGTTACATCAAAAACATGAGCCGACCTGAACACTATCAAGCCAACTACTTGGCGACTACCTCCAGATGTGATAACCCCTTAGTGCCAGCAAGGCACCAAAGATGGGCCTCAAGGATATTTCTAATCACAAGCTAAATGCTGAGATTGGCTCCATTAAACACACAGACACAGTCATTATGATGTTTCCACATCATCCAAGCACTTTGGACAATTAGCGAGTTCAAATCTTTCTTGACTTTCTCCACTGCATCCAACCATTTACTTGGGAAGGGTTATTCCAAAAATGTCTTCTCAATAAGAAAATTAAAAGTGTGATTGTTACGATAATTTCCACGCTCTATCCTAGTGATGTGAAATAGGCTCAGGATTTCCAGCATGGAATAAAATATGTATTACTTCTTGAGTTCTTGTGGCCTTTGTATTATGCACTATTTTATGGGGTACATATTTTACTTATATTTTTTTCAAGGATTGGTTATTTTTTTCATTTCTCGATTTGTGGATCCCAAGGAATATACGTTGTTAAGGTGAAAAAAGGCCTTTAGTTCTTAATTTGTATCATGCATATGCCATGCTTATGTCACAGTATGACGTCTAAAGGTGTGTTAGCCTGTGTGTCCATGCATGTGTCCAGGTTCATTGTGTCTAGCAGATTTTCAGATAGTAGTCAAGGAGAATAATAGACAATCATAGGAGTTATGACTGCAGTAATTAGGAGGATATCATGGGCAGGTGTATGAGCTATATATATGAAAAAATGGGAGAGAGAGAGAGGGAGGGAGGGAGGGAGGAGGAGGATGGATGGATGGATGGATTTGCTGTATATATGATAAAATGGTGAGAGAGAGGGAGTGATTTCCTAGTGTCTGTGATAAACATTGAAGATAGAGGGAGTGACTTCCTAGTGTGTGTTTATAATGAACACTGAGAAAGGAGGGAGTGATTTCTGTCAAGTTGTTAGGTGAGGTAATGAGTTTTTTTCACAAATTTGGTTTGTGTAGAGCATCAGCTATTGAACTGGTTATCTGTCAAGTTCAATGTTATAGTCTATTTTATACGTCTGTGTCAACATAGGAGTGCCATGGCGAGCGTAGTAAATACTAAGTAGTAACTGTCATTACTTCAGGTTTCAAAGAATGCATTTTTTACATCATTTGTTAAAATATATTTTTTAATTTTTAAAAGTTGCAACATCAAGACATGTGATATAATTCAGCTTCCTCAAATTGTAGGTTCCGGGGCAGCGTGTGCTTGCATTTCAACTTCTTGCTTCTATTCTGAATAGGGCATTGCAGAACCTTCATAAGATTGATCTAATGGATAATGTTAAAGGAATGAATTCTAATGAAGAATTCGATGACTGGCAAGCAATTTGGTCCTATGCCCTTGGGCCTGAACCAGAGTTGGTACTCTCCCTAAGGTAAAAATACCTTTCTTAAATACCCCCTTTGTTATCAATGAAGACCCATTTTCTTGGGAGTTAGCTTCACAATTTTATCTTCTGAGGAAAAGAGTGGAGCTATTGCATGGCTTCTACTCTTTACCCCTATCTATTGCTGGCACTGGCATGCTATCTACTGAGTGTTTGTGCTATGTGACCTTGTGATCTAAACGTTATTCCTTATTTATTGGATTCAGTGCTTCCTTGTTACATGCACGGAGTAATATTATGCATTCAGATTTACGATGTGTATAAATGAAGAGAACCATAAATGGAATATTTGAATAGTTTGATCAGTAGTAAACATGTAAAAACAATCGTGGACCTCTCATATTTGTGTTGTCCCTTAGCTTTGTATTTTAAAGGTGGCATTCGTGTCGGTGTTTGCGTGTGCATCCACCTTGTTATCTGAAATACATGGTTGCATTCTTTTTGTTTGACCCAAAGCTAACTATTTGGATCTGGGACCTAGTGATGCCAGTTTCTTTTCTTTCCTATTTTCTACTTTGCACTTTCTGTTACTAACTGAAGCATTTGCAGGATGGCTTTGGATGATAACCATGATTCTGTAGTTCTGAGTTGTGCTAAAGTAGTTAATGTCATGCTGAGCTGTGAGTTCAATGAATCCTATTTTGAATTTTCAGAGGTAACTTTGTCTTTTTTGGGAGGTTCTCTATTTTTTTTTTGTTGCTAGTTTGAGCCTCATTTTGTCATTGTTATACTTGCAGAAAGTAGGTAATGGAAAAGATATCTGCACAGCTCCTGTATTTCAGTAGCAAACCTGACCTAGATGGAGGCTTTCTTGAAGGTGGGTTTTGGAAATACAACACAAAACCATCAAATATACTCCCACATTATGGTGACAATGATGAGGACGAAGCTGATGACAAGCATACAATTCAGGATGATGTTGTTGTGTCTGGCCAAGATGTTGCTGCTGGTTTTGTTAGGATGGGGATACTTCCACGAATCTGTTTTCTGTTGGAGGTCAGTTTTGTCCTTTTATTCTTATTTGATTTGTTGTCGTTTCTTTGAAAATACCACCCCACCAACGTGGCACTGACAAGTAAGGATCAATTCAGGTTTATTGAATGATATCAGAGGCTGTTTGAAAGTTCGATTGATTTATCATGTCCAATGCTGCTATTGGACCACCTGGTCCTCACCAGCAAATATCATTTGCTTTGGTCACACCATGTCAATATCTGTTGCTAGTGAAAGTGTAATAAGATAATTATGATCAGCTTCTGAATTTTTAGCACTAACCTTGGAAATTGGGATTCCTTGGAACATATTGTGGTGCTAGGTGACCTATAATTATGACTCACTATCAATTACTCACTCAAGTAGAGCTTTTGTGTTGTTGCTTGCCTCATCCTGTGGGGCTAGTATCTAGGACATTTCTATTCCTCTTAATTTATGCTTGGAGTTCCTGACATTTTTTCTTAATAATTGCCATAAAATTTTAATTGTACGTGCCTATTAATTTATCATATCTTTTGTCCAACATCTGCCTATAATTTTGAATGTATCCCCTGGCTTCTGTGCTGTTCCTTTGAACTCGGTCATGATATTTGTTCCACCAGGTATAGTGCATGTGCATTGCACTTGTACATTTTTAGTGAGCCCTGTATCAGCTAATGCCTAGTTGACTCTTTTTTTTTTTGCTAATAGTTTTGTTCTTTTATTTCAAAAAGTGATTGTAATCATTAAGGGTGTTAAACTGAACCTTTTCTTTTCCATTGATTCAGATAGACCCATCTCCTGCTTTAGAAGATTATCTCGTATCGGTTCTTGTAGCACTAGCCAGGCACTCTCCACATTCTGCTGATGCAATCTTGAATTGCCCAAGACTTATTCAAAGTGTTACTAAGCTGTTGATAAATCAAGGATCAATGGAAATTCGCTCCTCACAAATCAAAGGGGTTACTCTCTTGAAGGTAATTTTTTGGTTCTTTTGACACCCCTGTGTTATAGAGTTATCGTGATAGATAGTTGGCATCATCGATTGACATGTTGCACGCATGTTGATGGCTTGATGCTGAATAATTCCTGTAGGCGCAGATTATTATTAGACAGGTGCTTCTCTTGGTCATCCTTGCATACTTTACTGACCGGGAGTGGAGATGTGTTATAATATTCCCAGTAATGTGTGGCACTCGTCTGAATTATTAGTTGAGCTCAAATGATTTTCTTTGTATGCAAGTGCATTAATAGTTCACATCGATTGCCATATGGTATAGATGTTTCATGAATTGGTTCCTTTCTAGTTCATGATGCTCGTTCCTTGTCTCCCTCAATCACACTGCCCTCCACATTTTATGTACCCACACATATTAATTTATGTGTTTTGATATTTTATAGCGTACATATTCACTTCTATGTTCCAGTAATATTATACTTTGAAAATACAGCATCTTGAAAGCTACTGCAATCGACTCATATTCTAGAAAACGTGCGCGGCTTCCCTTGTTTTTCTGCCAAACAGGACTTCTTTTCAGCATCTAAAGCCACATATTCTGTTTTGATCAGGTTTTGTCCAAATACAACAGGCAAACTTGCTTGAATTTTGTGAACCATGGAGTTTTTCAGCAGGCATTGTGGCACTGGTACAGAAAAGCTGGTACTATTGAGGACTGGGTAAGATCTGGAAAGGAAAAATGCAAGCTTAGTTCAGCAATGATGGTTGAGCAGCTGCGGTTTTGGAGAACCTGCATCTCTTATGGGTTTTGTATAGCTCATTTTGCTGATTTCTTTCCTGTTTTGTGTCTGTGGCTCAGTCCTCCTGAGTTTGAGAAACTAAGTGAACACAATGTTCTTGTTGAGTTTAGTTCTGTTGCTAGAGAGTCATATCTTGTCTTAGCAGCTCTGGCACAAAGGTTACCGCTCCTTCATTCAGTGGAGCAGCTTGCCAATCAAGATCTGGGAGTTTCTGCCAGTTATATTGAGACATGTTCTTGGAGCCATGTTGTCCCGATGGTAGACTTAGCGTTATCTTGGTTACATCTTAATGATATTCCCTATGTAAGTTCACTAATCAGCGGGCAGAATAGGAATACAGAGCACATGGTAGAGGCAAGCTATTTGATTTTGGTGATTGCTTCTGTGTTAGGCATGCTTAATTCAATTTTGGAAAGAATATCACCAGATGTCACTCCTGAGGATAAAAGTTACAGCTTGCCCTGGATACCTGATTTTGTCCCCAAAATTGGCCTGGGCATAATTAGTAATGGATTTTTCAGCTGCTCGGACACTGTTGCTGTTAGAAATGCAGAGCATCAGTCTTTTTGTTGCGCGTCTTTGGTGCAGGGACTATGTTTTATGAGACGCCATGGTAATGTTGATGTATCATTGTCTTCCATAAGCTGCCTTCAAAGATTAGTGCAGCTATCTTGGTCTGTTGACAGAGTGATCCAGGGAGCCAAAAAAAGTTGTTCTGAGTGTTTCAATGAGTCTGGAACAGGTGTAGCTGGCAAGCTACTAGGAGAAGGTATCTCCAGTTTATGGCATAATGATTTGCTACACTTGCTGACTTCGCTGTTGCCAATGATTTCATCACAATGGTCCATATCACAGAACATAGAGATGTTTGGTAGGGGAGGGCCAGCTCCTGGTGTTGGGTTTGGCTGGGGGGCATGTGGTGGAGGGTTTTGGTCTCTTAAATGCCTACTTGCACAATTGGATTCGCAATTGGTTGTAGAATTGATCAAATGTTTCTCTTCAGTTCAAGGAAGTCCTGTCATCCTCGATGAAGGTGTGAAGTCAGATAATGTGACTAACACAGTTGTGACAGCTTCAAATTGGATCAGTTCTTCCCTAGGGTTGTCTTTGATTGCCGGACCTGGACAAATCTATATGTTGGAGAAAGCTTTTGATATGATTTTTGAACCTTCCATTCTGAAGTATCTCAAATCATCTATACACAAATTTGCCTCTGACATGGAATTACTGAAACCTTTTGAATGGGACATAAATGAAGATGAATATCTGCTCTTCAGCAGTGTTCTCAATTCACATTTCAGATCCAGATGGTTAGCTGTCAAGAAGAAGCATTCAGATAAATACGCAGGAAATAATAGCAGCACTAAGATTTCAAAAACCAGAGAGACATTGGAGACAATTCAGGAAGAAACAGAATTGACAGAAGCTGTAAATCAACCTTGCAACACATTAGTGGTAGAGTGGGCGCATCAGAGACTGCCTCTTTCTGTCCAGTGGATTCTAAGCGCAGTTTGCTGCATTGATGATCCAAAAGGCACGCTCTCAACATCAGCCAACTATATTCTTGATGTCTCAAGGGCTGGTCTTATCTTCCTTTTAGGTCTGGAGGCCATTTCAGCTACCCTGTGCCTCCATGCTCCTTTGATCTGGAAAATTCATGCACTTTCGGTCTCTATCCGCTCTAGCATGCGTTTGCTACAAGAAGACAGAAGTAGGGATATTTTCTGTGCTTTACAGGAATTGTATGGCCAGCATCTGAACAGGTTATGCCAGAAATTCTGTAAATCTAACTCTGTTGAGGAAGTTAAGGGTGTTGCAGTGGCCACTTCAGAGGAAGCAATGGAGATCAGTAGCCTCGAAGTTCTCAGGTTCCAGGAGAAAATTCATGGAAGCTACACTACTTTTGTTGAGAGCCTAGTTGATCAATTTGCAGCTGTCTCATATGGAGATTTTGTTTTTGGTCGGCAAGTGGCCATTTATCTGCATAGAAAGGTTGAGCCAGCAGTACGGCTTGCAGCATGGAATGCACTGTCTAATGCGTATGTGCTTGACCTGTTACCCCCGCTAGACAAATGCATTGGCAACGCCCAAGGATACTTGGAGCCTCTTGAGGTACATTTTCTTCAATTTATTTTGCATTTCTGTTCCAGAGAACCTTTTTCATGGAGTAAGTGAGTAACTATGTGAATGATTTATTTTGGAACTTGACCTTTGTACTCTGTTTGTCTTTGTCTATTGCACAGCCTACAATATGCAGTAGACAGTGCAAGATTTATACTATTTTGCTGACATTTATTTTGGTTTTTATATGTATGATTTCCATACCATCACTTAGTATGATTAACTTCTGTAGTTGGCTGCCTCCATGTTCAAAGAACATAGTCTCACTGTTTCAGTTTTTTACAATACTTCTGCAGGATGATGAAATTTTTTTGGAATCTTATGCTAAATCATGGACGTCTGGTGTCCTTGACAAAGCTTTACAGCGTGATTCCATGGCCTTCGCATTGGCAAAGCATCACCTTTCAGGCTTTGTCTTCCAGTCCAGCGATTCTGGCAAAACGCTGCGAAACAAGCTGGTCAAATCGCTTATCCGGTGCTATGCACAGAAGCGGCATCATGAGGTAATTGCTCGCTCATGTTTCTTTGAGTGCTTGGGACTCTGCAATTCCTTCCACGTATAAGCTTGACCTGCCCTGAGTATCATTAATTCTGTACCACAGGCTATGCTGAAGAGCTTCGTTCTGCAAGGCATCACACAGGATTCCAATAGCAGTGGCAATGAGCTTGAATGGCGATTCGAAATCTTGAAGGATGCCTGTGAGATGAACTCCTCCCTCTTAGGTGAAGTCCAGAGACTGAAGGCATGTCTTGGCCAATGAAGGCCAGAAAGTTAAGTGTGTCATTAACTAGGCAGCGTTGGTTAGGAAAACTATACGGCAAAGCGACCCAAAATATGCAACTATGTGCAAGCTCACGATTGGCTAGTGATTACTTTCGATTTTGATGAGGGGGACGCCGAGCAGGCAGCAACCCTGAGTCTAACCCGCTATGTTAGGCTTCCTTGACTCCCCTTCCGCCTCTCATACAGTCATACTCGGTGGCGTTCAGCCATCTTCAGTATCGTGGTTTGACATCTTGAAAGATGCTCGTTAGTCGTGAGATGGCACTATTCCCTCAGGTCAAGTCAGAACGAAGGCATCGCGTATTCACGCATAGTCAATAGAAGCCAGAAGATGGGGACGTTATGAACTTGATAGTTGATCGGTAGTTCTACTTGCTGCTTTGGAGAGAGGTTTCAGTTCCAAGACGTCTAACGGACACGTGGCAGCAGTGCACAAACTGCAGTTGTGGCTGATCCACTAGCCATGCCATCGTCGATCGATGGCTTTGACGCTTGTATACTGTTATTATTAGTGGAGGACTCCCACTTTCCAAGCAGAAAAGAAAAGGCCATGGCATGCTCATATACTACGGGCTGGCTCGTTGCTGAAATAGCCAAATAGGGAGTTGATGCTGCTGCTGCTGCTGCTTATCGCCTCCGCCGCCGGCTGCAGCTTCTTCCTCGTCGCCCGTGCAAGTGCACCGCACCACCGACCCAACCAGACAAACAACAGCCTCGCTGCCGCGAGCTGCATACCGAGCGAGAGGGACGCGCTGCTGGCGTTCAAGCGATCCATCACAGGCGATCCCGCAGGCCGGCTGGCGTCGTGGCGGGAACAAGACCATGACTGCTGCCGCTGGGGAGGGGTCCGGTGCAGCAACGTCACCGGCCATGTGGTCGGGCTCTATCTCGGAGCCCTGACTGCCCCCCTGCGATTTGGGCGATTCTGATGATGATGGCATCCTTGGTACTGGCTCGGCCTCCTACGATGACCCAATATTCCAGTGCTCGGGTGGAGCATTTCTTGAAGGCCAGGTTCCAGCTCCTCTGTTCTCTCTGCGACACCTGGAGCATCTCGATCTCAGCTGGAATGCGCTCGACGGTATTATGGATAGCACATCTACCAACTGGGATGAGCCGATTTATCAACTTAGTCACCCACTCACCCTCCAACAGTCTCTCTGGCACGTTCCCATCTTTTCTGCAAGGCTGCACACAGCTGGGCTCCTAGATCTATCAGGGAATAACTTCACTGGGAGATTGCCTATCTGGATTGGGGACTTGATGGAATTGCGATATCTAAGGCTAAGCAATAATCTGTTCTATGGGAACATTCCATTCAGCATTACCAACCTTGGAAAACTTTACAATTTGAATCTCGCAGGCAATGGTTTATCAGGAGCTATACCTTGTCATTTGTCAAATTTGACTGCGATGGCAGGAAATGGTGAGAACGATGACTCTGGCGATCAAGATTGGTACTTTGATGGATCCCTATGTTTGTTACCTGTGACCACAAAGGGCCAAGAACTTTATTATTATTTTTCACTTTCCAGCATGGTGAGCATTGACCTGTCATCGAACTACTTAACTGGTGGAATTCCGGAGGAAATAACTTAAACTTTTAAAGAATCTAAGTTTGTCAAGGAATTGAATGGGAGAATTCCACATGAGATTGGGTTCATGCAATCGTTGGAATCGCTGGAGGCTGGACCTCTCAAGTAACAGGTTCTCGGGAGAGATACCGCCTAGCCTGTCGAACATATCATATCTGAGCTACTTGAACCTGTCACACAACAATCTATCGGGAAGAATACCCTCAGGATCACAACATGACAGCCTCTACCTACAACATCCAGATATGTAATAGTGGCAACAATGGTCTTTGCGGGCCTCCTTCAAAAAAAAAAAAAAGAAATTGCTCGAGGAGTACTGTGAAAGGTCACGGCTATGGCAGTCACAACAGAACCGCACATATACCAGAGCCAGTGTTCTTCTACCTTGGGCTCGGGTCAGGATCTATTGTTGGTCTCTGGGTGGTGTTTTGCATCCTGCTTTTCAAGAAAACATGGAGGATTGCATATTTCCTCTATTTTGACAAGGTATATGACACAATATCTGTGTTCATAGTTGTTACTTGGGCAGTCATCTTCGCCCGAAAGACAACCGCACAGTAAGCTAATCAATCGATCAGAAAGCTTGGCTAGAAGGATGTGTGCGAATCAGGCCATGTATTACAAAGCAGTTGGCTTCTTTGTTACTCTATTTTTGTTTTGTGTTACTATTACATTGGCCACGTTTGATTAGCTGTGCTAGCAGTATGCTGTTCATTTAGAAGTTGAAGATTACGTTTTCTTTTACTTTGTCTACACTACCTGTCTGTACTATATATATGCAGAGAGGCCAAGGAACGGCACTATCAATTTGTTCTGAAGCTAACTGTTGCTTAACGCTTGTAATGAAAGCATGCAATTTCACTCCTGTTTTTTTTTCCCCCTGTCAACTGTCATGGAAGGCAAGGAATATGAATGTTGACAGTCATAATCAAAGGTCTCACAGCAAGAACAACAACAGACAGACAAACCCAACGTAGCAGTAATGTTCACCCATCTCTATCCAACCGTGGTAATTCTCGTGGGATATCATATCAAAGCGCGAGGTGTGAACTGATTAATTAATAAAGCATTAAGCTTTGAATCAGAAATAATCCGAACTAGACGCCCTGGCGGCACCTCCACGGCGCAGGACCAAATAAGCAGAAGCCAGTGGCCGCGTGTACGTGTCGTGCCGGACCGCCGGTGGTGGATCCACGGTGGGGTCGTGCCTACGTAGGGATGCCGTAAGGTCGGGTGCCAAGACAAGCGAGGCCGTTGTCGTGTGTCACGCTGTGACTATGGCCTCTCTGTTGATCATTGTTTATTGTTCCCTGGAATATGCTCTCGGCAAAACCGTGTAGGCCCCTCTGGTCGTCTCCGGCAACCGGTTGACGAGGCGTTGACTAGTTATAGCTAGCGTGACCTTCTTGTAGACTTCTTTGAATGAAATAGGGCCCCACTCGTGCTCATATGCTGCTGGGATCGTACGCTTCCTGTTCGCTTGATCGTATCAGTCATGCTTATCAGCTATGATATAGTGTTTTTCTCTCACAACAAAACAACATCAGTCAGCTTATAAGCCACGAAAACGATCAAGCGAACATAGGTTTGATAGCCGACGTTGTTTCTAGTAAGGCACGCAGGAAAGGAACGGAGCACCTACCTACCTTACCTCGCTCCTGTTCTGGGGTCCTGTTGGCCAGTATGGTATCCATTTCCGCGGCTGCCGGCTGGGTCATGCCATGCGGCGCGTAGCGCTGAACACCCTGGCGTTTTGCGCGGAAAATGCTAGGAAACAGATGGTGCCGCGACCCACGACGGCTACTGCTGGGAGACTGACCAGCTGCTGCTGCTGACTTGCTGAGTGTCTCAGCCTCTCAGCGCGTCCGTGCTACTTCAGGCATCTCATTCTCATAATCACCTTCAGAAACCTGCTATACTATTGAGTGTTGCCAAAGCACGTACTTAGGAGTATATATGGTAATCACGTTGTCGTAAGCATTTGCATCCATGAGCATCATATTCTTAGTGATGCTGTCATGTTTTTTTTAGAGCAACTACGGTTTATTTGCCCCTGCAATGGTAAGATCCATCCATCGCTCTTCGATAGATTTTTTTTGGGTTCAAACAATCAAGGTCTACCGATGAGCCAATATATGCCATATCCGAATACTCTGTTACCTCCGCCCTAGATATAATTCGAGCGTCATTTTAAGTTAAACTATCTTGAGTATGAATGAATTTTATACATACAACTACAAATATTTATTATATATATCAAACATATACCATTAATCTCAGCATAAAATATAATATCATAATCATAATATAACTAATTGAAGTTGTAAATGCTAATTCTTTTTTCAACTCTTACAAACTAGATAAATTTGAAATAGATTGACTAATGACACACCTAAAGTTGGATCTCTTCTGTTTCATATACTACTTCTAAGGTTTGGCGCGGCGTTGACGTCAAGTCTACGGCCCTAGTATTTTTCACCATAGCTTGGCATGACTCGAGATTGCGACTGTTATTATATATTAGCATGTGCTACACGGGTGCCGATCGGTTCTTGGAAGAAAAAATATAATTAGTACGCATCCATACAAATAAACAGTGCCATTGCTTCTTGCTTACTTTTTGTCTACGGTTGTTTAGAGAGAGCTAGCCTCGCTGCCAGTCAAATTCTTTCTTTAATTTTCCATTTCTACGTGTAAGTGATGCCGCGGAGATGCGAAAAATCACATCCGGAAATACCAGAATGGGTTGTGCGCCAACTACGGGCCATGTCCTCATGTCTGGACGCCCGCGCGCCGTGTGCTGCTGCGCCTGCCCATGTGCTTCGCTCCCCGTGCATGCTCCTGCTGCTACGCCTGCACGGGGGGAGAGCATGTTTCACCGTGGGGACCAAACCTTGTGGTATGAGGGCGCCTGGTTCTGCGTCTGTTGGGTGCTGGTCTGCTCTAGCGTTCTGCATACACGCATACACTTTGACCAGAGAGTGCTCGACCATTTGGGCACTGACCGCCTGTTGCGTGCACGTCCGACTATTGGAGCTAGCCCGCATGACAGAGATAGGCAGTGGCGCGGCGCTAGATGGGTGCGTGCAGAGTTTGCGTGCCCGCGAGTCAGAGCGCGTGGGGAGCAGCCACCTGCTGCAACATAATGAAACCAGGTGAATCAATTGAAACATACGTTTGCAACATATGTGTATAACCACTGCAACATATGTAACATTCAGATAAAACACTTTCAACATACGTCTGAATAAATGAAACATTTATAACATACACTTACAACATACATGTACATCCACTGCAATATATGTAACATACAGATGAAACACATGCAACATTCAGATGAAACAGCTGAAACATTTGGAAAACACACTTGCAACATATGTGTATAGCTAATTTCAAAAAAAAATATACGTGTATAGCCACTGCAACATATGCAACATACATATGAAACACTTGCAACATACGTTTGAAACAGCTGAAACATTTGAAACATATACTTTCAATACACATGTATAGCCATTGCAACATATGCAACAACAGATCTATTTTTGCAACATCTAGATGAAACATATACAACATACATGCATCTGAAATGCATGAAACATACGGTTACAACATGTGCTCATCTACTTGCTGTTGCTCAATAAAGGCTCGTTGATGTGAGCGCGGGGGAGCGTAGCGCGAGGCGCCGACGGCACGCGGTGCGAGGCACAAGGTGTGAACATCGTGCAGCGCGAGGCACGGGCGGTGTCGACAGAATATCGTCGGTAGTCCTTCGAGGGGTATTATACGAAGCTAGATTGATCGGCAGAGATGCATGTAATCGAGAACAAGAAGGCATCAGAGACACAATAGTTAGACAGGCTCGGGACGTCAGCACGATGTAATACCCTACTCCTGTGGTCTGTTGGATTATATTGGCTATCGTATGATATTGCGTGTGTTTTGAGAGGGTCCCTGCCCGCCTTATATAGTCTGGGGGGCAGGGTTACAAGTCGGTTAGATCTAGAAGATAACCTGTGGCAGAACCATCTAATCTAATGCCTCCTAGGAGTACTTGTCTTCCATTAGACACTAAGTACTCAAGGGAAAACACTAAATTATGCAGTTCCATCGGGCACACCCCGAGGGAGAACCCGAAAATTTATATTTTTCCATCAGGACCACAAATAAGAGAAATAAGCTTACATCATTATTCCATTTCTTACATCACTTTTTATGCGACATCAGAGTCTAATATTTACTGTTTATAATAGAGGAATATGATCATGTTATCAGAGTTATGAACAATTTAATTTAACAGCGGAATATAAACATGTGAACATAATTACAGCGGAATAAATATCTATTCATGACATGATGAAGCATTGATATATAAACTATGACAACAGATTATAAAACTTTCATTTATAAAAATATTTAGTAAGAGTTATAAATAAAGACTATGATCGCAGCGTAAAGGAAATCCTCTCTGAGCCCACCAGGAGAAATCTACACACAAGAGTCTGCTCTAGCATCCACCTGTCACCTGCAACAGGGGAAAATAAAACCCTGAGTACTCAATTATACTCAGCAAGACTTACCCGACAGGAGGAAAGAAAAGACTCAAAGCATACGCAAGGCTATCTGGCTTGTGGGTTTATTGCATTTGCAGGAAGCATTACTAAGCGTGTGTCCTTATATTCGATTTTATTAGCAGTCATCATTAGTTCATTAACTAACCATTCTATGTAAGCACCTGGTTTACTTTCAAGCAGGTGGTAAGCAATCAGATTTCATTTTACCATCTTTCATCTTCCAGTTCTTACTACGGTGCTAGAGTGTAGACAAGTCGTACCGACACAGCGGCGATTCACGAATCAATGAGCCCAGCTAGGTACCCCGAAACACACGCCCCGCTTGCACCCCAGACACAAGCAGGACCAACCCACTACCCTTCTATCATGGGGTCTAGGTCCTCGTCCAAACTTGGACTCTAAGTCCCCGCTCCTGAGACCCGGACTCAGAGCGGTGCAAGGACCTCCACCAAAAAACCACCATGAAAGTCGGTCCGGAAAGAACCGGAACCCATGACAAGAGAGTAGCAAGTCTTTTCTGCGCCCATACCCAAGTATGTGCTCGGGATAATAAGTCTGTGACTTGCCTAGAGTCCAATGCAACGGCCGGTCCTTAACCGACATAGACAGGGAAAACAGTGTAACCAAACTATGTCCTGCTGGCCGCAGGACACAACCTCTTACACTCACCAATACCTAAACCATATCCCTGCCCGGTCTCTATTTTTTCTTTCACTATTTATATATTCCAAGTGATAATAATACAGTAATATATTTTCTATCTCTCGCGAATGACATGCAATCACTCGACTTCTACCGGAGTCCAGTAGCATAACAATCTACACGATCCTGTCATACTAATAAGACTCATAGGATAAAGATATATATATGCAAGTTGGTTTTATTCAACTCCTTAAAACTTAATGCACAAATATAATTTAAAGTGTAGAAAAGTAAGGGTTATGCACCGGGGCTTGCCTGGGTAAGACATATATACTAAAAAGTTAGTATCTGCATCTTCAGATCATTCACCATCATCTGAATAGAAAGCCCATTGCTTCGTCTTCTGGAGAGAATACCATTACACCATCTTCAGATTTTCAATCATCCTTTAATTGATCCGTTCATCCATCATCGTACCTATATGATATGCATTGATGCAAATGATGCAACAGATAATTAATAAAGCAACAACAACTCTTAAAACAGAGTACATACTACGAACTAATAAGCTAGCTCTAATGACTAACGTACTAATCTACGTAACAACATCGTCGAGAAAGATGTCATTTCCAAACAAGCATTTTAGTTATACAAATTCCAAGGTGTTTCTTTATCCCATTCTATCAATTTAATTTTTATTCGAAATAGAGCATCATTATCTATCTAGCAACTGATTATTCTGGAGCTATAAAAATCACAGTGAGCAGCTAATAATATTAGTAATTTACTGTAAAATTTTCAGAGTCAACGCTATCACCATTTTCTCACAAAAATTCCCACAAGTTCACATTTTAACAATATTAAATATTTTAAAATAATTAGAGCAACCCTAAAAACATTTTAAAACTAGATGAACTAAATATGCTAATAGATAGATCATGATTTTAGAAGACTAACAAAATTAGTTTCACTATTTTTGGACATCTACACAATTTTATTTTGAATTTACAAATTTACCTTATAAGCTAAATTAGAAATTGCTCTAGAAATCGAAAAGGGCCGGTGTCCACGACCTCGGCCCAACGTGAAATGCGCGCACGCGGTCCAGTGGAGGCCGGTGGCCCACGCGGACGCGCGGCCCGAAGAGAACGGCCCAGGAGCGGCGGGCGTGGCCCAATGTGGGACAGGGCGCGAGCGGCCCAGCAAGCCAAAGGCGGACGCGCGGCCCAGGTGCGGTCGGCAGCAGGCCGGCAGCGCGATTCGGCCCTTAGGCGCACGCGCGGCTCGAGCGGCCCAAGCGCGGCGGCGACAGGCCGGCCCAGACGGGGCGCCAAGCAGGCCACGACCATGGCCACAGAGGCACAGGGCGAGCGGCCCAACAGGTCGACCCATGTGCGACGGTAGTTTTGCAAAAACGTCCCCACGCTTCTATCTAATTGGAATGCTACTGTTCGTATGAGTCACAACTTCACACCTAGCCGCCCGGAAAATCTTTCATTTACAGTTCTACGTCCTCACCTCCTTCTCCAGAGCAGAGTACACGTGGGGAGGCGGCATCACAGCTTGCCCGCTGCCGGGCGCACCCGTTGGTGGACACGGTTCGACCATAGCTGGAGCGTGGAGCCTCGGCCACGCGTGTCGGAGCTCGGGAGGGGCGGCACGGCGATGGGGGCGCATCGACGGCGATGTGGTAGTGCAGGGGAAACACAGAGGGTCTACAGCTCCAGCGCGTGGCCGAGGGCGGGGGGTGCGCGCACGCTCGTGACAGACCGGCATGGCCACAGCGGCGGTGCTCTAGGGCTCGGGTGCCTGCGCCACGGCGGAGGGGCAGGGAGGGCAACACTATGGGCTTGCGCGTGCGAGGAGCTGGGCGACGACGCAGCAGGCACGATTGGAGGTGGCGTGGTGCTGCGGCCGTCTTGGCCTTAGGCACGGGCAGTCATGGCCCAGCCGAGCGCTCTATGGTGGCAAGGCAGAGTAGCTCGATGTCGTGCTTTGCTCTGGCGGTATGGGGTTCTGAGCTGCTCCAGCGGGATGAAGAAGGAAAGGAGTGGGAGGTGGGGTCCATGCCGTGCACAACACGATAGAAGGACGAGGCACCACGGGTTCTGCTACGCACTGGGAAGAGGAGCAGCTAGGTCCGGGCGGCGTCGGCTAGCGGCAGAGCAAGGTAGGGAGACGTCCGTCCTCGCTGTGGATCAGTCCGCTCGCTAGTTAATAACTAAACCACGGCAGACAGCTGATCACCAACTGCAGGGACAGCTTACAGCTCAGAATTAATCACGCTCTTTGGATTACGCAAGATTGTACTACGTATAGTAGTAGCAGCAAACACATGGGCGTCGCGTGGCTCTGCTGGCGGCGTGACTGTGCGTGAGACGACGCGATGCGGACATGAATGACGGCATTTTTAAAAGATCTAAATCCTATCAACTACCACCAATAAACATCTCACGTGATAGCTCACACTCTATACCAAGCAATGGAACAAAATATTAGGGTGCTATATAATTATTTCTTTATCACTAATATCCATACACACATGCATATATTTATTGTATGTTTAAACGTATACTTATCTATAGAGATACACTCGGAAAAAAATAAGTTTGTACACTACTTTAATTAATATAGCAACATGCTTATCGAAACGAATCACGTGAGTGTGTGTGTATATATATATATATATAGGCACAAGAAAAATTCCAACATGCTTATATATATATATATATAGGCACAAGAAAAATTAATATAGCAACATGCTTATCAAAACAAATCATGTGAGTGTATATATATACCTATATATATATATACCTATATATATATATACTGGTTACTAATTTAGACAATTAGCAACATCTAGGCACAAGAAAAATTCCAACAAAGCTCAGATTTAAATTAGATTAAAAAGCTATATATATATATGTATCGTTCTATTTAATAATGTATTTTATTTCATTCTATTTTTAAGTTCTCTTCTACACTACTCTTGCTCTAATTTATTATTAACAAGTTAATAATTACACATTTAGTGCTAAAGGGCTCGTGTAACACTGGAGGTGTTACATAACCGGAAAGTAATAACAGATTACAGAAATCATGGGATCATACGTATCCTAACAGATCTCGTAGTATCTTTAGGATATCTTCCCGGTGTCTTGCGGGGCGCGCCGAGTAGCGCCGTGCTCCGTAAGGCTTCGTCTTGTGGGCTGGACCACCCCTGGGGGCGCAGCCCATGTAGTCTACCGTGGGTATCTGGGGTTATATCCCCCACAGCTAGTCCCCGAGCATCTTGTATCCGTTGTGCAACGCCGTCTTAAGTTTGTCCGAGCAAGTGCGAACAAAGTCCAGCAGTCAGACTCATGGTCCGACCACCGTAATGAGTCACCGAGCAGTTATGGACCATAGCCAACTAGCTTAACTGTCCGGCCGAGCATGAGCTTTTCCAAATAAGGCTCGCTAGAAGGATGTAACAAGCTCAAGCTCAAAATCATAAATTTTCCCGCGGTAGACCAAGTGTACCCACCTAGAGTCCAACCACGAGAAAGGGAGATAATCTTCTTCAACTTCAGGAGACGCGGAGTCTTCTAGATTATAACAAACACACTCACCGCAAGGTGAAGTGTGCCCACTTAGTCCCCGAACCTGACAGTAGGTGACGTAGTCACGTGGTGGCAGGGTCCAAATTAGAAGAAAAGCAGAAGATCAGCCGAGCAGGCAGCCAGTCCTCGGGCGAAGCCCTGAAATGAGAAAAGCACATTCACCGTAAGGTGAAGTGTGTCCACTTAGTTCCCGAGCCTGACAGTAGGTGACGTGGTCATGTGGTGCCAGGGTCAGAAACAACAGTAAACAGAAGGAAGTCCCCAGTGTGGTGAGGAACCAAGTCATAGTGATTGACGCAGTCTCCAAGCCACTAGTGGAAACCTTGGAGAAATCAAATTGTGGAGAAAAAACCAGAGTAATAGTTGTATAGTAGTAGTTACTGAGCCTTAATGGATTGCGGAGAAGTCGGCGAATATTCGGTGAGCAATAACAAATTGCGGCGAAAAATGAGCGATATGGGCTGTAGTTGCGCGGAAGCCCAGGTAATGGTCCATCATACCACTTCGGAGAATTCAGAGAGGCGCAAATCATGGAGCGGTTTTCCAAAAACCTTTGAATGCAAAAAGTGGGGGGGAGTGCTTTATAACTGCGCCGTCCCACTCCGCGCTCCCACCTTTGCCACTTCTTCACTTCGTCTTCCCCCACAGCCCTCACGCTTCCGCCGCCAATCCCAAACCAGATCTGAGAGATGGCGCCGAAGAGGAGAGTTGGTAACCCGAAGAAGGCGGCTGCCGGAGCCAGCCGTGACAATGAGTGGGTGCCATCGCTCATGGGGGAGACGGAGATGCATCGGTCTTCGTAGAAGTCCCAAAAATGATGATCAGTGAATGTAGTTCCGAGGTCGGTGATAATGCTATTCGGGAGACCGAATCTATGGATGATATCTTCGAAGAGCTCGACTGCCTTCTTAGCAGTAGCCGAAACAAGCGGTTTGTATTCGATCCACTTGGAGAACTTGTCAATGGCGACGTACACGTACCGGAAACCACCTGGCGCTGGCTTGAAAGGCCCGATCATGTCCAGCCCCCAGCATGCGAAAGGCCAAGAAGCTGGGATGGTCTGCAATTCCTACGCCGGCATGTGTATCTGCTTGGCGAAAAATTGACATCCTTCATAACATCGGACGAGGTCTTCTGCGTCAGCGATGGCCGTGGGCCAATAAAAACTAGCTCGAAAAGCTTTGCCGACCAAGTTTCTCGAGGCTGCGTGATTGCCCTAGGAACCAGAGTGAATTTCGAGAAGTAGTTTTACTCCCTCTTCTTGGGTGATGCATTTCTGCAGTATCCCTTCCTTAGCACTTTTTCTCATCAAGTTCTCGTCTATCAGCACGTATTGCTTGCTACGATGAATTAGGCGTTCAGTTTTGGTCTTGTCGGCGGGTACATCAGCACTGGTGAGGTACTTGATGATCTGTTCCCTCCAATCGGCGGCCGGCGAAGGTACTGCAAGTACCGGCTGCTCGACGGGGGGGGGGGATTTCTTGAACTTCCTTCTCTTCGTTAATGGACGTCGTAAAGAGGTCTTGAACGAAAACCCTAGGTGGAATCACAGCGTGAGAAGAACCTATCTTGGATGGGTGGTCGGCGAGCTGATTTTGATCTCGTACCACGTGGTGGTACTCGATACCGTAGAACTTCCCTTCGAGTTTCCTGATTTCGGCGCAATATGCGTCCATCTTCTCACTGGAACAGGACTAGTCTTTGTTGAGCTGGTTGATGACCAGCGTGGAGTCTTCGTATACCATGAGGCATTTGACGCCGAGCTCGATGGCTATACGGAGTCCATGGAGACATGCTTCATATTCAACGGCATTGTTGGAGGCTAGAAAATGAATTCGGAGAACGTATCGGAGCTTGTCCTTGGTCGGCGTAATGAATAAAATGCCAGCACCAGCACCATTGATGTTGAGGGCACCATCGAAGTACATCACCCAGTGCTTAGGGCAGGTAGCGGAGATAGGCTCTTGGATCTCAGTCCACTTAGCAACGAAGTCAGCGAGCGCCTGTGACTTGATGGTAGGCCTACTTCTGAATTCGATGGAGTAAGTGCCGAGCTCGATAACTCACTTGATGATGCGGCCATTGGCCTCTTTGTTATGGAGAATGTCCCCTAGAGGGAACTCAGTGACTACGATGATCTTGTAATACTCGAAGTAATGGTGGAGCTTGCGCGACGTGACCAGAATGGCGTATAACAGTTTCTAAACTTGAGGATAACGAGTTTTGGACTCATTAAGGACCTCGCTGATGAAGTAGATCGGACGTTGTACCTTATAGGCGTGTTTGGCTTTCTCACGCTCGACGATGATAGCTGTGCTACCGACGCGAGAAGTGGCGGCGATGTAGATCAGTAGGGTTTCATCTGGTCAAGGCGCCGTCATGATCGAAGGCTTCGTTAGAAACAACTTGAGCTGCTCGTAAGCTGTATCTGCCTCCTTCGACCAGGAGAAGCGCTCGGAGGCCTTGAGGAGTTTGAAGAACGGTAGTCCCTTTTCGCCGAGGCACAATATAAAGCGACTGAGCGCAGCCATGTAGCCTGTAAGCTTCTGTATGTCCATTACGCAGGTTGGCCATTTCATGTTGGTGATGGCAGTGACCTTGTCGGGGTTGGGCTCGATGCCACGGGCACTGTCGATGTAGCCCAGGAGTATGCCGGATGGAACTCCAAAGATGCACTTTGAAGGGTTCAACTTCCATCTGTATCTTTTTAGGTTGGTGAACTTTTCTTCGAGGTCGACGATAAGATTGTTGGCGGTTTTGGATTTGACGACCACATCGTCGATGTAAGCTTTGACGATGCGGCCTATCTGTTGGTCAAGGCACATCTGGATGGCCCTTTGGTAGGTCACCCCGACGTTCTTGAGTCCAAAGGACATGTTGGTATAACAATACGCACCGAAATGCGTGATGAACGACGTCTTGATCTGGTCCTCCTCCTTAAGGGATATCTGGTGATAGCCGGAGTAACAATCGAGGAAGGAGAGCAGTTCACAGCCGGCGGTGGAGTCTACAACCTCATCTATCCAAGGCAGACCAAAGGGGTCTTTAGGGTAGTGTTTGTTGAGATCGGTGTAATCAACGCACATTCTCCATTCTTTATTCTTTTTTTGGACAAGAACAGGGTTTGCTAACCACTTAGGATGATACACTTCTTTAATAAATCTGGCAGCTAGGGGCCGTTTTATTTCTACCCTAATAGCCTCCTTGTCTGGCGTAAATCATCGGAGTTTCTGCTTGATCGGTTTGGTAGTCGGCGAGACATTCAAGGAGTGCTCGATCTTCTCCCGTGGTACCCCTGGCATGTCTACAGGTTTTCAAGCAAACACATCGGTGTTGGCACATAGGAAGAAGACGAGCGCGCTTTCCTATTTGGGGTTGAGGTGAGCCCCAATCTTGATGGTCTTGGAGGGGTCGTCGAGGTCGAGGCCGACCTCCTTTGTTTCCTTGGACTTGGCGGAGGCACGTGGAGGCTCCAGCGCTGGGATCTCCAGGTCATCGGTGGGCACCGTCTTAGCGTCAGTGACCACGCTAGCCATCTGGATGGAGAGGTCGGTGGCTTTGGCGAGGGTGAGACTCTGTCTCGCAGGCGTAGGTGATGGAGAGGTTGGCCCGCAGGGCCAGAACTTCTACAGGCGAAGGCATCTTCAGCACTAGATAGGCGTAGTGCAGTATGGCCATGAACTTGGCCAGAGCTGGCCGACCAAGTATGGCGTGGTAGGCGGTGTTAAAGTCGGCGACGTAGAAATTGATGTGCTCGACACGGTAGTTGCTAGCCATGCCAAACTGTACTGGGAGGGTGATCTCTCCAAGCGGTTTGGATGGCCTGCTAGGTACCACACCCTAGAAGGAGTTAGAGGGTGTGAGGTCTCCTATCCCAAGCCCCAGCTCCTTTAGGGCTCTGGCGAAGAGGAGGTTCAGAGCACTTCCGCCATCGACGAGTACTTTCCTGACGGTTGCATCAAGAACGAGGGGAAAATTCCCTGTATAAGGGATGTTAGCCCTGCTGAAGGTGATGGGGACCTCGGACCAGGGCAATAGCTGGGGTTGGCGATGGCGTCTTCTGCGTTGACGACGAGCACCCGGTGGGCGGTGAGCTTCCGATCTCTTCTACTCTCGGCGGCGGCGAGGCCCCCGAAGATAGTGGCGACCACTTTGTCGTGATCCTAGAAGGCGTTGTTGTTGTCCCCAAGTGGTCGACGGCCTCTGGCTCCATCGTTGTTGTCGTCGTCCGGCTTTTTGCCCTAGAATTCCTTAGCTAAGCCGAGGCAGTCCTTCATCTTATGCTTAGTGTTCTTGTGGAGGGGGCATGGGCCTTCGAGAATCTTCTTGTACTGCTCGTCGTAGTTGCGCTTGGTGCGAGGTTCATCAACGGCGGCGGCGATATTGACCAGATTTGGACACTTCTGGCCAATCACGACCACTGTCCCGATGGTGATTGCGGTCGTCATAGCGGCGGTCGCTGTGGCATCGGTCGTCGGGCCGCTCGTCGCTGCGGCGAGTTAGGCGATGAGTGCCCGCATCCTCGTTAAAGCATACTTCGGCATCTTCGGCGTCGACGTACTGATCGGCGGTCGTAATCATCTTGCCAATCCCCTTAGGCGGCTTGCGATTGAACTTAGAGCGGAGGTCGTGGTGATGGAGTCCTCGGACGAAGGCGGTGACGACCTCTGCTTCCGTGATGTTGGGAATAGAATTTCTCATCTAAGAAAAACGTCTGATGTAGCTACGGAGGAGCTCAGACGGTTTCTGGTAGATGTGATTCAGATCATGTTTGGTGCCCGGCCGAGTACACGTAGCCATGTAGTTGTCGGTGAAGACCTTCTTCAGCTCTTTGTAACACCTCGAGTGTTTTTAAACCTAAAACAGGACATGTCATCATATGCATTGCAAAGCATTTGGCCTTGGTGAAAACTTTGATATGCATTCACTAAAACAAGTTTACATTTATGTTATAAGTGTTGCCTTGTATGGTTTGGATCAAGTTCAAAGTTTTGTTTGGATTTGGATTTCCGAAAACCCTGATTTCCAGTGATTTGTTTTACCCCGAAAAACCTAATTCAAAATTGAAGTACATTTTGGGGTTGAGCCTTAAAGCAAAAATGTAGAGCTTGTCGAGTTGTACAAAGTTGGTTTTTGGAGTTTTCAAAGTTGTTTAGTAAAATTTGAAGTAATTTGAAAAGGCGTAATTCTTTAAATGTCTCCTTTTTGGAATTCAAATTTGCATTTCAAAATATATACCGAATTAGGGGGTGGTTATAAAAGCAAAGTTGTAGAACTTTGGATTTTGAACAACTTTTATTTTTGGAGATTTTTGAGTTGTTACATAAATTTGGGAGTAATTTGAAGATTTTGGCGAATGGCAATTCTGTAAATATGGGGAACAGTGCCTGTGGAAGCCACCTCACTGCCGACGATCTTCTTTCTGCTTCCAGGCGCGCTCATGGCCGTCGTTGGCTTCGCACTGGCGCGGAGAAGGCTCCTGTGTGGCTTCCTTGTGCTTCTGAG